>OU503036.1:17417674-17435603 GCA_912172775.2 Fraxinus pennsylvanica
TACATTGAAGTGAATACAAAAAACTATAAAAGATTAACGTACTTTAAAATCTACCGGTTGTTCAATAAGAGGGTACTCAAACAAGTTTGAAGTTTTAGACAAAATATTGATAGGGTTTTTACAAGAATAATCATAAAAAGTTAAAATAGAAAATGGTAATCAATAGAATCATCGACCGTATCACATCAAAATAAAAATTTATTACTTTTTACCACCTTTCAAGAATTGAAAAAATTTCATGTTACATATATCGCAGTGAATTAATTCCAAAGGTGTCGTGTTTCTTTCAACCGAATGAAATGACGTTTTAGCTAACTTAGCCCCTACACAAATCTCGCATTTACCATTTTTATTAAAATTCATAGTTGGTAGTAAACTTAAATTCATTAACTTGCGTGCAGAAGTAAAGTTTGCATGTCCTAACTTATGATGTCATAAATTAGACGACTCAAGAGTATATGCAGAGGAACATATTTTATTTTTCGAACTATTCGGAACAATAATGAGGAGATTTATATTGAATAGACCATCACTTATATAGCCTTTGCTTAGAAACATATTATCTTTGGTAAGTATAACTTTATCCGATACAGAGACTAATTTGAAGCAATTCTTGCTAAGCAAAGAACTTGAAACTAAGTTATAGCAAATGTCCGACAAATGAAGCACACTGTTAAATTTGAATTCCTTGCCGGATGTCATCTTCAATACCACTTTGTCCTTCAACCTTAGAACTTGAAAAGTTTCCCATGAACAACTTCTTACCATTCGTTGGATTATATGAAGAGAACATTGCCTTATCAGCACAAATGTGGTGAGACCCACTTGTGTCTACCCACCATTCCATGGGATTTCGTTACAACAACATAAGATTTTGTTGTAACAACAAGTTGATGTCTAATATACCATTAGATAATGCATCAGATTCGGTGACATTTACTTGTGCTTGCTTTTTTGGTTAACGACATTCGTTGGAGCTATTTTCGGCCTTTCTACAATTGTAGCAATTACCCTTGAACTTTTTTGTATTCTTGTTGTGTCCTTGCTTGAAGGATTCCAACGATTGTTTCCTCTTTTTGGTCTTATCATTTGTTTCCACCACATTGGCCTTCTCTCATAGTATATGACTTCTATTTTTCTTATCCGACTTTCTGTTGTCTACTTCAATTCTCAATCAGAATTCTTCATTATTTATCTCTTTACACTTGTGCTTAAGATAATTCTTGAAGTCCTTCCGCATGGGTGATAGTTTTTCAATGACTACAGCCACTTGAAAGGATTCACTTAGAGATATGTTCTCGGTGTGAATGTCATGGAGACACTACAAGAAAAAAGGCCTTTTGCAACATGCAAAAGGCAACATTCATCAATTGCATGTTGCTAAAAGGGGTCTATGGCAACATTCAGCAAATGTATGTTGCTATTGGTTGACAAAATTGCGTTTTGGCAACGTTTTCTTAATGAATGTTGCTAATACACTTTTTCGCAACGTTCACGATCCAATTTGCAATGTGCAATGCGCGTTGCAGTAGATTAATTAATGGCAACGTGCAATTGCACGTTGCCATTACTAGTTTTGGCAACGTTCAAATGAACGTTGCCATTAATAGATTTGGCAACGTGCATTAGGCAACGTGCAATGCACGTTTCCATTAGTAGTTTTGGCAACGTTCAAATGAACGTTGCCATTAATAGTTTTGGCAACATGCATTGCACGTTGCCATTAATTAATCATTATTTTTTATTTTATTTTATTAAAAATCCCTTATATACGACGCCGTTTGGGTGAGCAAAAAGGACCGAATAAAAGCAACTTTGACTCTTGGGTAGTCATTCTCTCTTTCACTTAACCCTGATCTCGCTTCATTCAAGCGATACCCTTCTCCTCTCCACCGCCTTCTCCTCCTCCTTTCCACCACTTTCTTCTTCTTCTCTCCACGAACCGCGGCGAGTCGGGTTCTCCGGAGACTCCGAGTTCTCCGTCTCCGGTAGGTTTTAGGGTTTTCCCCTAAATCATTCGGGTTCTCCGACTTCTCCATCTCCGGTAGGTTTTAGGGTTTTCCCCTAAATCATTGTATTTTCAGCAAATGAATATTTATGGGGTGGACCCATGAGTCCGGGCCCTCCTACGCGGTGGTGGCGCAAGTGGTGGTGGGTCAGGGAGAGAATGGAGGCCGAATGGGAGTCATGGTACGTAGTGGTAATAGGTGTAATTCAGTGAATTTGAAGGATTAGACTGAGCAAAACCCCTGTGTAATTGGTGATAAGGTTTTGCAAAAATGGGGCCCCAGTGTCCCCTTTCTCTTCAAGGTATGCTCGCCAATAAATCCTGCTTGAATTATGGATTGATCTTCGAGGAATTTATTCTCATGTCACTTCTTTTGGGAAAGTCATTTTCTGATTATCATCATTTTAGACGTTCATTTTACTCTTTGAAAATGGGACTTTTTTTTCCTTTTGGTATTTTTTGAAATTTGGACATGCACATTAGATGTTATCTACTTATTTACTGCAAATATTGGGCATAATCATCTATATTATAAGTCTTACTTAGTGGATTTTTGTCAAATTGGTGTTTTTAAGGTACTTTCAGTGGCAAAGCCATTGTCAATACTGGCTCATCCACATAAGCTTTTGGCTGAAGTTCTCCATAAGCAACAGCCAGACGTATATAAGGATGACAATCACAAGCCTGAGATAGCTTTGGCACTCACTGAGTTTGAGGCTTTATGCGGGTTTATCAGAAGGGGCAAGGGACAGAAGAGCTGGATAAATAATAGGCTTCATGAACTCGAGGATGAAATCAAGATTGCCAAGGTATGCCTCTTTGTGCTGTCGAGTTGGAATTCCAACAGCCAAGACCAGAGCATGAAGCAACAAATATTAATGTAAGGATGAAGCAGCAAATATTAATGTACACCCCCCTGCAACGTCTTTTTTTGGAACCAGAGCATGCTATGCCTGTCAATTTTGCAAATTCTGAATATGAGATGATATATGTAGTAATATTAGAGTTTTTTTAAATAATGGAATTAACAGTGTTGCTGATATAAAACCTGTTTTTTCCCTTGGTGGCAGAACATGATGCTGCTGCCAAGCAGAAAGTTCAGGAAGAAAAGAATTCTAGACAGCAGAAAAGATTAATTAATGGCAACGTGCAATTGCACGTTGCCATTACTAGTTTTGGCAACGTTCAAATGAACGTTGCCATTAATAGATTTGGCAACGTGCATTAGGCAACGTGCAATGCACGTTTCCATTAGTAGTTTTGGCAACGTTCAAATGAACGTTGCCATTAATAGTTTTGGCAACATGCATTGCACGTTGCCATTAATTAATCATTATTTTTTATTTTATTTTATTAAAAATCCCTTATATACGACGCCGTTTGGGTGAGCAAAAAGGACCGAATAAAAGCAACTTTGACTCTTGGGTAGTCATTCTGTCTTTCACTTAACCCTGATCTCGCTTCATTCTCGCGATACCCTTCTCCTCTCCACCGCCTTCTCCTCCTCCTTTCCACCACTTTCTTCTTCTTCTCTCCACGAACCGCGGCGAGTCGGGTTCTCCGAGTTCTCCGGAGACTCCGAGTTCTCCGTCTCCGGTAGGTTTTAGGGTTTTCCCCTAAATCATTGTATTTTCAGCAAATGAATATTTATGGGGTGGACCCATGAGTCCGGGCCCTCCTACGCGGTGGTGGCGCAGGTGGTGGTGGGTCAGGAAGAGAATAGAGGCCGAATGGGAGTCATGGTACGTAGTGGTAATAGGTGTAATTCAGTGAATTTGAAGGATTGGACTGAGCAAAACCCCTGTGTAATTGGTGATAAGGTTTTGCAGAAATGGGGCCCCAGTCTCCCCTTTCTCTTCAAGGTATGCTCGCCAATAAATCCTGCTCGAATTATGGATTGATCTTCGAGGAATTTATTCTCATGTCACTTCTTTTGGGAAAGTCATTTTCTGACTATCATCATTTTAGACGTTCATTTTACTCTTTGAAAATGGGACTTTTTTTTCCTTTTGGTATTTTTTGAAATTTGGACATGTATATTAGATGTTATCTACTTATTTACTGCAAATATTGGGCATAATCATCTATATTATAAGTCTTACTTAGTGGATTTTTGTCAAATTGGTGTTTTTAAGGTGCTTTCAGTGGCAAAGCCATTGTCAACACTGGCTCATCCACATAAGCTTTTGGCTGAAGTTCTCCATAAGCAACAGCCAGACATATATAAGGATGACAATCACAAGCCTGAGATAGCTTTGGCACTCACTGAGTTTGAGGCTTTATGCGGGTTTATCAGAAGGGGCAAGGGATAGAAGAGCTGGATAAATAATAGGCTTCATGAACTCGAGGATGAAATCAAGATTGCCAAGGTATGCCTCTTTGTGCTGTCGAGTTGGAATTCCAACAGCCAGCACCACCGTTCCTTAGTTGTGGTTTCTTGCACTTTGGTCTGTGGCGTTGAATATTTGTTCAGCAAGGGCTTTTGAGTTACATAACTGGCATTGACGTGGCTTCTTTATTTCATATGCGGCTTAAGGTGTAGTGTTGATTTCTTTGAAACCCATCAAAGATTGTGTTGTTCTTTAAAACTTAGAAGGCCTTTTAGGGTCCTATTAAGAAACGTAAAGGTATAGCCTTCTTATTCATTTGAAAATCTTAAGGCTTTTAATGTAATGATGTTTGTTATGTTCTATATTTGTTAATTTAATTTATCTCCTAATCACAAGAGAGATTGAATTAAGGATTACATTTTTTGTGTTTCGTACCTTCATATGTGCAATACCTTGAGTATGATTATAAAATAAATTGCATCTTAATTGCCATTGATTATTGATACCTGGTTAGTTGAATAATCTAACATTTGCTGTATAGGAATTCATCTCAGATTGATTTTAACCATATCCTATATATATCCATACAGGATTGCTATCGTCAAGTCGATGGAATTGTTATTCCTGTTAGGTGCTTTAACGAACGAAAGTAAATTGTCTGACTTGCTATAAAGTCAATGGAGTTGCTTTAAATTTAGTACTTTTGTGACTTGATGTAAACAGACCATGCAAGTTGAAGCACTTGCTGTTTGGGAAACACCCTAATGGGTTACTTCTGATTGGTTATATGCTTCCTTCTTCATTATAGANAATCATTATACAAATAAAAGAATTTTAAAAAAAAATGTAAAATGACTTACGGCAACGTGCATTGCACGTTGCCTAAAGTGTCTACGGCAATGTGCAATGCACGTTGCAGAAAGTTGGCACTCTACGGCGACATCGAAGCCCACAACGTGCACACGAACGTTGCCAAAAGTCTATGGCAACGTTTTTCGCGCGTTGCCGTAGGCCCTTTTTGTTGTAGTGAGAAGAACGTGTAATTCTTGTACTTGACAAATAACTGTCTTGGAATGTATCATCTTGTAATCCAAGAATTTTCCGATGATGAACTTCTTTGTTCTGACTTCTTCAGTCTTATGTTTCTTCTCCAAGGATTCTCAAAGTTCCTTTGCAGATTTCGTGAAACTATACACATTGCATATCGTATTGTCCAAGTCATGCATAATGTAATTCCTGCATACAAAATCTGAATGTTTCCAAGCACCCAATACGATCGATGATACCCTATTATTTTCCATTTCTTGTACATTAGGTCCATTCTCAATCAGAAATTTTGCCAAATTGAGGTTGTAAGATAAAACGACATCTTTGTTGTCATCTTTTGAAGTCAACCCCACTAGATTTTTTTATTTTTCTCCATGTGGAACGAAGGTTAGATGAATGGCAGGGAGAACCGAAACCGGAGGAGCAACAACTGAAGTGACCTGGGTAACATCAGCTGTATTGTTATTAATGGTAGTCATTCCTGATACACAAACAAAAGATAAACAAAATCAAGTTTAATACCATGAAAGAGTAGAAAATTTAAATCGAGAATGAAATACAATTTAACCAAATATAATGGAAATTTAATAAAGAAATCACTTAAGAAAAAAATCATCTTAAGATTATAGTAATTCAAACTTACCAATACGTACTCATAATCAAATGGAAGGTTGGACAGAATAATATTGAAATACAAGAGGATCAAGGTAATAGTTGAACTCTTTGTCCTTAAGACAAATTTGCAGCATACAGGTGCCTTTTGGTTTATGGAAATCGTCTCGTAAGATACAACGATCAAATTCTTGTGTTTGCAGCACTTCAAAACACAAGAAACAGCAAACCGAAACAAGTTATGAACTCTATTTTGGAATGTGAAACAAATGCTTTTGATGTAGAATTTTGGCTAGGAAATGATGTTATATGATTTGCTTTCATTGCACAAAATAGAAGTGAATGAAACCAACACATAAGGGTTCAATTTATAGGGGTTGATGGGTTGCAACTGGAAAGACACAACCCAAAAATCAACTTATTTCACCAAAAGTTACACAGGTTGACTACACCTTGCTTTGTGCTAGTTGTGCCGCACGAATGCTCGTTTCAGAGTCTCACCGCTTGCTTAGCACTAGGTCGCCTCTCGAATGGTGGTCTTATATATATATATAAAATCCAATTATTTCATTCAAAAATCACGTTTTTTTAATCCTACTTCGTTCACTAATTTCTCATTCATCCGAAAATTGTTTTCGACGTCCAAATATATCAAATTCAACTACTCGACGAGTAGAATATGATCAACCCATTATTCGTCATATTTGAATAGCGGGACCCATCCAAGTATTTGATTAAAGTTTGATAAAAATTAACTTTTTATAATAAGTATTTTCCCACATATGATTAGTAAAGAAAAAATATCTAATGGAAGCATTTTTACTCAATAGAACAGATACAAGCACCCAATTTGGAAGCATTATAACTATACAAATATGCTGACATTTTCTCCAAAAACAATCTATGCAATTTAAAATGATTACTTCTTGATGTTCCAAATTCAAGTAGTGGTGTGGATAGCAGTAAAAACTTCATTCCAACATGCCAAATATCTGAAAATAAAATAGAAGACCTAGCAAATAAAACCATATTGTAAAAGTAGTAAATTGACCAAAAAAGAAGTAATTAAATGAAGAAGAATAAGTAAAACGTCAGTAATAAATATTGGCCACCTTCTTTGAAAATGCTTCAAAGGGATTAATATCTTCCTCGTATATTTTCTTATACTTGGATTACACATCAGAGCTAAAACCACTTTCCTAGTCCTTTGTAAATTGAAAATGATGAGGCTTTCAGTTGATACAAATGATGAAGAAGTACCATTTTGTTTTTTTATTTTAATTTTTTTCTTACTTTTTTCTAACTTTTGATTCTCTTTTTAATTATTTTGATGATGGTGGTGGTGGTGTTGGTGGTGATGGGCGTTGGCAGGCCCGGTCCGGAGGCGAGGCGGCCCAAAACTGGAGGGGCCTCATTTTTGGCCCAAGTTTTTTTTTTTTCCTTCATTCTAATTGAATCGAATGGAAATTTTTACTCTCCTTCCCTTTTTTTTCCTCCAGTTCTTCCCTTTTCCTTCACTCTTTCACAAATCACAATTCACAAGATTCACATTTCAAAACAATAGAGAAAAAATCAGTCGGCCCTTTTTTCAACCCTAACCGCGCGAGTCGCTAGTCAAGGTCGACCGTCGACCAGTCATTACTGTGCTTCTGTTGCTACTTCCGCCAGTTTCATAGACCTTGGATTAACTACAGCCAGTTTGATAACAATGGTGATGAGTCTGATTCTGAACAGGTAATTTTTTTATTTTTTTTTTGTTATTACTCAACGTAAAAGTCTGGTCTTTTCTCCTCTGAAGTAAAATCAACATCATCTGATTAACAGAAGCACAAATATTGTAATTAAGAATTCAATTTACACCTTCTTGAAAATAGCACATTTTTACATAATATACGGTAAACTTCAACCCAAAAGGCAAAAATAAGTGATCTTTTTTCCCACAATTACCTGAATTAAGGGCTTTTGCGGGATAATTTGCCTTCTAATCTTTCAATTCGTCATATTGATGTCGCAGGATTAAAAAAAAAAGGGAACTCATTTCCAGTCATTCTGGCTTATAATTACCCAAAATAATTAATTCTGAATTTCTTCATGTAGATGATAGTTCAGAAATTGCACACTGGAAAATTCGTTGATTGAACTTTGCACGATTGCAGTTCCCTTTTGTGAATAATTCTAGTGGGTTTTGTTAGAGTTAATTAAATAGTTGAGAAAAATTTGCTGAATGGAATTACATTTGAAATTTTCAAGTTCAACTGCTCAATTTTATATTTAAGCTCATTTCTAGGTTCTATGTAGGTTTTGATAATCCCTTCCTATTTGATCATAAAATTCTTGGCATCTCCAAGGTCTTGAAAGTTCTTCAAATGCTCACATGTCGACACTCTTGGAATTGAAATGATAAGATAATTTTTGTAATGTGTGTAGTTTAGCTAAAAGTGTTCTATGTTCATGTTATTGTGTGTAGTTCGTTATATGTTATTGAAATGATGCACGATTAGATGTGACTATGGGCTTGTGAGATGTGATCGATTGTGGAATTATCAAGGGTGTAATTCCATAATTTTCGTTGAAATTCTGCTTCTCAAGTAAGCGATGGTTTGCCCTAACTCATTATTGAATATATTAAAAATGTTTGAAGCCTTGTCGGTGTATATAAATGTGGCCTGGTCAGCTTATATGAATAGCTATTGTAGGATCAATTGCACAGACACATGCAGTAACTATATTGAAACTATTTACGTTAATTTTGGGAGGCCTAATTTATGGAGTTCACCTCGGGCCTCGAAAATCACAGGACCGGCCCTGGGCATTGGGGTAGGGATATGTATGTTAATTGGGAAGATAAAATAATTTTATTTTGTTAGAATATTTTAAATTATTTTACATGAACTAGTTTGTACTTTTTAAAAAACTTGAAACTCTAAATGTAATTTTTTATATTATTTCTTCTTTTTCTATTTGTTTATTTAGAGAGTATGGAAAATTAGCCATTTTACAATGTTTTAATGGAGAAAATGGACGGTAAGGACTTTTTGTACAAAGAAATGTCAATCTGATTGCCCAAATGTCAAAATTGAAATGATAATGATGATTTGCACAATGAAGAAAAGAGAAATGGATGTTCTAAGCCATTCCCATATTTCACGTAAGGATTAAATGAAACATGACGAAAAAGACCAATTCCGCAAAAAATATTTGAAATGAAGGTGTAAATGCCAAGTCTGAAACGATATGGACTATTTCTGCAATGAGTTCAAATGATAGGGATGTTTTTTGCTAATCACCCTTTGAGTTGGATTTTATTTGAAATTTGGTTCAGATTAATAACAATGGGATGAAACGTTGCTAAAGAGTACGTTTCTGCAACTGTCTATAAACATTATAAAAGATAACATTTTAATAGTTCCAGCAACATGTATTTTAACATTACTATACAATCAGCCTTCAATAATGGTAAAAAAAATGAAACTTTTTGCAACATTCAATGAACAAAAGGCAACAATATCAACATGCATTAGAATACTGTTGTCAATTCTCAATTATATTAACAAATGGCAATATACACTTATCATATGTTGCGATAGACCCCTTTATAGGAAAATACAATTAGCGAATGTTTCATTTTGCAAGTTGTAAAATGACATTTTTGTTGTATTGTTCACAACAAAAAATAAAATTTCAAAATTGTTTATATTGTATCTAAATTTTGCTCATCAAAATACCTGCAATTCAATTATTTTTAATCAAAACTTAATTTGTAATATTGTCATAAATTTGAAATTCCTAATTTTAACTTTTTTATAATGTGGCAAGAAATTGTTAGAAATCGATAACATACAATTCTATGCTGTCGCAGATCAGAAATATGCATTATGGTTGGGGAAATATGTTAAGAAACATGAATAGTATTATAGTAATATCATGTCTAGAGTTTATACCATTATTGGATAAAATCATACAATACCGCATATCTTATATTGACATGTTTGATACAATTTTAATAAATTTTGTTCATATCTCTGTTCCTTTTTTCTTTTTTTCTTTTTTTTTTTAGCAAAGATATCGACACATCTTTAGTGAGTTTTTAGACTCCACCATGAAAGGTTGATGGGGGTTAGGATTCCTCAACCATGAGTATATCATCCAAAAGACGAGCATGGGAAAGGAGTGGACATAAACTTGACCTCGATAAAGCAACAAAGTAATACATGTAATAAAAGTAGTAAACGACGAGTACTACTCCCAATACAATGAAAGTAATAGAGTCCTAAACTACAAAGCTTTAAAGTTTGGCAATCCATATCTATCAATCTACACGAGTGCGTCGAGGAAGGTCATGTGGTTCATACTCGTTGGCAGTAATGGTAGTCCATATCTCTCTTCCTTAATATGTTCCAATAGGGTACGCAAACAAAAAAACACCTAAAAATTTCATGCATTAATAAAATTATAACAGCACACAAATCTTATTACCTATAAGTCTCAAAATTGACAGTACGGAGTACCGTTAGTTCCACAATCAACAATACAGCAACAAGAATAAAATAAAGAATACACATCATAAACCCTCTTTTACAAATCTCTTGTCTAGGAGTACCTCTAACATAATATTAAAACAATATCACGAATCAAATTTATAAATGTGTAAATAAGATCGCACAATACAGCAAATGATATAACATAAATCCCAAAAATAGTAGTGTCATAAGAAGCGTGGATAAGATTATAACCGTACCAATCAAATTTATGACATCAATAAATAAGACTGTAATAAACCAAATTTATAACATTAATAAATAAAAAATATTAGAACGTTACGACAAATCCTATATATAGCTCGTTTAAGGAAATCCACGAGTCCCATGACAATATAGCTTCAAGAAAACATGAATTTCTTCAAATTTCAATTGCCTATACTCCTGTTTCTCATAGCATACAACCCTATAGTATATTCACAAAAAATTAAAATGATCAACATCATTAACGATTTAGAAAATCCAATAAATGTCAAATACCTTCTCAAAGACCTAAATTGGGCTGGTAAGACTGGGTATCGCCACATGGAGGTGTTTACCAGTTCAGTGCTGACTCAGGGGACATTATTTTCACCCAAATGTATGTCGCAATTTCTTTATACGATTTAACGATTGATATTGATGTTCAAAAAGATTGTAAGGAAAGTGCTGAACGTGGGTGCTTTTGGAGTGTAAGGCAAGATGGATTATATCATTTGACCAATGGAAACTGGGTTAAGGTGACTGACTGGATTCCGGATCGATAAAAGGGAAATATAGTTCTAAGGATTTACAGTGAGATTATTACAGTTTTCATTAATGAAGCCAAACATTGTTTTTTATTTGCAGTTTTTTTTTTTTTCCTTGTTTGAAATAAGGGTTAAAAACTGCGTACGTGCCCAAACTTAGAAAATGTTTCCCTTTCATTTACAAACTCAATCTTAGAATAAATGTTAGAATATTGAGCCTAATGGGCCTAACTCCACCTAATAAAACCGGCTTATTAGGGGAGGATTGTCCTCACCTTATTAAGTGGATCATTTATATTTTCCCAAGTAATATGGGATTCTAATACGCCCCCTCACGCACAGCATGGACCATGCCAAATAACTGTGAACAAATCGATATTGGGTGGCACCCAACATTGCATAATTGGGCCTAGCTCTAATACCATGTTAGGAATGTTGGGCCTAATTCTACGTAATAAAACCGGCTTATAGGGGAGGATTGTCCTCACCTTATTGAGTGGATCATTTATATTTTCCCAAGTAATGTGAGATTCTAATAATAGATTTGGTTAATTGATTAAACAAATTCAGTGGCGTTTTATATGGAGATACTTGCGTAGCAAACTAAAAATGACAATAGGCTCAAAAATCTACATTAAACTGGGAGTTAAATTGAGAGTTATGACATCAAACTGAGTGTTCTAAAACCATGTTATTAAACTCATCTCACCATGGTCATCAGCCACATAGACAACATGACGTAGGTGGAAGCGTAAAACAAAATGAACACTATAAAAATATGTTGACTCACGTCAAGTGTTGAGAATTAACGATAAAGACTTATTGCTTCAAATACGAATACAGAGAACTGATTCTTGATAAAAACAAATAATAATATTAAATTCCTAAGTATACCAATATTGGATGGACAGTAATTGAAATAAATCTGAATTCTATAATATTCATTAAATAAACCACCAACTATTACATTGTTGTGAAATATTGAAAGAGAGAGAGATGGAGAAGAAGATAAAATGGCAGGAAAATCTATTAATTCCCAATTGAATAAAAACAGAAGGTACTATGCAATATATATAGAAAATGACAGAAATGAAAATGACTAAAATAGCCTCATACAATTTACAAATTCTCCAATACTCCCCCTCGAAATGGGAGATGTCTATTCAAAACTCCCATCTCGATAACCAACTGTTGAAACCGAATTCCTCCTAATGGTTTTGTGAATATATCTTCTAGCTGATCTTGAGAGTTAACATGGAGCATTCTAATCTCTCCAACGTGAACCTTATCTCTCACTAAGGTGGTAATCAATCTGTATATCTTTGGTTCTTTCAAGAAAAATCGGGTTGCTGGCAATATGGATGGCTGAATGACTGTTATAGAATAACAGAGCTGCTATATCATGTATTGATACCAAAACCTGCAAGAATGATGTTGAACCAACTTAATTCACAAACGGCTGCAGCCTGCAGCCATGGACCTGTATTCTGCATCTACTGAGGATCTAAAGACAGTATGTTGCTTCTTTGATCTCCATGACACCAATGAATTCCCCAGAAAAATGCAGTAACCAGTGATTGATCTTCTGGTATCTGTGCAGGCTTCCCAATAAGCATCACAAAAGCCCTTAAGAACTAGGTTTGATTTGCTTTCGAACAGTAGTCACTGTGCTGGTGTACCCTTTAGATACCTTAGTACATGATGAATAGCTTCCAGATGTGGCTGCCTTGGTGATTGAAGAAATTGACTAAGTACCTTTACAGCATACGATAAATCTGATCTGGTTATAGTCAAGTATAGGATTCTTCCTACCAATCTCCTATACGCACTAGCATCTTCAATCAATTCTTCTTGGTCCTTACTTAGCTTCAAATTATGTGGCAAATGAAACTTTGCAGGCTTGGCAACAAGGTATCCTGCATTTGTCAACACGTCTAAAGCACATTTCCTTTGATTCACAGATTTCTCTCTTGATGTTCTAGCTATCTCAAGTCCCAAAAAAACTTCAGAACCCCTAAATCTTTTAATCTGAACTGCTCATTCAATTCTTTCTTGAATTGATCAATGAACGACAAGTCATTTCCTCCTATGATAATATCATCTACATATATGAGCAAAGCAGTGAATGATCATTTTTCATGTTTGCTGAACAAATAATGGTCAAATTTTGACTGTTTAAATTCCTGTGAAACAATGTATGAAGTGAGTTTAGTGTTCCACTGCCTAGACACCTGTTTGAGTCCATAAATGGACTTATTCAACCTGCACACCTGTTCGTGTGAAACCCGCAAGGGTACGAGATTGTTTTACAAGTAATAAGATTTGTGAGTCGGGAGTATTGTTCCTACGAGAAATAAGGTCTAATTTGTAGTTCAATAACACTATTAAATTCGAAGTATGGTAATATAAAAAAGAGTTGATTTGTATGTAATCTATATTATTCCTAAACTAACAAAACAAATAAAGTATTTATTTAATATGTAAATGTTTGTATTGGAATTGTGAATCTTCCTGTTGCTATTTAATTCAATTCTTAATTCGTAATCTAGTAAATTCATGCATCAAGACAATCGATAATCCACTTTTATTCAATATTCTTTTTCAAGATATATTAAATCTATGTTTAACACGACCCGATCTTATTCCAATCCGAATTCATATGAAAAACATGCATTGATTCACGGGATTTATCACACATGATTGCACGTATCATATATATTATTCCTAATATCTATTGTCCATGTGTTGATTTGTCATGTTCTAGGTTTATTGTGAGTATTCCTACACTACAAAAAGTAACTTACTATCTAATTGGTGATCAAGCAATCAAATAGTTCAATGAAAATGCAAAACTAATCAAGAAATACTAAACTAATTGTCTTGAATTAAAATAAACAAATAATATGGTTCGTCATTCATCCAATACAATGAAAAACTTAGCCTCACATTCTTATAATTAAATTATACAAGAATAATTGGAAAAACATCACCCGAAAATAAGAAGGTGGACGAAGTAGGAGAAATCCACGTTCTTTGCTCAAATCTTGAAATCGGGCTTTGAATCTTCAAAATTCTTGTATGATTCGCCTTGAATTTATGTATAGACTTGTTCTTCACCTTCAAAATATGTAGAATATGATGAAATTTAGGTCGAAAGGAGGTATCCCCACGTTTTGGTCGAGTTTGGTATTTAAAAGATGCAAAAAAGATTGCATTGAATTATTATCAAAACAAAAGAAGGAAAGTGTGATCTTTTTCCCGTTTAGCCTTGAGGTGCGCGCCTAGTGCAACATAGGGTACGTACCTTGGGGTTTGGAAGTCTTAGACGATGCACTTTTGGTCTGGGGCGTGCGTCTCCTACAGGCCTCGCCTAATTTCTAGTAACTGAATAGCTCTCAGTATTTTTATCATAACTTTGTCTCTCGATATCTGGTTGAGGTGATTCAAAGTGCATAAGAAAGCTAACTCTGAGGGATAAAATTCTTGTAGAAATATAAGTTTTCCAATTCCAGAGTTTTCTATGCCGAAATTAGGTCTCAATGTGAGCTGAAAAATTCGAAGCATAACTTTTTCGGCTGGAAGTGGATATGTGATAATACTTTTGACTATATTTCATCCCTTTAGCTTCTTTCCTCATCCAGTTGATGCTTAACACTCTCAAATCTTCATCGCAAGATTTGACATAACTTTTGAGTATTTGCATTTCAGTCCCTGAACTTTATATTTGATACAATTGAGCTATTTTCCGTTATCTTTGCATTCTTTTCTCCAATTCTTTATCAAATATTGAGTTTTACCTACAAAATGAAATATAACACACAAGTTAGGTAGTATTTTATCCAAAGAACGGAAAAATATCATCGTTTAGGACATCAAATAAGTATAGAAACTACACTTATCACACCCCCAAACTTGATTTTTTGTTTGTCTTCAAACAAAACTAAAACCTAACGACCACACAAACACACAATGCTAATTGCCTAATTTGTGACCAGCCAATCAAGTAAAGCAAAATAATTTAGCTAGTTGACCTAACTTCTTATTTTAGGATTGAAATCGTAATATCAGATCTATGCACAGCTTTAAAATCACAATACAGAAATTAAAATCTACTTCTCCAATATAAAATCGATGTGTGTGTGTGAAGAATTAAATACAGTTTTATGAATTCATGGGTTGTTTCAATTCCCGACTCTCAATAGTCAAATATATTCTTTCATCACTCGTAAGATTCACACACCCCTAAGTGTGTGAACTAAGATTGAATGTTATACTATCTTCACCTCTCTAGTTTAAAATCTCACTAATTGTAAGTCAATATGTCAATAAATAAGGATTCTCCATTAGATTTAATTGCTTCAATCTCTAGGACTTAATTAGGCTAACAATGTATTATCAAAAGTCAAATTTTCTAAAATAAGTGTTTGTGACATAACCACGGCATTTGGTGTGTCTTTTATTTCATGCACCTATTTTTTTTCTATATTCTTTATCAATTTTTTTTCAACACTTTTTTTTACTCTTATTTGCAGCATTCTCTCCCTTTATCTTTCTAAATGACCCAATCTTTAGGCCGATGACTCTCGAGTCAGTTGACTTTAAGGCAACAGGTTTTAACACCCTTACAGGTTTAATAACTCGAGTCATGAAGGTTATGAAGATAAATTTTCAAATAAAATGTGTTTTTTTATGCCTTGATTAGTACAATATTCCTCATCAAACACCTATTCAAGTAAAATGATTTCTAACTTGAGATTTTCATCCGATTTCATCCTATTGACCTTAGACAATCCACACAAGATTTTTAATTTCACACATGGAATCCCTATTTATCTCAACATTTTTCTATAACAGTGAAATCTCCCAAACTATTATAAATTTGGTTTAAGGATGTAAAATTTAGTGGTTTTGGATTTAACATTTATGGTCCACTATTTCAACTTATCCAATTATGAAATCAACTCATTCCTACACAATGTTTAACTTAATTTATGTGTTCAATATATATCGAGTTCCACAAGAAAAAATAAAAATTAATCTAAGCATGCAACTTATTCACCATTCATATATCAATTAACGATTCAATATATTTTTCATTGCTAGCCACACCAACTAATTCAAACAAGTACAAAAAAAGAAAATATTTTTAAAATTTTTAAATTTTTAAATTTTTTTTATATATCTAAACTAATATAATAAAAGCACCAAAAATACACATAAACATAAGAATAACACAAATACAAAAAAAAAAANTCCTCATTACCAGCCAGGTCAACTAACTCACACAAGCACACAAAAAGAAAGTGTTTTTGAATTTTTTGAAAATTTTCAATTTTTTTCTAAAGTAATAAAAGCACACAAAACACATAAAACATTAAAAAAAAACAAAAGAAAACTCATATTTTCCTCCCCCAAACTTAAACTAGGCATTGTCCTCAATGTCTTAAATTCTAAATCCGCATATAAAGGGGTGGGGAAGAAAATGAAGAAAAGACTCCCCTGATATGACCCATAATCCAATGTCTAGCTTCATATTGCTTCCGTTGGCTCCTTGGTCAATATTGGTTTAAATATTCTGCGATGTCATGTTCCTACACAATGCGATCAAATAAAGCATTAAGGCTCAAAAACATGGAACAAGTGATACTTTGCTCTAACATCTAATAAACCAACTAACATATCAAAAACTAAAAGGAAAACGAGGTATGGAAGATGAGTCCCTAAAATTGAATAATAAACAATATAATCGAAATTATTCTAAATCTAAAAAGTGGAATAAATAAAAGGGATAGAAGTATTGGGTTGCCTCCCAATGAGCGCTTTGTTTAAAGTCCTAATCTTGACTTTGTTGTTTCGGTATCATGGAATTCTGAAGAACGCTTTTGATGCCTTGCTCAGTTTGCTTCTTCTGACTTTACTCCACACTTCATTGCTTCTACAAGTTTTAACACTGCCTTCTCCAATGTGATATGATATGCATATCTCCTCCGATTTGAATTCAACTACGTATATTTCTTCCTTCTCTTCGGGCTTAATTACAAATTCAATGATAGGATAATCAATGAAGTCGACAGAATATGAGTTAACGTTTTCTTCATTAATTGGCTCATCTTCATTTTGTTTCTTTGTATTTGATCTTTCATCGTCTTTGTACTCGTCTTCCATAATTGATATCTCATCGGGTTGAATGACCGATTCAGAATTTAAATCCACGGGCAATGTAAACTCTTTTCTTTCGAACTTTTCGAGAGGATTGTATCCCCACCTTTTAAAGTCATACCAGAATACACCATCTCCCACACACATTTTTTTTTCATCTAACTTGGGAAGATCGGTGTTATTTTGCAATTGTCTCCTCATTCAACAAAGAAGGACCAAATACCACAAATGTGTCGGAAGGGATACACTCATCCACAGGCATGTAGGCTTCAAAAGATGTATCAATTGCTAGTTTTCGACATTTTAAATATTGTTTAAATGGCAGAAGATTGGACATAAAGGGATTAGTGCATGTATACAAGCATTGTCCAGTATAATGCATCCCATTACAAAGCTCACAATTTATGTCTTCAACAAACATATCCTCATCATCCATGTTGAGATTACTAGTTGCAAAAAAATTACTCCCTTGCCATTAATAGAATTCTGCATATACTGTTGAATAGT
>OU503036.1:17436889-17479814 GCA_912172775.2 Fraxinus pennsylvanica
TATCTAATTGGTGATCAAACAATCAAATAGTTCAATGGAAATGCAAAAAAAATCAAGAAATACTAAACTAATTGTCTTGAATTAAAATAAACAAACAATAGGGTTCATCATTCATCCAATACAATGAAAAACTTAGCCTAACATTCTTATAATTAAATTATACAAGCATAACTGGAAAAACATCACCTGGAAATAAGAAAGGTGCAAGAAGTAGAAGAAATCCACGTTCTTGGTTCAAATCTTGAAAATAGGCTTTGAATATTCAAAATCCTTGTATGATTCACTTTGAATTGATATATAGACTTGTTCTTCGACTCCAAAATATGTAGAATATGATGAAATTGAGGTCGAAAGGAGGTTTCCCCACGTTTTGGTCGAGTTAAAGGATGCAAAAAAGATTGTATTGAATTCTTATCAAAACAAAAGAAGGAAAGTGTTATTTTTTTCCCGTTTAGCCTTGAGGTGCACACCTAGTGCAACATAGGGCATGTACCTTGGGAGTTTGGCAGCCTCAGGCGAGGTATTTTTGGTTTGGGGCATGCGCCTCTCATGCAGGCGAGGGCGCGCGCCTCCCCTAATTTCTGGCAATTGAACAGCTCTAAGTATTTTATCATAATTTTCTCTTCCGATATCCGATTGAGGTGATTCAAAATATATGAAAAAGCTAACTCTGAGGGATATAATTCTTATAGAAATATAATATTTCCAATTCCAGAGTTTTCTTTGCCAAAATTGGGTTTCAATGTGAGCCTGAAAATCTGAAGCATAACTTTTTCGGCTAGAAGTTGATATGTGATAATACTTGGACTATATTTCATCCCTTTAGCTTCTTTCGTCATCCAATTGATGCCTAACATTCTCAAATATTCATCGCAAGGTTTGACATAACTTTTGATTATTTTCATTTCAGTCCCTGAATTTTGTATGTGATACAATTGAGCCATTTCCCATTATCTTTACGTTCCGTTCTCCAATTTTTCATCAAACATTGACTTTTACCTACAAAATGAAATATAACACAAGTTAGGTAGTATTTCATCTAAAGAACAGAAAAATATTATTATTTAGGACATCGAATAAGAATAGAAACTACAATTATCAATACTATATAAACCTCATCATCAAGTTCGCCATGGAAGAAAGCGTTGTTGATGTCTAATTGATAGAGATGCCAGCATCGATGAGCAGCAACAACTAACAAAGTCTTCACAGTTACCAGCTTAGCAATAGGGGATAAGTTTTCTTCATAATCAAGTCCAGCTTGTTGTGTGAATCCTATTGCAACAAGTCTGGCTTTCTTCCTCTCTTCAGTTCCATTAGAATTTAACTTTGAAAACCTATTTGCAAGCCACAAGCCTTTTATGTGCAGGGAGAGGAGTAACAGTCCAAGTGTTGTTTGAAACCAATGTCTGATCCTTATTCTCCATGGCTTTACACCATTCTGGATTAGCAGCCTCTTCATATGATCTAGGCTCATACATAGTAGATAAAGCAAGTGAGTACCTCTTGTAAGTTGGGGATAATCTGCCATAATCCAGATACTCAGCTATAGGATATTTTTTGCCAGCTATTTGACCTTTCACCATGGATTTTGATTGGAAAATAGGCACTTGAGATGCAAGATTGCATTGATAATCTTGAAGATAGGCTGGAGCTCTTTTGGGTCTGTTAGATTGTCTGATGTGTACAACAGGAGTTGGAGTGAGAATAGGTATAGAAGTGGATTCATGAGTATTTATTTGAGGAGAATCAGATGAATTTGCAACAGAACTGATAGGAGAGTTAACATCAGTAGAAATGGAGTCATTACCAGAATTTGGAACTGATATATCAGGTGATGAATCATTACTTTGGACTAGGAAAAGATATGAATTAAATGGCAAGCAGATGTCAAATTTTGACAAAAAGGCAAGGAATTTGAGATGATGAAATGGAAAAATATTCTCATGAAATTTAACATCTCTAGAGGCAAAGACAGGATTGTTAAGCAGATTATACAATTTAAAAGCTTTCATGCCATAGGGGTAACCAATAAAAATACATGGCATAGCACTAGGGTCAAATTTGGTATGATTTCTTTTGAGGCTTGAAGCATAACAAATGCATTCAAATACTTTGAGATAAGAATATGATGGTGCTGTTTGATGAAGCATTTCATAAGATGTCTTATTCTGAAGGACGAGTAGGAGTTCTGTTGATTAAATGTAATGCTGCAAGGATGGTTTCACCCAAAAACTTGTGAGGCAAATTGGCTTGGAACTTGATAGCACTTACTCATATGGAATTCAGATCCATTATCAGACATTTGCTGAGGTGTTTCAACACAACTGAGTGGTGAAGAATGCCATTAGACTGGAAAAAATCACTCATATGGAATTCAGATCCATTATCAGACCTGAGAATTTTTATTTTCCAATCAAACTAAGTTTGAATCATATGATAGAAGGAGTGAATGATGGATTTAGTTTGAGATTTTTCTCTCATTAGGTAAGTCCAAGTCATTCTAGTATGGTCATCAACAATAGTTAAGAAGTATCTAGAGCCATCCAATGAGGGGACTAAATATGGTCCCCATGTGTCACAATGGATTATGTCAAATCTTTTGGAGGTTCTAGTTCACTAACATGAAAAGGTAGCTTGTGTTGTTTGGCTGTTGGACAAACAGTGCAATGTAATTGCTTATTAAATGTAATGGTAGGAACTAAATCATGTAAAACAAATAGTTTGGAAATAAGGAGATGCCCCATGGGACAATGCCATGAAACTAAACTAAATACTACACATTTCATGAAACTAATTACAATAGAAAATAAAGAGATATAACTAAACTAAAATGATATTGTTCGAACTAGTGAGCCATTAATTCTTGTGAATTGTGGCTGCATCAAATCGCCTTTAGACATTACTACTAAATTTAATGACGGATATATGTTGAGGACTTAAGTGAAATAATTCCAAAAGTTTGGTGACTTCATGAATATAGAAAACTCCAATGACTGAAATGGTACATTATAAATGTTTTGTGACCCAAAAAGTTTTCCACCCTTTAATTGATGTTAGCCAATTTCAATTAAACTTAAAGCTTGAGAGTTTGTGATGTAGTGAATCATAGACACACGATGAACACAGAATGAATTTAAAAATACGTTAATTCATAAAGAATATCGCGCACTTAGTAATGTAATATTTTCTGATTCTTTGTAAAGAATCTTGATCACAAAATCATTGATTCCCTCAAAAGTACCAGTTTGGACCAAAAAAAACTGTAACTCCAACCTAAATAATTATATTCAACAAACAACTAAGCTATAATGAAACCCTTGTTGGAAATTTACTTATACATGCATAGCCGATGTTAAAATATTTTTCAATTCCTTTCAGGGTTTGTCTTTGTTTTTAGATATATATTGTGGTAAGAATTTTATCTTTAGAAAAATTTTCAAACTTCTTTGTGAATCTTGATCATGAACAATCATAATCTCTCCTTTCATTTATGAATCTTGATCTACCACGATCTTTCCACATTACATTTGTCCAATTGCCTAGCCTTTAATTGTAATCCATACGAGAGAACAAGAATTAGAGATTATGATTTCTCTTTCTTATCCTAGCAAGATCATGAAAAATGTAATTTGTTATGAAAAACTCAAAACCTAGTTGTTTATACACTTACAAAAATACCCTTAAAATTAGGGATATTTTGAAAAATCATACGAAAAGTTTTTAGGAAGTAAAAAATACTGTATAAAATGAAAAAGTGACACAATGTCACTTTTTTTTAAAAAGTAACAAAACTAAAAAAAAGTGACGCACTCTCCAAAAGTGATACAAACTCAAAAAAGTGACACAAACTCAAAAAAAATAACAAGTACCAAAATAGCACCATCTATTTGTGCAGCACCAATAATCATGTTCTTAAAATAATCAGCACGTCCAAACCAATCCACATGCTGATATGTTAGAAAAATATAATATATTATTTTACTTTTTTTATCTTCTTAAAAAGTGACAAATTTAAAAGGTGACAAAAACCTAAAAAGAGTGACAAAATTTTAAAAAGTGACACAATGTCACTTTTATAAAATTGACGAGCAACTTTGACATCTTTATATGGTAATGCATAAAATTAAATAAGTGACATCATGACACAATCTCATTTTTATAAAGAAAAGTGATTTTATTAGTTAAAAAAGTGACTAAAAATTAAAAAAAAAAAAGTAATGGAACATAGTGACAAATACTATAAACTCAAAAAAAGTGACAGAACTTAGAAAAAGCAGTAGCTGGCTAGCAATCAAAAACAGGAGGCGGAAAATGAAAAACAAATATTTCCCCCTTTAGATCCATAACATTAATTGTACGAAACATTTGCATATTCCATTGTTAGTCACAACCGAAATGTGCAATTCATTTCCTTCATGTTATGATCATGGATTAATCTAGTTGTACACACTTGGTGTATATAAAGTTTGACACTTCATGTGTTGTCAAAATTTATGCCATCAATTGTTTAAAGTATTGATAAAATCAATGTGTAAAAAATTTCCACCTCATAACAATGTCAAACGTAATGCCAATAAAGATGGAAAGCATGATAAACTCGAAGTTCCACTAAATTAGAATTTTCTTTTAGTTAAACCTAAAAAAATGTCTCTACTCAAAGTTGAACACAAACATATTATCCACCCAAATAGGCTCCAAATATATTACTGAACATCCTAGTATTCAATAACTACAAGTGAATTAAATTCTAAGATCAATTCCAAATTATTTCATGCAGATGCTTAGAAAAAAATGAAGATATGAGTGTAGCAGTACCAACAGAACGAAGCGATCTCCCTTATCATTATACAAATCAAACACTTATCATTGAGAAACCTTTGGTCGACCATGCAGTGATCCTTCATTCCCCTGGAACTGTTCATTCAAATCTCCACTAGTCCCATTCTCGAGCTTCATTTTCATTTACAGCTTCTCTAAAAACTGTTGGAAATTAGTGGTATTGTTTTGGCATAATTTTGTGTTGGGTTCGTTTCTTCTTTTTTGAAAGGTCAAGGTAGATTCATGTTCTCTTCTTCAGGAACATCAAAATCATATTTGCCCAGAATGATGCTCAAACTATACATGTTGATTTACCATTATTGCGATAAAAGTTATATCGGAACAAGAAACTAAAAGCTAAACTCCCCGTAGATTTACTATTATTTATTAAAACATTCTTACTGCAACATTTTCATTTGGATAAGAGTTTGACATTTACAGTTATGTTTTGAGATTTGAAAGACAAAATTCCATATTTGATATTTGTTAGTTAATTCGAATTTCTTTTGGGTTACTGAAAGCAACACTTAACTTCTTAAACAATATTATTTAGATAAAACGCAAAAGCAGTAACAGAGCAAAAAAAAAACAAAAATAAAAATAAATAAACTATGAAGCATTTAAAAGTAAAATTGAAATTAAAGCTATTCACAAATTTACAAGGAAATAGAGCTTAACCCCATATTCGTAAGCCTAGGAAGAAAGTTTTCTCTTCATTGAAGATCCTTCAATCGAATTACTCTTCCTTTTCATAGTTGTCGGTTCAGTTTACTGCAATCTCTTTCTTCACCCATGCATCCGAGATTTGTAATGGTGTTGGCATTGTTAAATGATGGAGTAGCGCGAATCACAAAGTATTTAATAGTGATGATGAACGGAACACTCTTTTAGAGATGAGTGAATTTGAGCATATTTTGAGTTAGGGGTTGGGGTTGTAAATGATTTCTTTTCAATAGTTTTCACGTAGAAATTACGATTAATTCAGATGTCAATGAATAAATTAGTAATTTAGAGTATTAATCAATTCTCTTGGTTTTGGGCCATACTTAGCCTAATTTCTTCGTTGTTTATTAATAGGGAACAATACATTTCTAAGGTATTTACTTTACACAATTTCAAAAATACAAAAACAAGTTTCAAATTTTATAAATCAGGTTTTTTAATTTTTTAATTTATGAATTAATAAATTATTAAATCAATTTATTGTTAAATATTTAACTCTAATATAATATAATTACCCCACCCCACCTCCACCACCCCACCGACCTTTCCGATCACCACTCTTCTCCAGCCACTGTTCCGGCGATCGTTCCGACAACCATTCTTCTCCGGCGACCGTTTCAATTTCGACAATTATTTCGGTGACCGTTCCAACTTTTAAATTTGGTCACAGATTCACAATTTAACTAGTCACATATTAATTTTCGGTCACAAATTAGAATTTTCATGTCACAAATTATTTTATGATCACATTTCAAAAATTTTGTAGGTCACAATTTGTTGATCAGTCACATATTGATAGGTCACATATTTTCTTCGGTCACAAATCACAAATGTTCTAGGTCACAATTTTTTTATCGGTCACAGATCAAAAATTTTGTAGGCTACTAATTATTTCGAGGTCACAAATCAATAATTTTATAGGTTACATATTATTTTATTGGTCACAGATCCAAAAATTACAGGTCACAGTTATCTATCAGTCATATATTTTCAAATTTATTGGTCACAGATCAATTTTTAGTCACAATTTTAAGGTCACGGTTAGATTTTTTGTGTGACCACCACCAACTTTTGTGACCACCCGTCGTCAGCCGCTGCCAACACCACCATCGCCAACAACCACACCAATCATTCACGGCCAGATCGTAATTGCTGCAGATCGCCACCAGATTTGCCAGCTGCGCCAGATCCACCGTAAAACCACCTCACCGCCCCCAATATCCATCAGCAACATAAAACCCCCCCAAAAACCACCTCCACCACCAACCACAAACCTGCAGATCCACAATCACCAATACCGCACAATCACCAACCACAAAATCACAGATCCACAAATCAGTGTAAAACCCCCAAAACACGAAACAACAACAAAACCTACCTCCGTCGTTGATCCAACAAAACCCACATCCACCGCTAGATCCACCATCAACACTAGATCCACCACCATTGCCACAAACAAAAAACACCACCAAACACATGTAAACCACCACTACTACAATTTACCGTGCAAGGCACCTTCGCCGTCATAGCACCGCCACAACCCATTAACTGGTCTCAACAACCGCCACAGCCACCGTCTTCGTTACCACCAACACAAACATCAAACCCAACATCAACCATCTTCATTACAGAGAGTGATATTCGCGATCTGCAGCACACAGAGGTGATGGCTCTCCTCGCTCGAGTTGCTCTGTGCGAGACATCATCCTCGTCTCTACGGCTGCACNGGATATTTGGAGAAAGAGATGGGGGTAGCTCTGGCCTCTGGCTGTATTGAGAGAGAGAGAGAGAAAAAAAATTGGAAAATAATTAGGGCATAGGGTAGATGATAGAAGTGGTGCCGCAACTGTCGATCGTCGGCTTAGGTGCCGACGAGGTGGTGCCAGTGGTGGTGCGCCGTGGGTGGTGGCGGTGGGGATTGAAGAGAGGGGAGAGCGACAGGGGGAGAGAGTTAGAGAGAGGGAGAGAGAAAATGAAATTAGGGTTTGAAAATTGTGTGCAATTGATTTAAATGAAAATTAATTTAAAAATGATTAATTAAAACTTGATTTATGTATTATTAAAGTTGATTTTGAATTTTTGAAAATTGTAACTTAAAAACCTTTGTGGGTATAATTTCCTCTTATTAATATATGTTAACTGGGCTTGACACACCAACTGAACATAAGTCGGCCCATTAGTTAATTAATCTAATTATTTAAGCTTTAAAATATAATTAATTAATCTAATTAATTAAATTAATTAATTAACTTAAGTTAATTAATAAACAACTCAAATAATTAATTTTACAAATATCCCACACTTGTCAATTAGAAAATCATGATATCATCATTCTATTTCTCGCCTTTTTTATTTAACATATTAGATTTTTAATCACGATGTTGAATGACAAATTATTATTTTGATCTAATAAAAATAAAATAAATTGAAACTATCATTTCAATTTATCATTAATTCACATTTATCATCCTCGATTGACATATTGCAATATGTCTGGGCTATACATATGACTAAAAACGTTGCGGTGTGGCAATTGAACATGTGGGTTTACCATGGAACTATAACCAACTCATCAATATAACCCTATCAATTATGAAATATAGAGATGTGTCAATCTCGATTATCAATCATATCTTTCGTCACACTCTTAAGCCAATATCGTCGACACTCTTGTAGACTTATGAACTCACATTGGCCAAGGATTCCGAAATCAACTATAGGGTATAAAATGTAAATCATAATTTCTTACTACTAAGATTGAAAATCCGGTAAAATTAAATAAGTCATTTAATTCTCCTTATCATTTAATGTCACATTAGCGTAACTTAGACTGGGGATCTCTAGCGGGGAGCATTACTCTATAAGAAAATATTTCTCGTTATTACTCTTCATGTATGAAGTAATAATATTTTATAGCACGTGCGCTTTTGATGAAAAATAATAATTTACTAGACTAAATTTCTTAATGTGTGAGAACAAGGTAAAATGAAAAATAAATTTAAATAATTAGCATTATCACTTGTGTTTCTTGTCTTATATTTGAGATTACCTATATATTTTACCTCAATTGGATTTGATTGTTTGGGCACAGAAAAAATAAAATAATTTATAACCTATTTTACCCTAATTGGACCACCTTCGCGCGATATTGTGCATTTGAGATGTCAAACAAATACATTAAATTAAGTTAATGTAGAATGTCTTGCTTCAATCCATGCCATGCAGATTCCCAATCCAGAATCAAGTAGTCAGAGTCCGTCTAAATACGAGGATATTATAGATGGAACGTTAATCTATGTTCCCAATTTAAGGATTGCATAAAAACTACGCATTAAAAAAGAAAGAAAGCTAAAATTGTTAGTTATATGTTGTAGCTCTGTTCAATGGTACATTCCAAATAGCAAATAGTGACTCGGTAAGATTATAATATGACCCAAACGATAATTTCTTTTTTTTATTATGTTATAAATCGTTCAACAATTATTTAAATTTCTAAAATCCTATTTGTTAACAAAGACGTAACTTTAGAATAATGAACTGATATGAAGATTTTCAAATTGGAGTACTAGTTGTCATCTATCAAAACATCTTAAATTCCCCCCAAAAAAAATGATATTTTGCATTCAAACAATTTCTTTATAGTACGGGATGGGAAATTTTTCGCTATAATTTTTCTTGATTATTTTTCTTCTTTTATTATTTTTATACTTTTCTTCATCTAATACGTCCCCATACACTCAAAGAACTCATAAAGCCTACTTTCAAAGACTAGTTTGTTATCTTTACTTTCCCATGAGTTGCTGCAAACACATGAACAAAGAATTGATCAACACTGGATTTTTATTTTTTATTTTTTATTGACGTGAATCACGCCCCATCAATATACCTAATTATAATCCATTCAACTCGAGACATATATAACCTTTATATGTTCTTAGTTTTTCAGATTCTATTGGTCAATTCTAGGCGATTAGTTATTTGCTTAGTGCATGTCAATAATTAAAAACGCTACATATACATATAAAAATATATGTGGGAAGGCAGTGGGGTGGGTTGGTGGTGGAGGAATATACCGTCCATTAAAGACAAGGGCTGTTGTCGGAAATATGACTATCTCAATCAAAAGAATCAATAAATTGAACAGAAAATGAATGCAGTAGATGAGGCGAGGTTAAAACAGATTTCGCCCCCTCATTAAAGTGCAAACGGGACTATGGACGTCTGTCTCCCAAAATACAACGCTCCTTCCAAAGTCGATACTGCACAATACCATCATGTCGATCGAACCAAAGAATGATCTTGCTCGAACGGAATAACCACGAATATATAAAGAATTGATCAACACTGGATTTTTTTTTTTATTTTTTATTGACGTGAATCACGCCCCATCAATATACCTAATTATAATCCATTCAACTCGAGACATATATAACCTTTATATTTTCTTAGTTTTTCAGATTCTATTGGTCAATTCTAGGCGATTAGTTATTTGCTTAGTGCATGTCAATAATTAAAAACGCTACATATACATATAAAAATATATGTGGGGAGGCAGTGGGGTGGGTTGGTGGTGGAGGAATATACCGTCCATTAAAGACAAGGGCTGTTGTCGGAAATATGACTATCTCAATCAAAAGAATAAATAAATTGAACAGAAAATGAATGCAGTAGATGAGGCGAGGTTAAAACAGATTTCGCCCCCCCATTAAAGTGTAAACGGGACTATGGACGTCTGTCTCTCAAAATACAACGCTACTTCCAAAGTCGATACTGCACAATACCATCATGTCGATCGAACCAAAGAATGATCTTGCTTGAACGGAATAACCACGAATATATTTGAAGGAATTTTTACAGAATATAGAGAGAGAATGAATTTAGAAATCAACAGTATTTAATTGATTTGGTGTGTTCAAAAAACAAATCTGGAGGTTTATATTTATAAAGATTAAATTGCCTCATTGAATGGGTGTGTGACATTTCATGAACTGGTATACCTCTTGGTCTGATTCGTCTTAGCCATTGGATCGCACCATTTCATGATCTAACTGTCCAGATTAAACCATGAAGTATAGTGTCCCTTCATCATACCTATTCACCAGCCATGGAGATGCCATGCGTACATCCAACTGAACCAACTGCCGTGCAGGACGAAGTGACACCACATGTTACATGCGTGCCACCTAGGATGCCAACTCATAGAGCCTCTCGTTGCCATGTCATCGAACCATGAGTCCATTTCCAAAAACTAAAAGGCTCCCAACCTCCTCGCGACTATGCGTACGTGCAAAGTGCGCCTCTAAAGAAGGATGCCAACTCATTGAGCCTCTCATCGCCATGTCACCGAACCATGACTCCATTTCTGAAAACTATAAGGCTCCTTTGCTCTTTGCGACGATGCGTACGTGCGAAGTGCAAAGTGCGCCTCTAAAGCGCCCAATGCGAATTTTGCAATGTGCGCGTGCCAGGGTCGGGGCGCGTTGTGGCGCGAGTGGTGGTGGCTAGTTCGCTAGCCTTTGGCTAGCCAAAGTTAGCTAAGTTGTATGTCACTTATTAAATTATAACGTGTAAACACATCCTACTATATAAACAAATTTGTTTCTTGTAAACTTTTGATATGGGATTCCTAACCATGTACAAGACACTTAAAATGGACTTATCAACGTTTGGACCTATATTGGAGACTTTTCCAATTCACCCAAATTAATTGCATGACCCATATCATTATATATCACATTTAATGATTTATCCCAATTAGATTCAATTAATTCTAGCAATCTCCCACATGAATGGAAGAAGTCGACTCAAATCAAGGAAGAAGAAAGAAGAATACTATCTGAAAGATGATGCATCAAGATAGGTAACTTTCGCTTTGAACCTTCTTTAGTAAAAATCTATCGAACTCACTTGGCTTATCAATGAATGCAATGTTTTGAACCGTCAGCCGTTACTGCAAGCTCAGACAATAGACCAAACACCTTATCTCTTATATCAAACTTGGTTCTCTATTGTGTTCATTATTTCGACCCTGAACTACTTGGGTTATGCGAGTGCTTTAGAGAATTCATCTAAATAAATTATCAAAGAACCGGCCAAGTTCGCACTTACATAGGTGATGTTCTATAAAGAGTACCCTCTTGTACTATTTTTAATCATCATTAAAAGCAAAGCTTATCCTTAATAAACTTCATAGGTAGCACTTTTTGTATCATAGAAATGGGAAGGAGTTAAACTCCTAAGTGCTTCTTGTCGAGTCATTCATAATTAGTTTTCCTATTAAACCTAGTCTGTGGGATCTCCAGTTGCCAGGTTAGGTTTCCACTAACATGACTCATTGGGTTTTAAGCTTCAAACTCATTTCCCTCGATGTGCTGTCTATACGCTCTCTAGATAACCCTTTTGTAAATGGATATGCTAGGTTTTCTTTTGACTTAATAAAATTAATTGATATTATTCCATTTGAGAGCAACTGTCGAACGGTGTTATGTCTACAAAGTATATTTCTCGACTTACCGTTATACACAAAATTTTCAACCATGGCTATTGTTGCCTGGTTATCGCATTGAATACAAATAGCTGGTACAAGCTTTGGCCATATAGGAATATCTTCTACGAAATGTCTTAACCATTCTGCTTCTTCTCCCACTTTATCTAAAGCAATAAACTCAGATTCCATAGTAGATCGAGCTATACACATTTTCTTAGAAGATTTCCATGATATAGTGCCACGACCGAGAGTGAATACTTAGCCACCGGTCGACTTTGATTCATTTATATATGATATCCAATTGGCATCACAATATCCTTCAATTACTGGAGGATATTTTCCATGACATAATGAATACTCTCTGGTCCGTTTCTAAGTAATGTATCCCAATGTTGATTACTTGGGTTACTTGTGTAACGATTGAGCTTACTTACTGAGTAAGCTATATCAGGTCTTGTACAATTCATCAAGCACATTAAACTCCCAATAATTTGGGAATATTCTAACTACTGTTTCCCATTTTCCACTATTCTTGTGAAGTACTATATGAGGAAGAAATGAGTTACTTGTCTCTTTAATATTATGAGTCTTAAACCTATCAATTATTTTATCAACATAATGGGTTTGAGACAAGAATATTCTATCTGATATTCTAGATATCTTCATTCCTAGAATCACATCTGCTTTACCCATATCTTTCATGTCGAAGTTATTGATAAGTACATTCTTTGTGCTATTGATGATTTATTTATTAGTCCATAATATAAGCATGTCATCAACATATAAATAGACGATTACATATCCCTTTTTGAATTTTTTTCCAATATACGCATTTGTTACATGCATTTATGATGAATCCATTGTTTAGGAGTTTGTTTCAAATCGTATAAGAACTTAACAAGTTTGCAAACTTTATTCTCTTGTCCTTTCACTATGAAACTTCTGGTTGTTCCATATATACTTATTCGTTTAATTTACCATTCAAGAATGCAGTCTTTATATCCATTTGATGTATCTGTACATTATACAAAGCTACTATAGTAATTAAAACCCAAATAGAAGTAATTTTTGTTACTAGAGAATATGTGTCAAAGAAATCAATCTCTTCTTTCTGACGAAATCCTTTTACAACCAATCGAGCCTTATATTTGTCTATTGAACCATCGTATTTTAACTTTCTTTTAAAAATCCATTTGCATCCTATTGGTTTAGTTCCCTTAGGAAGATCAACCAATTGCCAAATATTGTTACTCATAATGGATTCAATTTGACTATTTTTAACTTCCTTACAGAAATACAAATTCTGGACTAGTCATTTCTTCTTTAAATGTTTGAGGCTCTTTCTCAATCATGAAAGATATAAAATTTGGATCAAAGGATTTAGCAACCTTAGCTCTTTTACTCATTCTTGATTCAGGTTCTATATTGTTTTCAAAAGCATTATCTCGTGTTCTCTTTTGAGTATTCTCCAGAATATCTCTTTTATTAGGGAACACATCTTCAAAGAATTCAGTATCTCTCTATTCAACAATTGTATTGACATGAATGTCACTTATATCATATTTGTGCACAAAAAATCTATATACACTACTATTTATTGCATATCCGATAAAAATGCAATCAATAGTTTTAGGACCTAACTTAATCTTTTTGGAAGATGGAATAACCACTTTAGCTAGGCACCCCCACACTTTTAAGTATTTGTAGGAAGACATTCTACCTTTCCATATGTCATAAGGTATCGAATCTGTTTTCTTGTGGGGAACTCTATTCAAAATAAAGTTAGCAGTTACACAGTTTCCCCCCACAAGTTTTGTGGTAATCTAGGACTTATAAGCATAGCATTAACCATGTCTTTTAAAGTTTTATTTTTCCTCTCAGCAATCTCATTTTGCTGTAGAGTATACAGGACTGTTGTTTGGTGAATAATACCAAACTTAGCACATAATTCATTAAACATGGACGATTCATATTCACTACTTCTATCGGATCTTAATACCTTTATTGTTTTTCCATATTGATTTTCAACTTCATTTTTGTAAGTAACAAATGCATTTAATGCCTCGTCTTTGCTACTTAATAAATAAATATAGAAATACCTACTTTGATCATCAATAAATGTGATAAAATATTTTTTACCACCTCGAGTTTGAACAAATTTTAGATCACAAATGTCGCTATGTATTAAACTTAACAATTCACTACACCTTTCAATTGAGTTAAAAGGTTTTTTAGCAAATTTTGCTTCAACACAAATTTCGCATTTATGTTTGTCTTCGGATTCAAGTTTAGGTATACAAACTAAACCTATAAGTTTTCTTAAGGAAACACAATTTACATGTCATAATCTGCTATACCATAAATTAGAAGATATAAGCAAGTAAACATAATATTACTTTTATTAATAACTTGTGGATACAAATATGTGAATTTTTTGTCCACTACAATAGCATTGGTCTTAAATAGACCATCAAGTAAATAACCTTTCCCAACATACATGACTCTCTTAGTAAGTACAAATCTATCAGATTCAAACATCATTTTAATTCCTTTCTTACTAAGAATAGCTCCTGAAATCAAACTTTCAGCGTCAGTTCTTTCCCCGATGTGAATTGTAGTTCCCTTCAATTTTAGAAGTATTAGAATTGCTCATATAAAGACACTCAATTTGATTCAAGGTCTTATATTCAGATAATAGACCCTTATCTGCACAGATGTGACTAGTGGATCCTGCATCCAACCACCAATCTTTGGCATTAGATACCAAGTTAACTTCAAAAACAACAGCAGACAGGTTGATGTCTACAACATTTATAGAAATATTATCCACTTCGATTATATTGGCTTATGGCAGTTTCTTTTCTGTGTATCCTTCTTTTTGCTTCGACAGTCTTTAACCCGATGTCTCGACTTCCCACACATATAACAGTTTCCTTTGAACCGTTTTGTAATGTTGACTTTTTCTTTGTCCATAGATGAGCCAGAACACTTCTTTTTCTTATTCTTACACCCCGAGTATTCCACCATGTTAGCATTTGCTTCGATGTTGTGCACATTATTCTTCTTTTCTGTAGCCCGATTGTCTTCTTCAATGCGTAGTCAAACAATTAGATCCTCCATCGTCATCTCTTTAAGTTTATGCTGAGATAGTTTTTGAAATCTTTCCATAGTGGAAGTAGTTTCTCGATCATAGCAGCAATTTGAAAAGATTTACTCAAAGTCATGCCTTCAGCTTCAATGTCATGAAGTAGAACTTGCATCTCTTGAACTTGACTCATTACTGTCTTTGAATCAGTCATCTTGAAATCCAGAAATTTTGCCGACAATGAATTTCTTCGTTCCAGCATCTTATGTCTTATATTTTTTTGTCAAGAGACTCCCACAGTTCCTTAGCAGTCTTGTAGTCACAACGCACACTATATAAGGTGTTATCCAATTCATTGAGAATGTAGTTACGGCATAAGAAATCCGCATGTTTCCATGCTTCAATGGCTAACTGAGTATTTTTATCAGTAGCATTCTTTGATGTTTGTGCGGGACATTCTTCACGCAGAAACTTTACTAAGTTCAATATTGTCAAATAGAATCGTATCTTCTGTTGCCAGCGCTTGAAATCTATGCCATTGAATTTTTTCGGTTTCTCATGTTGTGAAGCAGACGGCATGACATATTGATTGGAACCAGAATTTGGCGCAATCATAGCACTAGTATTATTTTCAAGAGTACTAGCCATTTTCTGTAAAATTACAATTACAGAAAATAATCAATAAAAGAACTGTAAAAGAAAGAAAAATGCTTTGTCTTAAAATTGTTGTTGGAAATACGACAATCTCAATCAAAAGAATAAATAAATTGAACATAAAATGAAATGCAGTAGATGAAGCGAGGTATGTCAAAGCGAATCTCCTTAAGACAGATTTCAGCCCCTAATAAAGTGCAAATGAGATTATGGACGTCTGTCTCCCAAAATACAACGCTCCTTTCAAAGTCGATACTACACAATACCAACATTGTCGGTCGAACCAAAGAATGATCATACTCGAACGAAATAATCACGAATATATTTGAAAGGATTTTTGCAAAATATTTGAATCTCAGTAGTATTTAATTGATTTGGTGTGTTTAAAAATCAAATCTGGAGGTTTCTATTTATAAAGATTGAGGTATCTCATTGAATGGATGTGTGACATTTCATGAATTGGTGCACCACTTGGTCTGATTCGTCTTAGACATTGAATCGTACTATTTCGTGGTCTGACGGTCTAGATTAAACCATGAAGTATAGTGTCCCTTCATCATATCTATTCACCAGCCATGTCGTGCGTACATCCAACTGAACCAACTGCCATGCAGGACGAAGTGACTCCACATGTTACGTGTGTGCCACCTAGGATGCTAACTCATCGAGCCTCCCGTTACCATTTCATTGAACCATGAGTCCATTTTTGAAAACTATAAGGCTCCCCAACTCTTCGTAACAATCCGTACATGCGAAGTGCAAAGTGCGCCTCTAAACCACCCAATGCGAACTTTGTATACGTCCATTAATGACGAGGTTTGGTGTATCTTAGAGCAGTTTCCTCAAAAGGATAACCTAAATGAACCAGAAATGATAAAATTCACCATATGTAGTACATGGTAGATTGGAGTAATAGAAATTTGTTATATGTGGACACCAAAAATTTTAATCTAGTGGACATTTTTCATCAATTTACGGTTAGTTAAACATACTAAGGTCTTGTTTGAGCCACCTTTTTGTAGAATGAGAATAAATAATATAGCTGTTATTAGGGCCCACACAAAAGATAGAAATTTTGAATTTAAATGTTGATGTGATAGATAACGGTCATATTTTTTATTTTAATGAGAAAATAAGGTGGCCCAAATGGGAGCTAATTGTTATAGAACTTTACACTCACTAGTTTAACTTTTGGTACTTGTACTCAGAACTTTGTCTTTCAATTTTTGTTTCAACCAAAATCTGGCGAAATGATTTCAACCAAAGTTGTTTAGTTTTGAAGATAGAATTTATTTCATTCAAACTTATTACAAAGTTTACTATTTTATTAGTTAATATAATTCTTCCAATTTCAACTACCCTCCCATTTAAATTTAATTTCAAATTTAAACTTTTTATCCAAAGAGAGAGAGAGAAGATTTATCATCATTTTTAAAGAATACATAAGTTGTTCTTAACAAATTAGATAAAATTAATAATATTTACTAACTAAAGATATAAAAAATAAAATAAATAAAAATAAAAATAAAAAATAAATGGGGGCGACAAATGGGGCACGGGACCTGCCTCACCCACCCCACCTCACCTCACCTCACCTCACCTTGGTCCACCCTCAATCTAGAGTAATAAATAGATTCTCGTAAAATCAAAGTTGATTTTCTGCACATGATTAATATCAATTAATTTATACGAAATGTAATCATAGATGTCATCTAAAGATAACCATAACTTATCAATAGTTAGTTACAATTATGCATATAACTGTGTCCCTTCAAGCAACTCTTAGTGTTTCATGAAACACTAGTCCTTATCCAACGGCGAATTCAGGATCGGAGTTCAGCTAATGTGAGTCTTGACCGTTGGCCGTCGACAATCAACGATTGTAATAGCGATGTCGTTTATTAATATTTAATTAAATAATATCAAAAATTATTCAATATATATGTAAATATACTAAAAAAAAAAGAGAACACGTGGTTCAACTGAGCTCCAGATCTTCTCTATTATTATTTTTTTCACTTATCCTAATTTCCTAAACATAAATTCCCAAATCACAAATCAAAACTCATAGATGATAAATCATAACTCTTAAGTCATAAAATATAAATTATTTATCATAATTCATAATTCTCATTTCTCAGTCATAAATCATAAGTCGTAAAACAAAAATGATATTCATAACTCATAAATAATAAATAATAAATTATGTGATTATATCATTATGTGAACAAAAACAAAAAAAAACGAGAGAAAGAGAAAGGGAGCACTAATCACAGTCTAAGATCGAAGATTGTAAGGTTGGCGACGAGTCGATGTTGGTGTAGGCAGCGAACTGGGAGTCATCGCCCACGAGAGATCGAGACTCCGCAGCTCACCCAAATCGCTACAGCAAGAATCAGAAAGGGTTTATTCACAATTGAATCATGATTTCACTGATTCAGATTTTGGACCATTTCTTCCAATTTGTTGTGGCCTGTGGGTAATCGAATTATATGAGTTGGGGCCTATTGTTTTAAAATAAAAGATGCCCAATTTATCATGCCCAAAGCTGGAAAAAAAAAAAAGGTTAACCCTTGGCATTCGTCTTCTTCCTCGACTTCCCTTCCACAATTCTACAATTCCGCCTCTGCAACCAGGCGTGACGCCCCGCAGCCGTGCCCCCCCGTTGGGGGTTGGTTTCGCTACTATCCCTATCTAGAAAGAAATGTAGACTTAGCTATACATTTTAATGTAAGTCAAAGTCAACAAATAATTTTACCTATATATTTTATGATACCTACGACTTTTCAAGTACTATACATTATATCAACTTTTGTTATAATATATTAAAAATCTAATTTTTAATAACCGCCAAAAGGCAAAGGGAGCTTATTTATGTTTCCATACATATTTATTTATTTAACCTAGAATGGAGCACATTAACATTAATATTAAAGATAAATAGGATTTTACTTAATATGCGAAGCGCAATTACTTGAATAATAAAACGAACTTATCTGTCCCATTTGATTTAATATGTAATTTATTTATTTTGATGTCATGCTAATAAAAAATTCCTTAAAACTTATTTCAAACGCCAACTCATCATGCATGTAGATTTTTAACTTCGAATTTTTTATAAAAATTGGTTGCTAAGATATGAGCTCCATTCAAGTAAACCATTATGATATGCGCTCAAATATTTCGATTTTAATATGAGAACTCAAAATGTAAGAAAAATTTATATTGTTTAAAATTAACAGGGTTCTCCAAAATGTGAGTACACCATGTTTGGCTAAGCTTAAAGAAATAAAATTTATATTTTTCTAAACATATTAATAAAAAAGTCAATTTCAGTTTGCACAAACACTCAAACGAATAGCATTCAACCTAAGTTGGCCGGACACGCATCCATAACCATGAAATTCTATGGAGATATGTATGTATGTAATATTAGAGGATCTATCCCCATCATCCCTCTCCCACAATTCAATTGAAAAAAATTGAAGAGATCTCTGAACGATACTCAAACAGTCCCGATCAAAATCCCAAATTCAAGAAATCTCAAGAATAAAGCTTTTTCCCCTCAATTGAGTAGTCTAGTTGAAATTCCTATATATATATATATATATATATATATATATATATAATCTTTTCTTTTTAAGTTTTATTTTTTTGAGTAGAGAAATTTATTTGATGAAATGCTTATTAAAATAAAAATAAGGGCATAAAATTAACAGTCATTTTAGATAGATTCCATCTAAAGAATCATTTATGTCACAATCACTACATATTAAAAGAGTCAAAGTAAAGGTGGACACATGTCGCCATTTCCAATCGTAGTAAAAATCCCCCCTCCCTTTTTTTATTCCCTAAAATTCTTCAAATTTCCCACATCGCCATTCATGCTTCTCAATTATCTCACGCAACCACACATTCCTCATCTATTTTCCCACGCAACCTCTCATTGCAAACTTCTCATTTCTTTCCATATGTAAATCATGATCTGTTATAGAAAGCTCGAAGGAATGGGGTTTTCAAGGGTGGTATTTCCCTTCCCATTTTTATAATAATACGTGAGCAATCTGATATTTTGCAAAGACTTATAATTATGTTCATTTATACCATGATACAGATACATTCCTTTGGATTGTGATGCTTGGCTTCTATATATGAAGACTAGAAATACGCAAAAACACTAGAGGATGTAGTTGACAGTTCTCTCAATGCAGGTTTCATATCATTTCCTTGGATATTGGTTGTAACACTCCCCACATAACTGTTATTTATGCCAAATTTATGATTAAACTTTATGGCAGGAACTAATATTAATTGTGGAACGTATATTCTAAGGCACACTAAAGCTGCAATCGAGCGGAGGAAGGTTTTCAGAGATAGACATAGATAGAGCATTGCTCAATCTGTTTTCTATTCAACTCCGACTTGGACTTTTTGATGGAGCTCCTGTAAGAAATTGATACCGAACCTTTGGACCTCGAGACGTATGTTCTTCAGAGCACAAGAAGTTGGCTCTTGAAGTGGCAAGGCTGGGTATTGTGCTTCTAAAGAATGACAAGAAATTTCTGCCATTATATAAACACGGTATCTCTTCACTAGCCATCGTGTCTCTGTGCGCGCGTGTCTTCATATACAACATGTTGGCTCTTGAAGTGGCAAGGCAGGGTATTGTGCTTCTAAAGAATGACAAGAAATTCCTGCCATTACATAAACACAATATCTCTTCACTAGCCATCGTGTCTCCGTGCACGCACGAAAACACAACCTTGTGTCTCTATGCACGAGAAGTTGGCTCTTGAAGTGGCAAAACAGGGAATTGTGCTTCTAAAGAATGACAAGAAATTCTTGACATTACATAACCACATATCTATTCACTAGCCATCGTATCTCCATGCTCGTTTCTCCGTACGCACAAAATTGGTGTCTCCGTGTGGCACGGAGACACCGTCGGCATTTATTTTTTTCTAGAACCAATAGAATTTCTTATAGGTCTTGTTTCAGCTATAACTAAAAAATGTTCAAGTGCTCTCACAGTGTAACCCCAGCCTCTTCCAACTCCAAATCTTCAAACTTGTGCTAGTCAAGAGGGTTTGGAACTTTAGATGCTAAGTTACGATACGTATGTTCTTCAGAGCACAAGAAGTTGGCTCTTGAAGTGGCAAGGAAGGGTATTGTGCTTCTAAAGAATGACAAGAAATTTCTGCCATTATATAAACACGGTATCTCTTCACTAGCCATCGTGTCTCTGTGCGCGCGTGTCTTCATGCACAACAAGTTGGCTCTTGAAGCGGCAAGGCAGGGTATTGTGCTTCTAAAGAATGACAAGAAATTCCTGCCATTACATAAACACAATATCTCTTCACTAGCCATCGTGTCTTCGTGCACGCACGAAGACACAACCTTGTGTCTCTGTGCACGAGAAGTTGGCTCTTGAAGTGGCAAGACAGAGAATTGTGCTTCTAAAGAATGACAAGAAATTCCTGACATTACATAAACACAGTATCTCTTCACTAGCCATCGTATCTCCATGCTCGTTTCTCCGTACGCATAAAATTGGTGTCTCCGTGTGGCACGGAGACACCGTCGGCATTTATTTTTTTCTCGAACCAATAGAATTTCTTATAGGTCTTGTTTCAGCTATAACAAAAAATGTTCAAGTGCTCTCACAGTGTAACCCCAGCCTCTTCCAACTCCAAATCTTCAAACTTGTGCTAGTCAAGAGGGTTTGGAACTTTAGATGCTAAGTTCGAATTTTAGAAACTTATAGGAATAGATGGTGTTAAGGTAAAAAATAACCAGGTCGATCCTCGTTGGGGGTGTTGCCCTCGAACCCCCACGAGGGGCACTGTCCCATCGACCCCCGCGACCTGATCGATCGGGCGTTGTCCCCTAGCTCCATGAAGGGCCCTGCCCACGACCCCGGGACTTGACACGTCGATGCCGTTTCGAAGCGGCATACCATTTGAATAACAACAATAAACAAATAAATAAATTATAAAAAAATATATTATCTCGAAACTTCCAAACTAATAGGAATCTCAGTATTTTCAATCTCTAACTTCTTGATAATTGGATATGTTATTTTTAGGAGTTGGTCGTCTTATTAGATTATATGATTAAAAATGACACAAAAATAAAAATCAAATTTCTCATCATTAGTAGTTTAAACTAAGTAATTAGGTTCCTAACACAAACAAGTTGAATCTAAACAAATAACTAGCTAAAATGTGACAAGCATGAGTAATTAACTCTTCATTTGAGCTCCTAAAACATTTACAACTTAATATAAAAGAAAATCAAATCATTGATTATATTTAGTTAAGAATACATTTGTGACGTAATTAATACCAAATCTCCATATGAAGAATCGAAAAGATAAAAAGAATATAGACGACAAGTGAGTTGAAAATGAGTTTGAAAGAATGTGTTCCAAACAGGGGCTAAATTGAAGTAAAAATATTTATTTTCTGTATTTTTATCTTGGTTGATTATTTCACTCGTTTTTGGGTAAGGACTTGCTATTTGAATAAGTTTATAAATTTATGTTTTACCATTTATTATTGTGCCGTCTTTGGGGTTTATTTAACGAAAAGGTATTGAAAAGGTCCGCTTTTTGAAGGCTTAGTGTTAATTAAATTGGTCAGATCTTGTGTAGGATGGTTTTATTTTTTAATTATATGCTTTCTGGAGTCTTTAAGTTATATTTTATATTGAAATTTCGATTGGATCTTTGATCCTGTGTGTACGTGTAGCTTCGATAGCTGGATAGAGGACTGGATGAGAAGAACGAATGAGATTCTTGTAGCAGTGAAGGAAGAAAGAAAGACTCTCTAATAATAAGTTTTTGTGTCGTGGTTTTCATTTCGTTGATTGTATCTCGGTTGTGTTTGTTATTTGATAAAAATGGCTCATTAATTAAGAAAAATCTTGAATGATAAAAATGTTTGTTGTTGCAGTTAGACATTTATTTGACATTATCATGTCTATGTTTGATACATATGGCAAAGTTAACGGAGTATTTGCAGTAGGTGAGAGTGGAACTCATGTTATTGTCTCCTATCATAAAGAAAGTAGCGCACGTGCAGTACTTAAGAAATTAGATGGACTCTCGTGTTCTGATCTTGGAGGCCGTTTATTGCACATTCGCTACTCTACACAATCACTGGGCAAGGTGTGACTTTGTACTACTTGTGATTTTACATTTTTTTATATGTATATGTCACTGTAAATTTGGATAGGTTTGATATGGTTCTTTAACGAGCTCAACCATCTGCGGTGTCTACAAGAATTCAGGAGGCAATTGGTATAACTATGAACACATAGATCACTTACCTATTGTTTTACCGAATACCTATACAGTATAAGTTTCATTTACTATGAGATCGGTGGATCAATTAAGCTTTATTAGATCAATATATGATTTACATTAGAATATCCATCTGTAATGTGATGAGTTCACTTTCTGCCTCAACTAATCGTCCTTTTGAATTAAATATGTGATCCTTAGATAATGGTGAACATTCCGTGAAGTATTTTTATGACTTCATTTTCTTTCCTTGGATTTGAAGTAATCTAGAATTAAATGATTCAAACCATTTATGGGTCAGCATAGTTAATAGTTGAACTCAAAGTTTGTATATTTTGATGCTATACTTTTATGGATTTTAAATATTTCCTATTCCGTTTAGTAGTTGTTCCCATTGTTTGTACATTTTATTGATAGACTGTATTTCTTTTTTGTTTAAGGTTAATAACACTATTACAGTATCAACATCAGCTTCAGATTTAAACATTCATGCTGTTTACTTATTGCATGAGTCATGACTTTGTCACTGTTAAAGAAGAGGAGGTTAAGGACAATCTTTGGTGTAATAAATGGGCTCATACCCAGTTTGTTCTTCTCATTCACCCACATATTTACTCTGTTACATTATGTATTCCTTGTAGGAATTACTTGTAGCAGTGGATAGTTAGCCATTGCAACATCTTGCCAAAATAAGAGTTCAACTTTATGGGTACGAGTTCCATAATGACGTAAGTTCTAATTCATTATCGGAAATACTTAATATTGAATTAGCCTTCCACATTATTTGATTTGATATTTTGTTTTGGTTCCTTCTTCCGATCTCCTTTACCTCTTATAGATAGGAACATTAACACAATGTAATACTTAGGCAATCTTCAATCATTCGTGTCTCCAATCCTTAGTAGGATCAAAATTATTTGGATTGATGTTTATAGTTTTGTTTATGTTGATAACTTCGAATTATTGATTACAATTGTTTTAAAAATTATCTAATATTTGAGATTTTAATATTTCTTGGATCTCATTTAAATCTTCATTAAATCTATAACTCCCAAAAAGTGATATCTAGACACTTTGTAAAAGTTTTCACTTTTCATATATCCAACTCTTATAAATTCTTAAATTGTTTTCTTTTGGTTGATTCACTTAGTTGACAATACATATCGTAATTTTTGTCCATACCTAATTCATTTAACACTATAATGAAAGATGAAAACACTCTGTTATGAATCTGAGTGGTGGATTAATCTTATGATATCTTTTGCCATTGTTGCATTTGTTGGAATCACATCTGGTCTTAGTCTAGGACTCTTGTCACACAACAAAGTTTATCTCGAAGTTCTCAAAATTTGGCGTGGCTCGAGATCAAGAGAATGCTAGTTAATATAACTCCCAAAAAGTGATATCTAGAGACTTTGTAAAAGTTTTCACTTTTCATATACAATAATTCTACTTGTACATCAACATCCATACATAAGGGTGTGTACACCCTCACATGGGAGGGGACCCCACTATGTAAAATATTTTTTTATTTTAGCGGGACCCATCCCCATGTGAGGGGGATGTACACCCCGATGTACATCCCGATGTACCCATAGCAAAACCGTTTCATATTTCCAACTCTTATAAATTCTTAAATTGTTTTCTTTTGGTTGATTCACTTAGTTGACAATACATATCGTAATTTTTCTCCATACCTAATTCATTTAACACTATAATGAAAGATGAAAACACTCTGTTATGAATCTGAGTGGTGGATTAATCTTATGATATCTTTTGCCATTGTTACATTTGTTGGAATCACATCTGGTCTTAGTCTAGGACTCTTGTCACACAACAAAGTTTATCTCGAAGTTCTCAAAATTTGGCGTGGCCCGAGATCAAGAGAATGCTAGTTAATGGATAATTATGTTTATCCTTGCCTTAAGGCTACTACGATTGTATAGAACTCCAATAAATAAATAGCAGTAACAAGAAGTTAAATGCAGTGAATACCAAATGTTCGTATCAAGAATTAAAAATATAAAAAGGAAAATAGATGAAAAGTAAATCAATTCCAACCAACTTATGAGTATCTTTTACTTATATAAATGAATTTCTCTCATATTTACACACTTATTTTTAATAAATATTATCTAACTAACAATGCACGTTCAATTCACTAGTGTTGAAACAAAAAATGCAATTTAAACAAATATTTGGAACCATTTGCATCAATTTCCGAATTTAGAAAGCAGCATTAATACATACACTATATTCACGTGCAAGGTACGGCAAAAGGACAAGCTTAGGTGAGGTTAGCACTTGAGAACTGTACGTGTGGTAAAATATTTTTCATCCATCTCCCAAATTCCACGGAAGGAGTAAAACCGTTGCAAGTTTTATTTTAGGACTATAATTTATATTAAAATATTTTTAAAAACTATAAATGATTATTGTACATTTATGGGCATGTCTGTTACAGCTTTTTTGAAAGGAAGAATTGCTTTTTTAACCGTTCTTTTGCCAGCTCCTGGGTCCCACTGTGAGAGATAAGGTCAAACATTTCGGCTCCAAGCTCTAGCAACGGTAAGATTTCCAATTAAAATTCTTTTTAAAATCAAAGATAGACAGGCCCTATATATTATTCCAAATGAATACGAATAAGTTATTGTGTTGTAGTTGTTAGGTGCAGCTTATCTTCCCTTGAGGTCCAAGATTCAAGTCTTTTGAACACCAAAACCTCAAAGAGAACATTTGAGATAGCGATGTCAACGAGTCGAGCCCAAGTCAAACCCGAGCTTTTTTGGACCGAGCCGAGCCGAGCCCGACCCAAAAAAATGAGGCTCGGCCCGAGCCTTAGCGGGCATTTTTGGTTCAAATTTTTTGATTTTTGATTTTTTTCTTAGCTGCCTACCTGTTGCAGGCAGCTTGCTAGTTGCCTTCAAAAAAAAAATTTTTTTAGCTATTATAAATGAGGTACACGCCCACATATTATAAATGAAATTGATTTTGAAAGGTCGTTTTATAAGTTCTGGTTTTGTGTTAATTAAAGATGGGTTTTTATTGTTTTCTTTATTGTGAATTTTTTTATATGAATTTATAGTTTTTTGTTTCTATTTGGACCCAGAAATTCTCTTTATGAATTTGTGCTTTTTAAGTTGATTTACATTTCACAAGGAGATTATTGCGATTCAAATTGTACCGTGGATTCAATTTTTTTGAAAATTTCTTAATGCGATGATGGGTGCATTTGAATAATGGGTACGTGCGTAAAAATTAATTCTTGAATGTTCTNTAAGCTGTGATGGAAATGCAATACTAAGATTTGGATTGGTGTAAGATTTATGACTTGTATCATGTCATTCAACCTGAATAATTTTGTTGTGTTTCCATTAACTTTTTGTTGAACAGTGTCTATTGAAGACAGTGAAAGTTGGGGAAGGAGATATCTTGATGATTCAAAATTGAAATGGAATTTGATTTTCTTAATATTATTTGAATTAAAAAAATTCAAGCAATTAGCAATGATGTGATGCTCTTTTTTCTTTTCTAGTTGCCTTCCAAAAAAAAATGTTTTTTTTTCTTTTTTTTTTAATAGGAGGCTGGCCCGGGCTACGGTCCGGGCCGAGCCGGGCCGACTCCCCAAAGTGGGACTCGGCCCGAGCCTGGGCTAGGTCGAGTCGGGTACCGACTCGGGTTTTTTCCGAACCGAGACCGAGCCGTCCGAGCCTCCGAACTTTATTGCCGCCGCTAATTTGATATATGGTCAAACGAGTCAATCGGGCGATCTGGACTAGCTGTTTATGTTTATATTAGATAGGTAATAATTTGTTATATATGTTGACTATCTATTTGGATATGCTATACTGAAAGGAAGTTGGGATGTTGATCTAATTAGTCACCGTAAAATAGACAAGTTTAAAGAAATTAAAGAACGTTGCAAAATATAATAAAAGTAGTGGACGAAAAACATCACAAAAACATAGAAATGTATGGGTGGGTAAAATCATTCATAGCATAGAGTACCTTTTTATAGAAATACCTCAATTTATCGATTGACCTCTAGCTGTAGCTTGGAGACATGCATGGAAACCTCATTAGTAAAAGTTATTGATCATATCAATTTTTTAAATCATTTTTATCCATCAAGCATTAAAGACCATAAGCCTTTGTTTGATCCCCATTTTTTTCTAAACAGAATTTTTTCCTCTTTTCTTCTGAATCACACATTCTTTAATAAAATAATATTACACACAAAATCAAAACCAAAACTTTTTCTTATTTTTTGAACCACACATTCTTCATCAATTTACCATTTCAAAATGCATTCTACAAAAAAACAATAATAATAATAATAACAAAATTAAAAAAATGGAGCTCAAACTAGCCCTAAATGTGTTCCTTCTCCTACAATTTTTTTACTTGACCTAACTCTATTTGTTTCTATATAGGGTCAAGATTGGCATGAAACCCTAAGAGTGACTTGTTCATAGGGAGCTTTAATTGGAAAGACATTTAATTGAAATGGACTTGCACTAAATTGAAATTATTATTGGACTTTGACGTATCTCCAACCTCTTGATTGATCCATTTTCTTCCCATGTGCATAGTGCACCATTTATGAAAAGATTATGGTTTTCTAGGGTTGTTATTAATTTTGAAAATGAATCAACTTTTTGATGTTAAAATTAATCTTTATATTTTTCGGGAATGATTCACCAGTCTAAAGATGATGTCACAAAAATAAAGAGTAATTTTACCTTGATGAGTCTGAAATAGTAACTTGACTAAAGTGTTAATTAAACAATTCGTGGTTAAAAAGTATAAGCAATGTTTAAAATGAAAAAGTACTCCTACTGCATTATTGATTGAAACTTCTGCAAGTTGAAAGAATAAATCTGGTAATTTGTACTTGGAAAAGAAACTACAATAAATTTTGAGCTTCAAATTTAGAATTGACAATAACATGCTTTGCCTCCCATCTAGAATTGGAAAGACATTTAATGAAAAAGGAATCATATTGCATTATTTGATTGAAACTTCTACAAATAAAAAGCTTAAATATGATAATGTTTACTTGAAAAAGAAACTAAAATAAATTTGGAGCTCTATTTAGCCTTTTTAAGCACTCTAAGGTAGTGTGTTGTGATTCTAAAGTAGGTAATGAAGATGAGAATCACATTATTATTCAGCCTACAGAATTATAATATAGCAAAAGCCCACTAAACGTTAGAGCATGCGTGAGATTGAGGATTGACCCACCCCCACCCCTATCCCCACACACATTAATATAAATAGAGAGGGTGACTTCAGTTGTGTTTGTCACAGAGAAAAACATTGAATTTTCAGTTTGTGAGAGAGAAAAAAGTTAGAGATGTTTCCTTAATCATTCTCATGTTCTTGGCTCCCTTCCAATTCCAAGGTTCAAATTCTAGTACATGCATATGGTGACAAGAATATCTTCATACTTGCCGGCCAGAGCAATATGGCTGGCCGAGGTGGTGTGGTGTAAAAGACTTGGGAAGGTTATGTCCCTTTTCAATGCCGTCCTGAGCAAAGGGTTTCTCGATCAGCCCAAAGCTGATGTGGGAGAAGGCACATGATCATGGAAACATCAAAACACGTAGACGTTGTAGGGTGGCACCAGGGTTCGTTCGCCAATTCAGTGCTAGAGAGAGATCCTCACCTAGGGGTGATCGATTTGGTTCCTTGTGTTATAAGTGGAACAAAAATAACCGAGTTGAAACGAGGCTCGTATCTTTATAATTAACGCTTGAAGAGGTTTAATGCGGCACTCCAAGATCGAGCAATAATGTAGTATCCAGGTGAAAGTCATGATTCTGGAGATGAAATTAGTGCTAAAAATGTAAGGTGAGGATGATGTATTTTACGTTTTTTTAGTGATCATATATACATCAATTAATTGTTTCTTGACAGTACATGCAATATTTTATGTCACAACATTTTTTGATAATTGATTGCAGGTGGCATTGGCATCAGTAGCACTGGGGAAGCTAAATCACTCCTAAAATAGTTTTTGCTGAAGGATGCATTGAGCTTCCAAAAAATTTGTGAACCATACCTGAACAATCGAAAGCTAAATCACCCGGGATGTCAAAGAATTTCATTTTTCAACCATCTTACACATTTTATTACTTGTTTCATCTCCAAAATCACTTTCACCTTGATACCATTGTCTTTCTCGAATTTATCCTCCATCTTGTAGTAGTGCATTAGCCCTCTTCAAGAATTGATTATAAAGGTAAGAACCTCGTTTCCACTCGGTTATATTGGTTCCACCAATAGCATGGGGGACTAAACCGATCACCCCAAGGCGAAGATCTCTCTCCAACACTGAATTGGCGAATGACATTTTCAGTCTCCCCATGTCTGTGTATCGATGTCTCCATGAAGAGATTCATGTGCATCCTCTCTCATCAGCTTCGAGTTAAGTCGAAGAATCCTTGGCTCAGGATGGCATTCAGGACGGGCATAACCATCCCAAGTCCCGTTCACCCCACCACCTTGACCAGCCATATTGCCCTGCCGACAAGTATGAAGATACTCTTGTCACCACATGCATATACTAGAATTTCAGAACTTTGGAATTGGAAGGAAGCCAAGATCATGGAAATGATTGAAGGAAACATCTCGATGGCTTTTTCCCTCTAAAAAACTTTCGAAGTTGTTTTTCTCTTTTCTCGCAAAATTGATAATGCTACTCTCACTCTATCTATAGTGGTAGATTGATACGACAATGAATAATAAATATCAAAATATATCTCTAACGATGAAAATCATGAATATTCTATTATGTTTTTTACATGCCATCTGCCCATGTATATGTACAGAGAAAAAAAAAATCTCGTGATCATATGAATGCACTCTAATATTAAAGTATTTGTTATATGAAGTCAGTCATCATCATATCATCGTTACCTTCCATCATTTCACATATGCAGATACATTAGTTAAACTACCTCATTTATATGCCCAATCGTTCAATTGTTAACGCATATATAAGAAAATATTTCTCATTCTTAGCCGTCATGTATAAAGTCATAATATTTTATAGCACGTGCGTTTCAAATGAAAAATAGTAATTTACTAGATTAAATTTCTTAATGTGGGAGAACAAGGTTAAATGAAAAATCAAGTTAAACAATTAGCATTATCACGTGTGTTCCTTGTCCAATATTTGAGATTACCTATATATTTTACCTCAATTGGACCATGATAGCTTTGGCAAAGGAAAAATTAAATGATCTATGACTTGTTTTACCTTAATTGGACCACCTTAGCACGATATTGTGCATTTGATGTGTCAAATATATTTATTGTGCATTTGAGACGTCAAACAAATACATTAAATCAAGTTAATGCATAATGTCTTGCTTCAATCCATGCCATGCAGATTACCATTCCCGAATCAAGTAGTCAGAGCCCGTCTATGTGTCAAATATCGAGTAGTAGTTAAATAATGAACTGATTTGAAGATTTTCAAATTCGAGTAGTAGTTGTTATCTATCAAAATATCTTAATTTTTAAAAAAAATGACATTTAACAATCAAACAATTTCTCTATACATTGAATGGGATGGGAAATTTCTCACTTACAATGTTGAATTGATGAGGAATGATCTAGAGAGAAAGGAAAACAAAAGGCGGGAAAAATGAAAACTCAATTGATCTGAATTGAATTACATATTACCAGACGGAAATGACCTCCTATTTATACATAGCATCAACTAACAAAACTAATTGGAACCTGTGAAAAGACATAAATACCCTTCACACTATATTTACATTTCAACACTCCCCCCCAAGATGGCAAGTGTATATTAAGCACTCCCATCTTGCTAAGTAACATAGTAAACCGATTTCCAGCCAAAGGTTTAGTTAGTAGATCTGCAATCTGCTGTTGGGAGGAAGTGTGCAACATTTTTACTTCATTAGCTTGAACTTTATCCCTCACCAAGCGGCAATCAATATCAATATGTTTGGTCCTTTCGTAGAAGACGAGGTTGCTAGCAATGTGTATAGCAGCCTGATTATCACAAAACAATAAGGCTGATCTGGTATGAACAACATTCAAATCGCTTAAAATATTCTTCAGCCATATGAATTCACACACTGCAGCCGCCATCAATCTATACTCTGCTTCAGATGAAGACCTGGAGATGATGTGTTGCTTCTTAGACTTCCAAGACACCAAGGAATCTCCCAAGAATATACAGGAGCCCGTAATTGATCTCTTTGTATCAGAACATGCTACCCGATCTGCATCACAATACCCCTTTAGCTGAAGGTCAGATTTACTAGAGAAGAACAAGCCTTGCCATGGTGTGCTTTTCAGGTACCTCAAAACATGGTGAGCTGCCAAAAGATGTGGTCGACTAGGTGATTGAAGAAATTGACTCAAAACTTGAACAGCATAGGATAAGTCTAGCCTAGTGATAGTAAGATATAGGATTCTCCTAATCAGTCTTCTGTAAGAACTAGGATCATAGATGGCTTCACCTTCATCTTTTCTCAATTTTAAATTGCAATGTAAAGGACTGTGTGATGGTTTTCTCCCAGGTAACCAGCATCAGATAACACGTCTATGGCGTATTTTCGTTGACAAATAGTTATGCCCGTGGAGCTTCTTGCAACTTCAAGTCCTAGAAAGTATTTCAAGACTCCTAGATCTTTCAACTTAAACTTTCCATTCAGTTCATCCTTGAATTGGTTGATGTAAGATAAATCATTTCCTCCAATTATGATATCATCTACATATATCAGAAAGGTGGTAAATGAGCAGCCACTGATATTGCTAAAGAAAGAGTGATTAGACTTGGATTGCCTAAAGCCTTGTGAAAGAATATATGATGTCAGCTTCACATTCCACTGCCTCGAAGCTTGCTTCAACCCGTAAATAGATTTGTTTAGCTTGCATACTAATGGTTTTCCATGCTCCCCCTGCTGCTCATAGCCAGGAGGCATAAGCATAAAAACTTCCTCATTCAACTCCCCATGGAGGAAGCCATTATTGATGTCTAATTGATGAATGTGCCAATTTCTGGAGGCTGCCACAGCCAAGAGAGTTTTCACAGTAACTGGCTTAGCAACAGGTGAAAAGGTTTCTTCATAGTCCAACCCAGCCTATTGAGTAAATCCTTTGGCCACCAGATGTGCTTTCTTCCTATCTTCAGTGCCATCAGACTTCATTTTAACTTTGTAAACCCACTTGCAGGCAACTGGAGTTTTATAAGTAGGGAGTTCAGTGACATCCCACGTGTTGTTAGCCACTAAGGCATCAAACTCAGCATCCATTGCAGCAATCCATTCTGTATATTGAGAAGCCTCAGTGTAATCTCTAGGCTCAAAGACAGTGGATAAGGCCAAACTGTAATTCTTATGATTAGGAGATAGTATATGATAGCCCAAATAATCCTCAATAGGATAATGCTTGCTAGACTCAGAGCCTCTCTTCATAGAATCTAACTGAGAATTAGGCACCTGGGACAGGAGACTGCGATGATAGTCTTTTAAATATGAAGAAGCACGCTTGGGTCTAGTAGATTTTCTGGAAACAATAGGCAGAGATAATGAAAGATCTGTAGAAGAATTAGGAAGTAAAGGAAGATCCGCAGATGAAATTGGAGATAAAGGATGAGGAAAATGTTCAGATGGAGAGGGAATATGAGATGTTTGATGGTCATATATATTTCTGATATTGAAGTTAGGAGTAGAACGTAAATCATCAGTATGAGATTGAGGATTTATGGGAAACTAATGAGAATGAGTGGAAAAAATAGTGTTTGGTTTAGAGAGAGATGAAAGGAAATGCAGGGTGATGAAAGGGAAAATATCCTCAAAAAATGAAACATCCCTGGATATAAAAGGAGCATTGGTATGAAGATTGAAGAGTTCGTAAGCCTTTATCCCAAAAGGATACCCAAGAAAGACATAATGCACAGTTCTAGGATCGAGTTTAGTCCTATTCCTCTTTAAAGTAGAGGCATAACAAAAACACCCAAACATCTTGAGGTAATTATAAGAGGGTGTAGTCTGAACAACAGTTCATATGGGGATCTGTTTTGAAGCTGTTTGGTAGGGGTTTTGTTAATGAGATGAGTGGCAGTGATGATGCAATCTCCCCAGAATTGCTTTAGTAAACTGGCTTGAAATCTGAGGGCTCGAGCTATGTTAAGCAAGTGTTGGTGTTTCCTCTCAACAACACCATTTTGTTGTGATTTTTCAACACAAATAAGTTTGTGAATAATACCTTTAGAGAGATAGAATTCAGGCATTTTGAACTCCAGACCATTATCAGATCTGATAGTTCCAATGTTTCAATGAAAATGGGTTTGAACAAGATCGTAGAAGGACTGAATAAGAGTTCTGGCTTAAGATTTGTCTCTCATAAGGTAAGTCCAAGTCATTATACTATAGTCGTCAACTATAGTTAAGAAATATCTTGAGCCATCTAAGGTAGAGATGGAATATGGTCCCCAGATGTCGCAATGTATGATTTCATACTTGTGCAAGGTTTTTGTTCACTATTAGGGAAGGGTAATTTGTGTTGTTTAGCTAGAGGACAGATGGGACAATGTATCTCTCTGTTAACATCAATGTTAGGTATAGATTTATGCAAAATGGAAATTTTGGAGGCAGGTAAGTGGCCTAATCGACAATGCCAAATATCAATGTTCATTTTGATATTAGTACCATCAATGTTATTACAAGCTGGAACAGATTTATTACAATCAAAAGGAAATCGAGAATTGAATACAACTTTAGGAATAACAGCAGGCTGTCTGATGTTGAAATGAGCAGAATCATCTTTGAGTTGATGTTGAAAGGAAGGCTGAACTTTGATCTGAGGCTTAGGCTATTGGAAATGGTATAGTCCATGCTCAAGGGTGCCCATTCCAATCCTCTTCCATGTTGAAAGATCCTGAATAAACAACAGGAATGGAAGAGAATTGTTAGTGAAGAGGGCAGACTCTTGAAGGTTGTAAAGCTCATTCTCAAGTTTGCCTATCCCAATCATCTATCATGTTGAAAGATCCTGAATAAAACAAGAATCATGAAGAACATCAGGCAGCAATTACGTTCAATAGTCAATTTGGTGATTGAGATTAAATTGAATTTAAAAGATGACACAACTAGCACATTGTTGAGGCATATAGCAGGCGATAACATCACTTTTCCAATATAAGTTACTGCCACATTGTCAGCATCAGGTAAACGTACAGAAGCACCAATCACACCAGTCACAGCAGCCAATTGTTTAACAGAGGACACCATATGTTCTGAGGCGCCAATGTCTAAAATCCACTTATCTGCTATTTGTGAAGACTTGTTCTGGTTACTTGAGAAAGCAAAGGCATCAGGATCACTAGATGATGATCTATTAGCATCTTGAGGATGTTGAGTTTGAGCAAATTGATTCTGCAACTGAGGCATCAACATGGATAAAATCTTCTAGTATTGGTGAGGAGTGATAGTGAGCTGTGAAATAGAGTTCACAACTCCTGAAACTTCATTGGCAGAGGTTTGACCTCGATGAACTTATCCTACAGCATTCACAACTGGAGGTTTTCTCTACTAAATCTCTGAATAGAAGGATTATTGAATTTCTGATTAGGGGGATAACCAATGAGCTTATAGCACTTCCCTTTGATATGTCCAGGCAAACCACAGTACTACACACAGGTCTCTCCCTCCTCTGATTAGTGAAATTCAGCCTTTGATTAAAAGACCTCTGCACAACTTTCCCTACAAAAGCAGCAGCATCTTGTGTATTCTGTTTGCCAGCAACAATTTCTTTTTGTCTTTCATCTTGTAAAACAAGAGCAAAGACTTTATTCAGTGATGGTAAAGGATTCATTAATAGATTTTGACCTCTAACACCAGCAAAATGATCATCTAAACCCATGAGGAACTGCATGATTTGATCCTCTCGTTTATAATCAGTATTCTCACCACTTTGCCTATAATTCTCCAACTCTTCCCACAATCCTTTGAGCCTATTAAAGTAGGAATTAACAGAGTTGTTCGACTGAGAAATGGAAGCAATTTTCTTCTTCAACTCATATATCCAAGGTCTATTGCCTTGGCTATACCTATCTCATAATTCAATCCAAATCTCCCTAGCTGAATCCTTGTGCATAACACTTGGATAAAGCTCTTTAGGTATAAAATTGATGATCCAAGAGGAGACAAAATGAGTACATCTCCTCCAAGCAGCAAACAAAGGATCATCCACCGGAGGTTTAACAATCGTTCCATCAACAATTCGTTCTTTATTTTTAACACTAAGAGCCATGGTTGCTGCACGACTCCATGTCGCATAGTTATCTTCAGTAGGAACAATAGAAATCAACTGCATAGAAGTATTATCTCCATAATGAAGATAGTAGGGGCTATTAGGATCACTAATCAAGCGATTAATTATGGAGATCGCGTCTCCTCCAGTTGAGCCTTCAGCAGAAGAATCAGTAAACGCATTCGCCACATTTGCCTGATCGAATTTACTCTGAACTTCCACCTGAATGCTAGAATCATTCGCCATCACAGAAAACTACAGATCTGATCGATTTGCAAAAAAAAAAAATCAGAATCTAATTGGCGAGCACAACCTGCTCTGATACCATGTTGAATTGATGAGGAACGATCTAGAGAGAAAGGAGAACAAAAGGCAGGAAAAATGAAAACTCAATTGATCTGAATTGAATTACGCATTACCAGACGGAAATGACCACCTATTTATACATAGCATCAACTATCAAAACTAATTGGAACCTGTGAAAAGACATAAATACCCTTCACACTATATTTACATTTCAACATACAATGTCTCACTAAGTATTATAATTGAATAGCTCTTATTTAATCTAGAAAATCAAATTATAAGATCAATGGTTTAAAACTAATCTAGTGATAAATGTGGTGATGAATTCAACAAATAAACGCAAGTTCAGAAAATAATCAAGATGAGATTGCCTAGGGTTATGATTATACTTAACTATTAAATATAATTCTCAATTATATAATTATTTTTAATCAATTTTCAAAGTTTATAAGCGAGAACCTTAATTTAATTATGCCCCCTCTCTCGAGTACCGGATAGAAATCATTCCTATATTTCAATTCCAGTATCTCTATTCCGAATTAAAATCTAGAAATTATCAAGTTCGTGGTTGTTATGTGGAACTTGCTTCAAAGATTCTATACTGTCTCTCGAAATCGACAAAATCTATTTTTTGTTATTCTATGATCAAATTTAAATTTCCTTCTCTCAAGTGCCGAAATTGACAAGCATCTAATCATTTAATTAGTGTCCAATTAATTGAAAGTATTAAGAATAAATAACACAAATAAACATGATTCGGAAATCTCAAATAATTAACTATAATAAAATCAAACCATATTCTCAAGTTTTGGTTACATCAAACTCTAGATTAGATATTTAGTTTATGAAAAAAGCCGTAGAAATAATCAAATTCAAATAAAACAACATAGAGAAGAGAATAGAAAAACTAGTTTTGGTAGATCTTCACTCTTCTTTCCGATGTTTTTCTCGATTTCTTGCTTTTGCCTCAATGAATTATCTTTGAAAAGTGGTCTTTGGGGGTTGAATTTATAGTTAGGATTGGATTGTATTTTAGAAAGAATCCAAAAAATTCAGAGCATCTCCCTCCGTCGGGCGGTACCCCGACGCCACATTTTACCCTATTTTCCCGAGATTGGGTGCTGGGGCACCACATTAGGCGCCCATTTTTGAGTAAAAATTCGACAATGTGCATCTTTCAGTGTTTTATCATAATTTTTTTCTCTCGATATTCGATTGAGGCGATTCAAAGTGAATTGAAAAAATAATTCGAAGGGCTACAATTTTACTAGAAATGGCTTTTTTTCAATTCGAACATTTATTATGTTAAACATAGGTTTCAATCTTCGGCTTAAAATCTGGAACATATTTGTGCATTTGAAAATTGATTTGTGAAAATCTTTTTATCATATTTCACTCCTTTTTGGCGTTTAATTGTATCAGTTGACTCCAACAATCTTCAATTATCATTTTGTGTTCCGGATCAACTATTGAAAAGTTGCAATTGAGTACTCAAACTTTGGATTTCGTCATTTTTTTGCCATTATTCACTTCCATCTTTCAATTTAGACTCCAATCATCGATTTTCTCCAAATCAACATCGACTTCTCCATGATTCATGCTAACATTACTCTTTTCTCCAAGTTTTTACACCTTTTACACCAATTCATGTAACCTATAAAACAACATTAAAACATTCTAAGCACGCTCAAGATTTAAGAAACAAGCAAGTAAATTAGCATATATATGATTAGTTACACAGTTATCAGTGGACACCAACAATTCTAATCTAGTGGTCATTTTTCATTAATTCACGGTTAGTTAAATATACTAATTTCTATAGAACTTTACACACAGTGGTTTAACTTTTGGTACTTGTACTCGGAACTTTGTCTTTAAATTTTAATTTCAACCAAAAATATGGCAAAATAATTTTACATAGCTGCTTGTTGGGTTAAAAAAGTTGTTTAGTTTTGATGTTAGAATTTATTTTGTTCAAACTAAGTACAAAATTTACTGTTTTGTCGGTTAATATAATTCTTACAATTTCCACTACAACAAAATGAACTTTTTATGGCATTTAAAAAAGCGACATTAAATTTTGAAATTGATATATATTCATGGTCCAATTTTGTTTCTACCTAAAGAGGGTTATATATTAAATTCTAGAACGAAATTATTAGTACAAACACATGACCCATTGTTTAATGAAGTTGAAAAGAAAAACAAAAATGGAAATTAATTGCTGTCTAAACAGACATTTTCTTGTGAACGAGGTTTGTATAAAAAATTATATCACCCTTTTGCTTGGAAAACATTTTTTAGAAAATTAAAAATCAAAGTCAAATTTTAACTTTGACCACACATTCAAAACCTAGAACTCATTATTATCTCCATTTCGTGATCCTATCATTATTTCTTTTTGAAAAGTTAATAATAATCTCTCTAACTATTATTACAATAGTTGGGAGTTCGCTGTTTATGCTTTCCTACTACGTTTATTCTGTTGGAAAATAAAAAAATAAAATTGATGCATATTAAAGGGTTGGATCATTATTGTCCATTTGTGTTGCATTTTTCTTTATAGAGATGGGGAGATAAAAGAAAAAGAGAGGAAAATTGGCAAGTAGTTGGCTACAAGAATTTGGAACAAAAAGACATGAAGTGGACATAATTTGATTAGTCCACATAAATAATTGCATCAATAATATAGGTTATCTCACTGCTACGATTGGTTAAGAGTTTGGCCTATGTGCAAACCAAAGTTGGTTCAGTGAGGTGCAAATATGTCAATTTTTCTTGGGAAACCGTGTTGACAATTATTCAAAAAAACTAATTCAATTATTCACAAGTTAATTATGTCTAGGTGATTGGTCAAACAATTCAATTTGTCATATTTTGAAATACCGCATTAATGTCAAAACAGTAAACAAAGCACTAAACAACACCAGAATTATTCACGGAGAAACCCAACATGGGAAAAACTCCGGGCAGCAAAGATCTACTATAAACTGTCATTATAACTTACAGACCAATAACAAAGTTACAACACAAGCTTTCTGATATTCTGTCTGAAGTATAAAGCAGCCCTCCTGGAATGTGCACACCAACACCAATCTTGGCTCTTCTTTGTAAAGCAGTCCTCTTGGAATGAGTAAATGAACTCCAATTCTAACTCTTTACGAAGTTTATCTCCTGTAAATCTTCCCCAAGAACTCCTCGTTCTTCAAACTCTTCCTTGATCTTTAATGCAGCACAGTTGACGACACAATCTTGCAGCAGACCCAAGTAAAGAGACCAATTCAGTATTTGATTTGATAGTTTTGATGTTTTCAATAAAAGAGGCACATATGAATTAAAATATTGAACTTTGGATCTTGTGTATGATGTATTCTTCTTGAATATTATGTTATTCAATCCATCTTTTAGAAAATACGGCCCCTTCAATATATAGGTTAGACGAATTAGGTTGTATGGGCCAAGTAAAAAACTCGAAAATGGAAAATTAGGTTTCCCAGTATAATACGTTACTCGGTAATCCGTTCGCCTAAATTGAAACTAGAGTTCACAATATCGTTCAGTTTAACATAGAACTCATCAAACCTCTCATCATCATTCATCCTAAGTTCTTCAAACCTAGAAATCAACATTTGTAGCTTAGAGTTTTTCACGGTCTTAGTACCCTCATGGGTAGTCTCCAAAATATCTCAAACATCCTTAGCAGTTTCACACATAGACACTCTTTTAAATTTCTCAGGAGACACAGCCATAAACAAAGCATGTAAACATTTACTATTCCAACTACACTCATCCAGATTAGTTTTAGTCAATAAAAAATTTTCAATGAGTATACATACACCATCAGCAGTTGTTGAAGGTGGAGTCCACCCATTTTGCACAAAAATCCAAACACGTTCATCCAAAACCTTGAGGAAAGCTCTCATACGCACTTTCCAAAAGCTATAATTACTGCCATCAAAATATGGTGGCACAGTCAACGAACTACTCATCTAGACAATCAAAATAAGGGTCAGGACACGAGATTAGGCTCTGATATCAATTGAGAAACGCAAGATTCGACCTTACTACACCTAGAGGAGGTAAATAGGTGTAAATGTAGAATTAATACTTAGTTAAGATGTAACAAGTCGGAAGTTAATTATGTCTAGGTGATTAGTCAAATAATTCAATTTGTCATATCTTGAAATACCGCAGTATTGTCAAAGCAATAAATAACACTAGAATTGTTCACGGAGAAACCCAACGTGGGAAAAACTTCGAGGACTTGTCAGTCAAAGATCCACTATAAACTGTCAATATAACTTACAGACCACCATCAAAGTTGACAACACAAGATTTCTGATCTCCTGTCTGAAGTATGAAGCAGCCCTCCTGGAATGTGTACACCAACACTAATCCTGGTTCTTCTTTGTAAAGCAGTCCTCCTGAAAAGAGCACACGAACTCCAATCCCGACTCTTTACGCAGTATATCTTCTGTAGATCTTTCCCAAGAACTCCTCATTCTTCAAACTCTTTCTTGATCTTTAATGCAGCACAGTTGACGACACAATCTTGCAGCAGACCCAAACAAAGAGATCAATTCAGTGTTTGATTTGATAGTTTAGATGTTTTCAATAAAAGAGGCACATATGAATTGAAGGATTGAACTTTGGATCTTATGTAGGATGTATTGTTCTTGAAAATTATGTTGTTCAATCCGTCTTTCAGAAAATACGGTGCTTTCAATATATAGGTTGGACGAATTAGATTGTATGGGCCAAGTAAAAAACTCGGAAATAGAAAATTAGATTTCCCAATATAATACGTAAATCGAGTGATGGTGGGGCGAAAATCGAGCAAGGTAGTTCCTACTTGAGTCGCTCGAGCAACACTTCGACGAGCAGCTAGCGAAAATTCGACGTAAATTCTTCTTGTTCCAAACATATAACCTCAAACCCTAAACTAACCTACCAACTATGAAACTTTACAATTTAGTTCCTAAACTTTTATAAGTGTTCAAATTGATTAATTTGTTCACAAAATCACCAATACAAAATATAAACCTAACAGTAGGAGAAGAGATCATAAAATACATAGTAAACAAGTCAATCCCGAATGTATATTTTATGATTATTGTAGCCCCTGTTTGGGCCACATTATTTTCTTCATTCTCATTCTTCTACTCGTTTTCAACCATACATTCTTCAATAAAATAATATTTTCTATCACATCAATAACTTTTCCTTCTTTTTCAACCACATATTCTTTATCACATCACTTCAAAAAAATGTATTCTTTCATTTTAATGTGTACCAAACGGGCTCTTAATTTAACAATTTTAAATGTAATATTCTTATTTTATTTATAATTGAAACTTTTGTCTAGCAGCTCACGTCAAATCATCGTTAACACCTGGATTCTAACAATTCATCACTAGTCTCCAAAGAATGTACTGCCTATCTTTCGTTTCATCTAAGTACAAAACACCGAAGAATTTTAATTACTGCTTCCTAATAGGAATAAGTTAAACATTCATTGAACTCTAATGCTATCAATAATTCGTATTGAAGACGTTTCCATATATGTATTCAATCAGTTGAGGTGTTTCTATGAAGAGGTACTATATGATATCAATAATTGAATTAACTCATACATATCGGGAAATGCAATGGACAAGTCATAAATCATTAAGTTATGGTGCATTATGCAAAAAGGAAGAAAAGGGATCAACCAAGAGGCTAGAATTACTATATGTCCAAGACTTCCCTCTTGCCTTGCAATTTCACCATACACAAAATCCCATAAAACATACAATACCTGAGGCACAAGAAACTGATATTGATTCTTTTTCCCCATTTTGCAGCTAATACATTAACCGTGAAAACTTATCTTTGTAAAAATAGAACTACAGTGAACAATTAAATTTTCAACGCAAAGAGTAATTAAAACTAAGAAAAAAAAAATTCATGCTCTAATTCTCGAAATATTGATTTTCATTAATATTTCAAAATTTTATTTAGACAATTAGAAGCAGGCCATGTGATAGCACGAATTAAAGGGAGAATAAACAGTGATCAGAATTTCTTTCATTTCTTTTTTCATGTAAAAATTGTCATACTTATTATTTCTACTTGTAGAAGTTTCAATCAAATAATGCATATGAATCCTTTTCCATTTTAAACATTCCATATATTTTCAAACAAACTAATTGTTTAATTAGGACTTTAGTTAAGTTACTATTTATTTATGAGACATCTTTAGACTCGTGGATTCTTTCTCGAAGATAAAAAGATTAACCTGAACATCAAAAATATATTTATTCACAAAATACGAACTCTATCAATCCATAATCTTTTCATAAATCGGTAGGTGATGGTGCAATGTGCACAAGGAAAGAAAAGGCACCAATCAAGAGGCAAGAGTGATCTTAAATTTGAATTATGATATTTATCGTGTAGTTCATCCCATTAAAAGTCTTTCAAATCAAAGTCCCGCAAGGAGAAGCCACTTTTAGGGTTTCATTCCAAACTAGTCCCTACTTAGAAAGAGGTAGAGTTTGGTTTAAAAAAAAAATTTATTGTAGAAATTGTCATATTTATTCTTTCTACTTATAGAGGGTTCAATCAAAAAATTGATTAGCAGTCCTTTTCCATTTTAAAATTTGCATATATTTTCAACCAAATTAATTGTATAATTAGACTTCAATTAAGTTACTATTTATTTACGTGACATTTTCTTTAGACTCGTGTATCCATTCTAGAAAATGAAAAGATAAAATTAAACATAAAAAATGTATTTATTGTACGAACTCTGTCAAATCATAATCTTTTCATACACAACAATTTTATGTCCAGCATTTCATGTAAAATCGTTGTCACGTGTGGATTCTAGAAATTTGTCTCTAGCCTCCAAAGAGTGTAGGTACCAAAAACGTGGACTGATTGCTTGTGTGAAACATTGAAGTTTAATGAATTAATAATGCTTCCTAATAGGAATAAGTTTAACATTCATTGAACTTTAATGCTATCAATAACTTGAATTAAGGAGGTTTCTTCTTCAATCAATTGAGGCGTTTTTATGAAGATGTACTATATACTATCAATAATTTAATTAACTCATACATATACCAGGAAATGCAATGGAAAGCTAATAAATCATTCAATTATGATGCACTATGCACAAGGAAAGAAAAGGGATCAATCTGGAAGATAGGAAAGAGAAAGATTTGACTAACTACGTTAAACATTTGGTGGGGGGGGGGGGGGGGGG
>OU503036.1:17505651-17521799 GCA_912172775.2 Fraxinus pennsylvanica
TTTTGTTACTTTATAATATATATAAATCTTTTGTTCTTTATATTTGTTTGTTGTTCTACATGTCAGTGTTAAGTTTGCAATACGTTGCATAATGCACGGTTGGATTTTGCGTTTACGTTGATCTTCGGGGGCCCAATTTTCGGATTTCGCCTCAGGCCCCGCCGATCACAGGACCGGCCCTGGAGATGATGTTTACACCTTTGCTCATAAATGTTGAGGTGACGTGCATTTTGTCAAATCAAGGGTCAAAATGCATGCCACCTTATCATTGTCAACAAATGTGTAAACATCATTTGTACACGTAGCTTAATTGGTCGAAATTTGGCCCGGATAAAATGAGGTTGGGTTTTCACTCCTAGAGGGGTTGGTGGCTATGGCCAGGGGCGAATTCGGACGGGGTAACGTGGGGTCACTGACCCCACATATGCCCATGAAAGTCTGCGTATGTTCAAGAAGAATGGGCCAAGGATAATTTGACCGAACATAGATTTAGCATGCCAAGTTAGAAAAGCAGATAAAATGAATTTTAACTTTATGAAAACTATACCAATTTGCTTTCGTTTACATGAGTGTCAGTCGTTAATTTCTGTAAAATCTATACACAATTCCAATAAATACATATTTTTTTCATCAACATTCCAGCATTTCTCACATCTCGAGTCCCATTTTTCTTCAAGACCTAAATTTGTTATTTTTACCAAGTAATTTCTCTTTTCTTTTTACTTAGCTCGTTTGCACCGAAGTTAACACCCGGCCACGTTTTTGTCCACTTCAACTTTACATGCCTAAAGATCTCACGATTTGAAAACTTCATCAATGGATTTTTGTTTTTATGAAATTGATTGTATTATAGTGCGATTCAATGGAATATTAGGTCTTTGTCATTTGCCTAGTGGAATTGATTTTGTTTTATGGTAGGAACTATTATTTGAAATAAACTAGCATTCATCTATTAGTTGATTTTATGTCAAATAATCACGAAAAATATTTTAAACGAAAATCTCCAGTTTCGAGCGAAGAGCAAAATATTTATGAAACGACTATTAATAGAAAAAAGATGTAAAAAAACTTTTAACTTAATTTTTGACTTCACATTAAACAATGTATGGCTCCGCCATTGGCTGGCTTTTGTGATCTGAAATTCTTTAACTAAGCTCTGGTTGCTAGAAAGCCTGAGATATCCTCCATTTGTAAGTATTATGCCCTAAGTCCAATATATATATATATATATAATCGATGCGTATTTATGGCAATATCTATTATTTAATTAAATTAATATTCTAATAAATTAAATAATAGAATCCGTAGATTCAAGTCTTAGTGATTTGTTAATCACAAGGAATTATAATTGTGAGATACAAATTACATGTGGCTGAATCTTAAATCGTTCCTGGTTGTATGTAATAGCGAGACAGATATACCATCACGTGTGACATTTCTTATTTGTGAAGTAAGTAGCTGATCTCACAAGCTAAAGTGTGGTGACATTTGAATGAACACGTGAATGTTTTGTTATAGAACAAAACATTGGAGACCCGCTTGGAGATTCCACATGGATAACTATTTGAGTGTCAGTAGTTAATCTTTAACGTTCGGCAGTGAAATTGGTCATTTGACTTGAGGTCATCATAGTTCCTTATATGAGGACAGTCATACTTTGGTGATATTGGATGTTGCTCTACCAAGTGTCGATAATACATCATCGTTCGGGTATATCAAAAATTATATGAAGGTTGTGAATGATCAATAGAGGATTCGTCACTNATCATCATAGTGCCTTATATGAGGATAATATTGGATGTTATTTTGCTAAGGGTCGCTAATACAGCATCGTTCGGGTATGTTAAGAATTATATTAAGATTGTGAATGATCAATAGAAGATTCGTCACTCTTAGATAGTAAGAGATTATGATATACATTTTATACAGTTAAGTTGATAATGAAATCCTTAGTCAATGTGAACTCATAAGTCGAAAATGAGTTTTCGGCTTACATTGACTTAACAATGGGATAAGAAGACATGATCGATAATTGAGATTGACACATATACATATCTCATAATTGATCGGATCATACTGAGAAAATGATTATAGATTCACGGTAAACAAGCAAATTTGATTTTGTCATACTACATGATATTTCTCGTCACATGTATTGCCCGACACATTGCTAGATGCCAATATGGGACGACGAATGTGAAGTAGTGATAAATTAAAATTGGTGTTTTAATTTATCGATTTTATTATATCAGAATAATAATTCACGTCGTTAGGTATCGTGATTAGGAACCTAATGGGTCATACACAAAAGAGAACTAGAAGAATGAGATTTAGCAATTAATTAATTTGGTTGCTTATTAATATGCCCGAATTAATTAATTGGATTAATTAATTCATGGTCTAGATTTAATTAATTAAATTAATTAAATATTGGACCGAATTAAGTTTAAGAGATGAGTCAAACCCGCTGGGTTTATATTAATAGGCTACTAGGGTTTGAAAACTTATGGAATAATTCATTATTCTTTCTAATACAAGAAAAGAAAACCCTAATCGTTATTCTTGTTCTCTGTGTAGATCACCATTGGAGGCTGAATAATTGGAGAGCTTGGATTGCATATCCTGATCATTCGAGTTCAAGAATCAGCAAAAGAGTTTGCAAAATTCATCAAATGTATAATTCTTAACACAGTTTCTATCTAAACACAATGCAGATCCTTTGTCGGAATTGAAAATTATTTTATTTTTCTCTGTGCATGATTAAATAAATTTCCAACACCATTATGATTCTACATTGGCTTCACATCTCCTGAAAGGTAAATATTTTCAGGAAGGAACTTTCTTGACCGCTGTTGTAGCGTGTTCTAACAGGGAAAATATTTGTGTCTTCTATGACTAATGGGTTCTGTGGCTTTTCTCTTTAAAACTATTCTTTCAACCCGTTGACCTCTCTTGATAGTTGGATAACTCTTTGACCCAGATGGGGGGCTGGAACCAAGCTTTATTGGACACTCTATTATGAACTATTGACTGATATAACATCTCTTCCATCCTGATTAGAATCTCTCTAGCTAATGATAGATTAATCAACACTTTGAAACGGAGAGTATTTACTGTTCGTAGTGACTACCAAGTACTTTGAAATATGGACTATGAGGAGCAAGGGTCTAGCGAGTCGGTAGAGCAGAAGCAGTGGTTGGCTATCTGGAATGTAAATGTGGTGCCTAGAATTCGCATTTTTGTCTTGAGGCCATATCATGATGTGATCTCCTCGAAAGTAAAGTTGATTAGAGGACATTTAAATGTTTACCAAATCGTTCCAGTTGTTGGTTAGTCAAGGATAGTATACACGTACTGTTCTACTGTTAGGCGATCAGGAAGGTCTGGAAGAAGACTGTTGAATCAAGAAATACATTCTGTGAACTTTGCCATCAACAACGGAGTGAAAGCAACACGCGAGGAGAATGGAAGCACAGAAAGCTTGCTTAGAGTTTGCGAACCTATCCCCACTCTAGACAATTACAAGCTATCAATAAAAGGTATGGGAACTAATGAATAAAGCCTGACTCTTAATCTAACCAGTTATGAAGTAACTAATAAGGAGCCTCCATTTGTAATTTTCCTAAATTGACCAAATAACCCAATGCTTAGATGAAAATCTATAAATATCCCCTCATTTGAATAGAAATGCATGCAATTAAAATACCTCCCTCCCCAATATCCATTTCATTTTTAGCTCATGTTTGAGCATCAAAACCAAAGTGATTTGGAGGTGAAAGTCCTGGTTATGTGAAAATATTTCTTAATCTGATTTTTATCATCAACAAATTGGGATCATCTGTGAGAAACCTAAGCTAAGTGAATCAAAAATTTCTATGATCTAGCTGAGAAATATGTGAGATCTAAGGAAATGAACTCAAACACTAGCTGGAGCGTCGAAGGATGACCAAAGATCAGCGATGTTCAGACTAATGCATGAGTAAATTTAAAATCGGAGACTTTCTAAAAGATGGCCGAAGATCTGAAAACACTAATGATCAAACGAGTTGCTCTGTGTATGGAAATATAGAGTCTGGAAAGTAAGTACCCAGGAAAAGGTAAGCTTACAGGTAATACGCAATCCTTAATCTCTTCAATTACATTTATCGAACCTAGAATTGAAATTTTAGGAATTGAAGGTTGGGTGAGCCATATGACAAAACATTTGATTCGCACATTCTTTGAGCCCAATGAGAGAACGGACTAGGGTTTTGGTAATTATAATCTTTTTTCCTTTTAGAAAACAAGAAATTGTACCCGTACGAGGAGTATGAAGCATATTTTTGTAAAAATCTTTCATAAGCTTAGGATATGCATTTTCATCCATGGATGCAATCAAGACCCAACCTACACTTATGAAGAATTTTCTTCATGAAATGCAGGTACTTGAACAGTAAAATCTGCAAACTCTATGTTCTTACCTATAAGGATGAGTGATTTATAAAAATGATTTTCCGGCACCTTGGGTTCGTCTTCCAATGAAAAAGTTGGCAACCTCTTCCTCTTTGGTTTCTTCCTCAGTATTTTGACCTTGGCATGATAAAAAATGGAAGAAGGAAAATTTAGAAGGCAGTCGACCGTTAAAGTGAGAGAAACTAAAGTTGTAGGGGAAGAAAAATAAGAATTTTAAGAGTTTTGAAGAGAAAAAGGGATGGGTTTTTAAAATCTTGGTGAGATCTTGAAGATTAACGATGGATATGGTGAATTTGGAGATAGATCTATGGAGAAGAAGAAGAAAAGTGAGAGAAATGAGTGAAAAATGAGGGACGGAAGAGTTTAAAACAAAGGAAATCCCGACGGCCTGGTCGATCGGACCTTTTTTTTTTAAATTTCAAACCAAACTTTCTGGTTTTCTGGATGACAACTTTCGATCGATCGGATGTTGTCCCATTTTTGTTTTTAACACCATACTTGAACCAAACAAAAAAAGTCAAGTAAGAACATATAGTATGAATTTAATTTAGCCATGTAGTTCGAACTAATCAATAATCCCTAAACCTCTTCGAATATTTGATAAACAATCAAGCGCTAGAGGTTTAGTGAAAATTTAGGCCAATTGATTTTCCGTATTTATAAATTCCAATACAATATCCCCTTTTTTGTTCATGATCTCTTAGGAAGTGAAGTCTAATATCAACGTGCTTGGTTCCAGAGTGCAAGATAGGACTTTCTGATAAATTTATGGCATTAGTGTTATCACACATGATAGGTATATGATCAAATGATAAGTGATAATCGTTAAGGGTTTGTTTCATCCACAATGTTTGAGCACAACAACTAATGATCGAGATATACTTAGCTTCAATGGTAGATAATGCAATAGAGTTTTATTTCTTACTAAATCATGACACAAGTGCAAAGTCTAAAAAATGACATTTTCCGCTAATTTGTGTGGCCTTTGAATACCAATAGCTTGAGGTTCGAGTGCCACTAAGATATCTAAAAATTCTTTTTACTGCGCTAAGGTGTGATTCTTTAGGATTTGATTGAAATCTAGCACATAAACATACACTGAACATAATATTCGGTCTACTTGCAGTTAAGTAAACTAGAGATCTGATCATACCTCAATATTTAGTTACATCAATAGAAGTACATTGGTCGCCTTTGTCCAATTTTATGGATGTGCTAATCGGAGTGTTCATTGGCTTCAAATCTTACATTTCAAACCTCTTGAGCATATCCAATATGTATTTATGTTGACTAATGAATATCCCATTATTAGTTTGTCTAATTTGGAGTCCAAGAAAGAATTTTAGGTCTCCCATTATACTCATTTTGAACTTCTTACTCATGCAATAGAAATTCTTCACATAGAGAGATATTAGTCACACCAGAAATAATATCCTCAACATAAATTTGAACGATTATCATATCATCCTTTTTGATTTTGATAAAGAGGGTAATATCTGCTTTCCCTATTGAAAAATCGTTTGAAATTAGAAATTTCCTCAATCTTTCATACCAAGTTCTAGGAGTTTATTTTAAACGCAAAGAGCTTTTATAAGTTAAAAAACATGATCCAAATACTTGTGATCTTTCAAATCGGGAGGGGAGGGGAGGGGGAAGAGGTTAATCTTGAATATAGTCATTTAGAAGTGCACTTTTGGCATCCATTTAATAAAGAGTGAATTCTTTATGACGAACAAATAAAAGAAGCATGCAGATGGATTCTAATCTAGGAACTAGTGCAAAAGTTTCCTTAAAATCAATGCCTTCTTATTGATTGTAATATTGGGCCACTAATATAGCCTTATTACACACAATTATTCCGTTTTCATCTACTTTATTTATAAAAATCCACTTTGTACAGATAACGGTTTGATCATTTGGTCTATTGACTAAATCTCAAACACGATTTCTTTCAAATTGATTTAATTCTTCTTGCATAGCTAGAATCTAAAATTTATCAAACTCGGCTTCTTTGAATTTTTTTGTTTGATTTGTTAGATGAAAGCACAACTATTAAGATAATTTTTTTTAGAAGCACTAGTAGTTATACCTTTAGATGGATCATCGATAATTAGTTCTTTTGGATGAGAAGGAACAAACATACTTGCTTTTTCTAGAGGATGATCATTTGACACTTCAGAAGGTTTTATTTCACTTTGTTAAACATTTGCTTCTTCCTTGTGTTCATCTATTGGATCATCCTTGTTTCGATATTGAATTTATTTGTTCAAAAGGAATTTCCAATCCTATATCATTAGCAATAACTTTCTCGCGATCAAGATGATTAGTTTCATCAAAAGTAATGTGCATCGATTATTCAACGACTAGAGTTTTTTTTGTTAAAGACGTTATAAGCTTTTCTAGTCGATGAATATCCTAGAAATATTCCAATATCAAATTTTGAATCCAATTTTCCCACGCTTTTGTGTTCAAATAAAGTATTTGCAACCAAACACCTTGAAGTATTCGGTATTTGGAATTATATTTTTCCAAATGTCATAGGGAGTTTTAGTTTTATTTCAACTAACTAAAACTATATTAACAATGTAGCAAGCTGTATTAATGGCTTCGACCCAAAAGTATTTTGGCAAGCTATTTTCATTGAGCATAATTCTAGCCATTTCTTGCAATGTGCGATTCTTCCTTTCTACTACACCATTTTGTTAAGGAGTTTTAGGAGCCAAGAAATTGTGTTCATATTCATTTTCATAACAAAAATTATCAAAGGCAATAGTATCAAATTCTCCACTGTGATTACTTCTAATAGTTGTAATGGAGTATCATTTTTCATTTTGAGAGAAGATCCATGCTAACATAACATAATCTCCTATGACACAACAAAGTATCCTCTTTTAAACTTGATAGGCATTTTTCATAACTTTCAAATTCGATATTAATGATATAAACATCTTTACTTCAACTTCCTATAGACAGCGCCTCTTTTGATGTGGCATTCTTAATAAGGCATTTGAAAAAATCAAATTTCATATGATATCACTTATCACATAATTGACTAATAATAAGCAAATTATGCTTGAGATTATCTATTAACAAAATATTTTCAATTGAAGGGGAAGAATGATTTCCAATGTTTCCAATTCCAATGACTTTACTTTTGCATATCTCCAAATGTGACATGGCCTCCATCCTTCTTCTTGAAGTTTGATAGTAACATTTTTATCTCTGATCATAAGCTTAGAGCATCCACTATCCAAAAATCATTTGTTCTTTATCTTCTTTGATGCCTACAAAAGTAATTTAATTTTTTATCTTTGGTACCCATATAAGTTTGGGTCCTTGGTAGTTAGTTTTAGTGGATTCTTGAATTCACTTGTTCTTACTTTCAAAGTGTAGCATCTTTTTGTTTAGACAATTATAAGCAATATGTCCATCTTTATTGCAAAATCTATATGTAGTGTTTGAAAGAGAGGGATTTGATGCTTTGACAAATAAATTTTTGAAAGATTTTTGTTTCAAGAATGGATTATATCCAACTCCTCCTTTGTAAAAAGCGCACTTTTGATCACCAAACATTAAATCAAAGTTTTTCTTACTTTGAGTGAATTTTTAAATAACCTTAGTTAGATCTTTAACTTTTTCTTTTAAAGAAGAATTTTCTTTAATCAAAGAATCATAATCAACATTTCCCTTTTTGAGATCTTTTTGAGTTTGTAAAATTTTCTTCATTTTATTTTTCAATAAATAGTGTTTTTTTTTTTTTTTTAAGAATAGAGCGATTTAAGGCAAGCTTTCAAATTCCTCAAGAATTTCATCATAAGAGGTAGATAAATTATCATATGAATATTTTTCAATAGAATTTATCTCATATTCGATTGCAATGAAGCACATGTTGGCAACTTCTTCTTGACTATCATTTTTATCACGATCATCATCGTCGCTTTCATCCCATATTGTTTGGAGTGTCTTTTTCTTGATACTCATCTTCTTGTCTGGACACTCAGTTCTCTTGTGATCGAGTTTCTCACAATTATAGCAAATGATTTTCTTTCTTTTTTCTTCACTATTTTCTTCTTCTTTTGGAATTTTCGATTATTTCGAAAACTCTCCATTTTTTTGACAAGAAGAACTAGATTATCGAGTTTTTCTTTACTCATATTTTCACTTGTAGTCCATTCTTCAATTATCGATTTTAAAGCAATTTGGCTCTTAGAAGGTTCCTTTGATTTCTCTTTGCCTTTCCTAGATTTCTCCTTAGTTTTGGCTTTGTTGAGCTCATAAGTCATCAAAGTTACATAATGTTCTTTCAATGGATATGAGTTGATATCTTTGGTATTCTCTATCAACATCCTTAATGAGCTCCAATCTTCCGATAGTGACTTAAACATTTTATTTACAAGCTCACTGTAAATTTACGATCAGAGCCTTTGAGGCCATTAACAATGTCCACGAAACGAGTAATCATGTCAACAATAGGTTCATCTTATTTCATGAAAAAGTTTTCAAATTCTTTAACCAAAGATTAATCTGGTTTCTTTTACTTTACTAATACCGACATGAGTAATTTCTAATACATGCCAAATATTAAATATGGAATTGCACATACTAATATGATTAAATTAATTTCTATCCAATGCGCAATAAAGTATATTTTTGGCTCTAACATTTAAAGATAATTTTCTTTTCTCATCCTCGTCATACTCCTCTCTAGGCTTTAGAATAGTTTGATCGGGTTTGCCATCTCTTCGTAGCACATAAGAACCATATTCAATAACTTTCCAAATATTGTAATCTATTGATTGAATGTAAATCATCATCGTAGTTTTTCAATAATTATAATGTGTGTCATCAAAGAAATGACGATTCGTAGAATGCTCCTCAAAATTATCAATTGTGGTTACTCAAGATTGTTAAGTCTTTAAATTCAAAATGAGCACCTTGCTCTTATACTAATTGATAGCCTAAGACTAACTAATCAAGAGGGAGGTGAATTGGTTTTTAAAAGCTTTTTTGAAAAATTAATCTAAATTCAAGCAAGTAAAAACTAATATGTCAATTTAAATAATAAGCACAAATATGAAAACGATAAGTAAAAGGGAAGAGATGATGGAAATGATATAATTGTGAAGGTTCGAACCAAAAAAATGATCTACGTCTTCCATTACCAAGCTTTCTGGCATGAGCAAGACATTTTCACTATATTAATTGAGTTATACCTCAATATGACCCACAAATTTAAAGATGAATGATTTTACAATTTGGATTTTCTCTCTTAATGAATAATATACACAAATTAAGTATAAAGAGAGAAATAGACTAACACTTAAATGAATAGCAATGAATGAAAGTCAAGCATTAGATGAGATAACTTTAATGAAAAAGTTGATTTTCAAAAATTGATCAATCAATCCCAAGTTTTTAAAGTAAATGTTTGAAAAATTAAGAAGATGTAAGCTCAAAGAGTTTTTGCTCAAGTAATTCTCACTTTAATGCTCTTCAAGAATATCTTTTGAATGCAAGAAGTATAGGTATTTATAGAGTTCAAATGTCAAAAAGTCTGGGAGTTCAGATGACCACGTCGAGTCGATCGCCTCTTCTTCGGATGACGAGTATAGCCATTTGTACAGGATAAAATTTAGAGGTCAGAATGGTCAAATTTGGACCGTTGGAAATTTTCGGTGGACGCATATTTTGGTCGGTCGACCGCCACTTCTGGCTGGTCGACCTCCGGGCAGTTCGGCATTTTTTATGTTGTGATCCCGTTTGTTTCGATTTGAAGGTTTTGAAATTAATGAACTTTTGAAGAGTATTTTTAACTAATTTTTCCAGATAAAAAGTGTTTTTTTGAGTCCAAATATCATTTTTAGTAATATTTTTTTCATTTGATCAAATCATTGTATTCGAATGACTTTTAATGCATAAAATTATTTTTAATGCATGGAAGACATTCATTGACATATATCAAAGTGTTAGCACCTATAAACTTTAGCTAAGAAATCAAGTATTTGATTTTGTTCCGAAATTTGGCACTTAAGTTCTTGAATGTGACTTCGATATTGACTTCTTTCATGAGTTCAGTTTGTGATCATAGATTTTGATCTTTTGACGACTATTGATCAATTTTTCATCGTGTGTGTTGAAAGACTATAATCACTTGAATTAAATTTGTTTATCATAATCAAAATTGTGAGGGTTTCATCAACCATAGGTCGATAGGAGTTATTAGAGGGATAAACACATTGAACAAAAGTATCATATCTTGAGAGAGAGAGAGTATTGGTAGAAGAGAAATGATTGTCAATAAGATTGCTATTAGAGATAATTTCGTAGATCTATTTATCAAAAGTCTATGGACTAAGCTTTTTGACGGTATAAGGCAAACATGATACATATACTCGAGGACAGGCGGAAGATTTTTTGGGCTATGTGCCCATATAATATAGTTTTATTCATGTAAAATAACATTTTGATAAATAAAAAAAATTGTGATTTTTATTTTGTGTTATTAAATTTATTTAATATTTAGCATGAGAATTAAAGTGTCTATGACCACTTGCGATTATATAAGTTGTGTGTTTGCATTGAGAAGCACGTTATGACATAACTTATAGTTTGATCATGAATGATTTGTTCACAACCAATGTATAATGGTTAGCACCTTGTACTAGAAGGTTGTAGTATTGACCAGTTCACCGTATAGATTTGTGATTTATTCTTATCATAGATATACTTACATGTGACACTAGTATACTTGGCGTGTGTAGAACAAACCATGTGTTGAGATTAATTTATAGTATGACCATGTGGAGAATTAAATTCCATTTGATCGTAGGGTATTTCATCTAAATTCCTCGACAATGTTTGCTTATATCTTTTCATGAGTTTAATGGATTTATCAATGGGTCAGATCTATTCGTTTGATCAAATAAATATCTCAGTGAGTTGAGAACTTTAGAATAAGAGGAATATAGATAACGAATTTGTGTTAGGAACCGTCACCATTAAAAATGAGTAAAGGGATTACTCGAGTGTTCCTGTTGAATGGTTATAAATCTAAATTCAATGTTTAACGATAGTTAAATTTCAACATCTACTATAAATTCACATAATCGTTGAAGAAAATGCAACTTATATTAGTGAGAATAATTAGGGTTACAAATAGTCATTTGTGATCATACTTAGTTAACAACTTAATGGATATTGGATGGGGATAAAATAAATATATGACATGTCGAAGAAAATGTTACAGATATATAAGTTTCTGTGATTATATATGTTTCAAGAATGCAACCTTTTACATTTAGTTGAACAAGTAAAGACTAATAGTTAGATAATGTAGTCTAGAGTTGATTAGATGATATATCTAATTATTAAAGTTGGGAAAATATAAGTCCAAATAGGTTTATTTGGTAGCTCCATAAAATATTGGAACTTAATTACAATTACTATAAAAGTTTTGAATTCAATTGTAATAGTTATGAAAGTTGTAAATTTAATTGTATTTGTAATTAAAGTTTTAGGACTACACTTGTAATTAAACCCTTATTTTGGTGTATATTAAAAATTCGCTAAACAATATAAGTCAAAGTCAATAATTAAATTTCACCATATATTTCATGGAACCCATAATCTTAGAAACACACATTTCATCAACCTTATCAAAATTTACTAAAAATCCAATTAGTTCGTAACTTATTTCACTAAGCACGAGTTAATGAGCCAACGAACCTAAAAACAATCCAATATATCACCACCAATGCAGAGCCAAACAATAACTTAGGCCATTCACGAGTGTTTGGCCAGGAGTAACATTAACTTACTTAAATTGTTTCTAGTGGCCCCAAATTATTTTCAGGTCGAGCCATCACTAAGGTATCGATATAATTTATCCAACATCGATTTAACATCTTTGAACTTCATTGGAACTCTTATTTGGACTCTATTTTTAAATTTTATTGGGCATGGATTGGTATCTTTATAGATAGATATTAGATTGAACTGAAAATTCAACATATTAATTCTTTCATAGCTGATGAATTTAGAGAGATAAAAGAAGAGATTTTGTTATTCATGTGTCCAGTTCGAAATTAGTGTTTTAGTTTAATTGAAAGGTCCTCATTGCTGTACTATTCACCTTGAAGAATACCATAGAAAACTTGAAATGTTGAAGCACCAAATTCTTGGAATTAAAAGCTAAAAGTTCATGATTCAGATCATATCAAAATTTGCTATAATTTGATTAGCAAATTTTGATAAATTCTTAACTTTTATTTTTTTTATTTTAACGTACACGTGAATATCTATAAATGATCTTGAATTATTGAATTAAAGAAAATTTTTATTTTTTGAGTAATTCATCTTTCGCATTATAACACGGACGTGAAGAGAGGGAGGCCGATGGAACCCCAGAATCTATTTCTATTACGGGCCTATTGCTGAACTATGGAAAAGATGCTATATGCGGGACAAATCTATGACAACTTGGAGCAAACCTCATCCGGGTACTCTCAAATTGAACCTAGATACAACCTTGGATATAGTTGATAAGTGCAAATATTCCACTTATTTTTTTTTCTTTTAAAATTGAGCTGCAAACAATAGCTCAATAACAACTTATGGGAGATTCCGACATTCATGAAGATGACATGCCTCTAGGGGGGTTTTGCACTCTAGCATGCTTTAAATTGAAAGGGTATGATGCGGTTGCCGAAATTGATAATGATGAGTTGCCTTTGAAAGTGTTATGGGGACTACTAGGTTTTAAAGTCCAAGATGTAACTAAAGTTGATGAGGATGATTTGTCATTGGGATTACTACGGACATTACCGAAATATTGAGTACAACACAATCCATACGAGCTAACATATAATCCGATTTGGGAGGTCAAAATAATGAAAATCCCATAAATTCTAAACAAGAAAGGGAAAATTCTCATAAAAATTTCCTTGTGCCATTACTAGAAATTTTGGATAGTAGATCGATCATTCAACTCGAGGAACCAACAAAAGNTTTTTTATTAATTATTTGGGTATGTGAAAATGGTTCAGTTTTACTTAGAGGTGGAAAACTGGCCGAACGGTTCATCAGCTCGTCTTTCGACGAGACCGAACTCGAGCCGAACGGGCGGCTCACTAGGCGACCTGAGCCTGCTCGGCTCGCCAAAAAACGAGGGGCTTGTGGGCGAGCCAACGAGCTCGCCCACGAGCCAGGCTCCTGGGCTCGACAATTTGAGATCAGTGACCAAAACGGTCACTGACAAAAGTTCAGTGACCATTTCAGTCACTGTTGAAGTTCAGTGACCGTTTGGCAAACAATCACTGAATTTTTTTTCCTTCTTTTTTTTTGCCTATAAATACCCATTCCCATTCCATTTTTTTCCTCACTCTCTACTCTCTAATCTCTTCTACATTTTACATTATAAATTATAATCTTGATTTTACAATCTATCTTCTAGATTACTACATAGTCTACATTCATTTCGCAATTCTACTTCTACATTCAATTTCAATTATTGAATATCAATTATCACACTACAAATTCCAATTACAATCTTACATGTCAACTTTCTTTCAATTCTTAATTTTTTACTTACTATACATTTTATATCAATTCACATATGGAACTCCACTAACTTATTGTTAAAATTATGTGAAGGTTTTGAACATTTAATAACTGAATTTTATAACAATATGCATATTAGAAACGATGATGATACTGTTTTGATTGAATTTGATGAGTACTGTAGCTTTAAAATCTGCTTTTAGTGCAGGTAATAGGGTTCTGTCCAAGGTCAGGAGCCAACTGAAAGAAAATATTTTGGAAGTGTTAATGTACGTGAAGAACTGGCAAGATGGTCATTTCCGACTGTAAGATAAATATGCTGAAATTGCATGTCGACAAGTAAGTAATATTTAATTTAACCATATTAATCAAAGAAATTTATTTTATAATACATTTTTAATTTTTTTTAAAAAAATTATACACATAACAAGTTGTTTATGTACAATTTTTCACTCCTCCTACTCGAAATTGAAGTAGCCGGTCCCAAGTCCAAATAAAGGAGGAGGGTTTTTAGTTTTTTTAAAGATTTATCTTTAAAAAAAAAAATTTTAAAAAAAGTTTATCTAATTTTACTCGAGAGAGACAATATTTAAAATTGGCTAATTCGATTGTTAATGCAAATGAAAAATGGGCTGAATGATTTTCGGTTGAATAAATGTTAAATTGACCTAAGTGAAATAAAAATTTCTAAAAACTCAGTCAAATAAGTCTCCAAAAATTAGGTTAGTTTGATTAAGTTAAATTAGGTTCATGTATAGTTTATTTAAAACAAAGACACTTGATTTGTTAATTGGTTAAAACATTAACTTGGACTGAAAGTAGAATTGAATAAAAATTGATACTAAATATTAGTCATTATTGGAACGATATTGAGACTCAAACATCTACTTTATTACTTGTCACAATCTCTATACTTGCTGAAATAAATCGAACAAATTTTTGACATCGTTGTCGAGGACTAATTTATTTATTATTAATTTTTGTTGTTAATTATAGTTTTGATTTATTTTTTTTTTCTTTTAAAATTGAGCTACAAACAATAGCTCAATAACAACTTATGGGAGATTCCGACATTCATGAAGATGACATGCCTCTAGGGGAGTTTTGCACTCTAGCATGCTTTAAATTGAAAGGGTATGATGCGGTTGCCGAAATTGATAATGATGAGTTGCCTTTGAAAGTATTATGGGGACTACTAGGTTTTAAAGTCCAAGATGTAACTAAAGTTGATGAGGATGATTTGTCATTGGGATTACTACGGACATTACCGAAATATTGAGTACAACACAATCCATACGAGCTAACATATAATCCGATTTGGGAGGTCAAAATAATGAAAATCCCATAAATTCTAAACAAGAAAGGGAAAATTCTCATAAAAATTTCCTTGTGCCATTACTAGAAATTTTGGATAGTAGATCGATCATTCAACTCGAGGAACCAACAAAAGAAAAAGAGCATGTAAAGACCAAGTAATTAGTCATAATGAGCTAAAAAGAATTTGTAGCAATCAAAGAAGATGGAATTAGCATGAAACGCTCCAACTTCATTATTTGTTCAAAAATTGAGTCTGTGATTAAACCTTATGAGGAGGTTGAAGTATACAATGTTGAATTCGAATCGAGAGATGAAAGAATGTCATACTACTTGGAGAAGGGCAAAATAAAAAATTGGAGGACAAATGCACAATGGTACAAAATCAACATAAGAAAGCTAACCAGTACCTTCAAAGCAATATTTAAAGTGCCGTGAAGCAATTGTGTAGGTGTCAAATTTGAGACTATAAATCAAGAATTTAGGGAAGTAACCAATTTTGTTAACTCTTGACTCCATAATTTTAGTTATTGCATGGCATATAAGTAATACGGGTGCGTTTAGTATTTAAGCATGTTTAATTGTTGTTTAGATATAATTTTTTTAAAAATATTTTTAGGGTCGTCATCCTAGCTCCACACAAACAAAAAAAAAAAAAGGTAGACCGCGATCAACCCTGATTTGCAAATTGAGGTGACCCGCGGTCACTAATTTTTTTCATTTTTGTTAATCAAACATCCATATCTTATTTATTTATTTATTTATTTATTTTGAAAAAGGTTGACCGTGATGAAACGTCCATTTTTTGTTTTTTTTTTTTTTTT
>OU503036.1:17522972-17545030 GCA_912172775.2 Fraxinus pennsylvanica
GGATTTTTTGGGGAAGAATTGATTTTTGAATAGTGATATGATGGGAAATGTGTGGTTGAAAAAGAAGAAAAAATTATTGATGTGATGGAAAATATTATTTTATTGAAAAATATGTGGTTGAAAATGAAAATTGATTTACTGTAGAAAATGAAAATCTGTACCAAACAAGCCCTGAGTATATTTGTTTGGAGGGTAGTTAAGTTTTTATTGTACTTTATTCAAGAACAAACAAAATTTTAAGTTTTGGGGTGTTTTGACTAGAAATTTTACTCAAGGAAAAAGGCAATATGGTTTGTTTTGCCAAGGCACAAACCAAACAATTATGTGTATGGTAAAACTTATTTGTATTCAAACAGGGAAATAAAACAGACACTTTATTTGAAGGATGTCCAAGGCGTTGATGCCAAAGAATAGGGGAAGAGGAAAAACTGAATTACATGAGAATATTTGTGCTTCATCAAGGTAGTAGAGTCCTCCCCGTTCAGTTCCCGTCCCAATCATCTTCCCCTTGCATAGGACCTGTATCACACAAAAATGAGTGAGAAATATGATGATACAAAAGGAGTGGCGGGCAAGCTTTGTTATGGAAATGAGATTTAACTGAAAATTTGGGACACACAAAACATTATCAAGAACCAAACTAGATGAGAACACAACTCGACCAACATGTGTAACATTAGCAATAGATCCATCTGGCAGTTCTACTGTTTTATTTTTAATAATTTTTGAAGTGGTGAGCAATTCGGGGATGCAAATAATATGATCAGTTGCTCCACTATCAAGGATCCATGTGGTTTTCTTACCTTGAGATGAAAAATAAAGAACCTTACCTGAAAGTTCATCATGGACTGAAGAATTACCAACATGATTTGCCATGGAAGACTTATTATTTCTAAGCATTTGTAGGATTTGTTGGCACTGCTCCTGAGTGAAAGGCAATGAGTTGGGTATGTCATTTTTTTCAACTTGTTGTGGAGCACCAAATTGATTACCTTGCTTCGCTGTGGACGTTCGGAATAATTGATCTAATTCTGCCTTCTTGAGTTTTCGAGAAAGATCAATTGTGTGACCCTTCCATCCACAATAAGTGCACTTCAAATGTGATCGGCAGTTCTCTGTGCTATGTCCATCTTTTCCACATTTTCCACATTTGTAATTGCCGCCTTTCTTGTTTGGATCCTTGACTACGAATGCTGCTGCCTCAGGTTGACTTGTATTCTTTCCTGAAGATACATCTCGTTGTCGTTCATGTCCAAGCACAAGGGAATAAGCCTTACTGACCTTTGGAAAGGGATCCATTGTCAATATTTGTCTGCGTATCGTTTCAAAGGATTTAGTTAATCCGATAAGAAACTTGATGGTTTTCTGTGTTTCTCGATAGGATAACTCTTCCTTCATAGTTCCACAATGGCAAGCTAAAATAGGAAAGAGGACATCTCTTTCGTCCCATAATACTTTGAGTTTGGTAAAGTAGGAGGTAACAGACATGGTTCCTTGAATACAATCATGTATCTCGTTTTCAATGTGGAAAAGTTGGACACTATTTACCTAAGAGAAACGTTTACGTAGTTCATTCCAAACTGCCTTTGCTCCATCACAATAGAAGACACTGGCTGCAATTTCCTTGGAAAGTGAACTTAATATCCAATCCGCGTCACAAAAAGCCTTTAATTGAAGCGTGCCTGTAGAGCGTAGTAAAATACCTTGTCATGGTGTTTACTTTATGTATCTAAGAACTCTATGTGTTGCTTCAAGATGTGGTACACGTGGTTTGTCCATAAATTGACTTAAAACGTGAACTGCATAGACCAAATCTGGTCTAGTGATGGTCAAATAGATCAACCTCCCTACAAGGCGCCTATACATTAAAGGGTCATTTAGAAGATCTCCATCGGATTGTGTAAGAGCCAAGTTTTGTTCCATGGGAAACCTTGCTGGTTTAGCTCCTAGAAATCCAACATCTTCTAATATCTCTAATCCATATTTTCTTTGAGAGAGAGAAATTCCTTTCGAGGACCTTGCCACTTCTATTTCCAAGAAATATTTGAGTTGACCAAGATTATTGAGTTGGAATTGTTTGGATAAAAACTCCTTTGAATCTTGAATATGTTGCATATTGTTGCTTGCTAAAATCACATCATCAACATATACAAGAATTGTCGTGAAACTACCCTTGTGAGATCGAACGAATAGTGAATAGTCTCCCTTTAATTGCTGAAAACCAGCACTCTTAAAAGCTGAAGACAATTTCAAAAACTATTGTCTGAAAGCTTGTTTCAAGCCATATAGTGACTTGTTAAGTTTGCATACTCGAGTCTCCCCCTTTCGTCCGAATCCAGGAGGTAGTGACATGTATACATACACTCAATTCCACCAACAACAAATCAATTGACAATGAAAAGGCTATGGGTAATCAACCAATTGCATCTACAACCACTTCAACATCCGAATTTGACCATGCCAAGTATCCTACACGCGATGAATCTGATTCAGCCCTAATTGAGGAATCTACTGCGTTACCTTTTCAAAATTTACTGCAAATTAATGCTACTAAGGATCATGGGGGCATGGGTAAACCTCCAATTGAAGGAAACAGTAGCCAATTGATCTCCAATCCTATGCCCTAAGTTTTGGAAACTATGGTGTCTTCCAATACCAATGCGGGTGACTTGACTTCTACACAAGATAACGTAATTCCATTATTGAATTCTACTCCTCCAAATGTACCTTCTGTGCCATTGCCTCCAACCAATAATTTGGCGAAGCTCACTGCCAACTTCGAGCCTCCATCGCGGCTTAAGCTTAACACTGACTTTGCAGCATCCAAAGTGGTTAATGAACCTCAGAGTCTATCTCAGCAGACCAGGCATGTGCAGAATAGACTTGGCCATCCTCTGCCGACTCGGAGCTCAATTAAAACATATGTTCCCCCATCTGGAGTTGTGGGAGCTACCCCAGCTCCTAGATCTTACGCCGCTGCACTCAATTGCAAACTCGCGATCACACAGGCTGAGAGGAGTTAGAAGAAATCATTTGCACATGTCCTTCATGATCTTGAGGACTCCAGACATCGTAGCTTGGTTTCTAAGGAACCATATATCCACCATGGTAAACCTGTAATATTTTTTGATGAATCTGATGAGCTGTTCTTGGCCGAGGCATACAGGTTTACACTTGTTGGTAAATTTGTGCATCCCAGACCCTCTATGAATATGGTACGCGAAAACTTTATGCGTTTTGATTTTTTTGGTGATTATGAGATTGATCTTATTGATGGTGCACACATTATTATTCATATGGCACACGAGGATGATTACTCACGATTATTGATGGTTATCATATGCGTGTCTTTAAATGGACCCACAGTTTCAGTCCACAACATGATACTTATATTGCTCCTATTTGGGTGTCATTTCCCTTAGTGCCTATTCATTTTCGTGCCAAAAGTGCATTATTTGCTATAGCTAAAACTATTGGACTTCCTCTTCGTATTGACGAAGCTACTTCTGACCTTCGACGACCTAGCGAAACGAGGGTTTGTACTGAGGTCGATTTAGAATGTAAACTCCCTAATCGACTGTGGATAGAGAGAGAGGAAGAGATGTTATTGGCAACACGTAGTGTATGATAAGGTGCCAGACTTTTGCTTTCTATGAAGACATTTTGGTCATCTGGACGCAAAGTATTTAAGTTGCTCCCATTCTGCTCCACTGTTCGCGTGAACCCTACAAGTGTACGTGATCGTTGTACAAGTAATAAATGAATTAAGAATATCGTTCCCATGAGAAATAAGGTCTAATTTGTAGTTCAATAACTACTATTAAATTTGAAGTATGATGGCATCAAAAGAGTTGTGATTTATTTGTTATTTATTCTATTTCTACTCTAAGAAAGTGATAAAAAAAATGATTAAACTTAATGTGAATACTTGTATTGGATTCATGTATCGCCCTATTTCCACTTATTTCAATTCTCAATAATCATTCTATTCAATTCATGCATTTTTTACAATCAATAAAGCTAATTTTTTAAATGTTCTTTTCCAAGATACACCAACCTATGACTAACACGAGACAATCCTATTCTTAGTTTGAATTCATGTGAAAGTCATGCATTTTGTTTAGATTATCAATAAGATTGCACGTGTAAAAGAAATTATTCCTAATTCTAACTACACATGTCGATTTTACCACGTTTTAGATCGATTGAGACGATCCAAAGTGCGTTGGAAAGATAACTCAAAGGGCTACAACTTTGATAGAAATAAAGTTTTTCCAATTCGGATGTTTTTTCTCATATTGAAGTTCATCAACAATGTCCATATCGTCGATCTTCGGCTGATGACTTGTCATGCATGACTACTAGGACAGAAGAGGATGGTTTTGTTCAAGTCGGTCGAAAAAGAAATGCGAGAGCCAACAATACTTCAATTCCTAGGATGGTGGCCAGGAGTCGATCATTGGATACCTTTTCACGTACATCCAGATGAGTACCATCATATAGAATGCGAGAGGTATAGCTAGTGTAGCTACTCGTCGGAGCCTGAAGAGACTTATTCACCTTCATCAGGTTTATCTCTTAGTTATTTTGGAGCCTTTTATGTTTCAGCATAGATTTGCTTATATTCGTCGATATCTGTGCTTTGTCACGGGAATTCAGAATGAATCAAACAAGATCTGATTTTTTTGGAATGCGGGTACTACTATTACTGTTGTTGTTGATCATCCCAGTTCCTTCACTAAGAGTTGAGGATCCCAGATTAGCACGTCCTATCTATCTAACTCTTGTCTATACTTTATGTAATGTTACTATTATGAGGGATTTGTGGGAGAGTCTTCACCACATTTCCCTCGATATGGACAACTCTTGGTTAGTTGGGGGAGACTTTAAAGTTATTTCTCATGATGGGGAGCGCACTGGTCATAATACTCGTAATCGAGGCACTACTGCTTTCTCTGATATTATGTTAGATTGTAGTTTAGAAGATGCGGCTTCATAGGGAATCGATATACTTGGTCCAACAGTCGAGTCAGAAAGAGACTGGATAGGGTACTCATTAATTCTGCTGCTGCTACTTTCTGTCGACATCTTACAGTGAGGCACTTCAATCGGATTTCATCTGATCATTCGCCTTTATTACTTCAGTGGGTTTCTGATGATGATTTGGGGCCTTGACCTTTCAGATTCCTCAACGTTTGGACCAAGTAACATGACTTTCATCCTTTGTCGCTCAAAAGTGGTAACTCTTTACTCATCTTACAAGGATGGCTGCTCTTTGGCAAAAGTTTTTCAGGCTGAAACAGGGTCTGCGTTGGTGGAATCAACAAGTGTTTGGAGATATTTTCCAACGGGTGCGTGATGCTGAGGATAGGGTGGATATGGCTGAGACAGTTTATGATAGAGACCCTATACCGGAGTATCATGACCTATTATATCATGCACAGGCAGTTTTGAGTCGGACCTTATCTATTGTGGAGGGTTTTTGGAAGCAAAAGGCCGGTTCATGTTGGGTATGTGAAAGAGATCACAATACTCGTTATTTCCATGCGATGGTTCAAGGACGTAGGATCAAATAGTGTATTAGGTCCATCAGGACGCAGGGAGGGGTAGTCTTAACAACTCCTGCTGACATTCAAACTTCAACTATGCATTCTACCAGGATCTTCTATCTGCTCCTACATAGGCGTTGGATCCCATTCATACTAATATGATCCACAGGCTTTTGACGGGGGATGACAATTTGGCACTAAACTGCATCCCTTTGATTCATGAGGTTCGAGATGCAGTGTTTAGTATAGACGCTGACAGTGCTGCCGGACCAGATGGATTCTCATCCCTATTCTTCCAACATTGTTGGGACATTATTCAGGATGATGCATACAAGGCAGTCTTGGATTTCTTTGATGGCGGCCATCTTCTACGGGGCTTTGCTGCTATTACTATAGTTTTGCTTCCTAAGAGAGACAGTGCTTGCAGATAGATCGACTTCAAACCCTATCAGTCTTTGTACTGTGTTCAATAAGCTTATTACTAAACTTTTGAACACTAGATTGAGTAAATTGTTACCGCGCATTATCTCTCCATAACAAAGTGGGTTCATTCTTGGTCGCCTAATTGGGGACAATGTTCTATTGGTTCAAGAGCTCCTCCACACGTTGGATAATAAAATGCAAGGGGGTAATATGATGCTGAATTTAGATATGACTAAAGCATATGATCTCATGGATTAGGGCTTCATTTATTCTCTATTAAAGGCTTTTGGATTTGATCGGATCTGGATCGATAGGATTAGGTGATGTATCTCAAAGTGTCATTTTTCTATACTCCTAAATGGCCACCCATGTGGTTTTTTTCCATCTTCACGAGGGCTCAGACAAGGAGATCCTATCTCTCCATCCTTGTTCATCATAGCTGCAGATTACTTTTCACACCTACTCACTCAGAGGTTTCAAGATTATCCCAGTATGTGCTATCGACATGGAGGTGGTACCCTTGTCTCACACCTTTCATTTGCGGATGACATGATCATATTTGCCAACGATCAGAAACAGTCTATCAGGAGGATTCTTGGTTGTCTGGAGCATTATGAGGGGGTCTCTGGTCAGTTGGTGAACAGGGACAAGAGCAGACTCATACTACCCAAACGGGCATCTATTAGTCAGATCAGACGATTAGGGATTTTGACTGGTTTTCGACACCAGCAACAGTCGTTCACTTATCTAGGAGTCCCCATATTCAAGGAGGCTAAGAGGAGCTTCATTTATGATGACCTTATCCAGAAGTTTAGGAACAGGATCTCTGGTTGGGCTTCACGACTTCTTTCATATAGGGGTCGTATTACTTTGCTGGGGTCAGTTCTCTTCTCCATGCCTTACACCTTCTTCAGATTATGCAGCCCCCTAAAACTATCTTAAAGAAACTTGAGAACATCTTTGCACGATTCCTGTGGGATTCCAAAGAACACGCGCAACGTCTACATTGGCAGAGCTGGAAAGAGATTTGTCTTCCTACTGATGAAGGTGGTCTAGGCCTCAGGAGATTACAGAATGTGGTGGACACCTTCTCTATGAAGCTTTGGTGGTTGTTCCGTTCTCAGAGATCTCTTTGGGCCCAATTCTTACGGGACAAGTATTGTACGGGGACACACCCTTTATTTACAGCAATTCCTTACTCAGCTTCTCCTATCTGGAAAAGGCTGAAATTGGTTGGACCCCGAACAGAGCCATATATTACATAGCACCTTGGTGTAGTTCAGATTTTCTTTTGGCATGATTGTTGGATGGGTGAGACCACATTGGCTTCTTTATTCCCACATCGGCAGCATACATTTGCGAGGGTGCATGATTTTTTTGATGATACTAGTGGAACATTGGACATTTATTACTGGTTCTCCATTCTCTGATGGCAGAGCAGATATAGACTATACTTTTATGCGCAGATGCCCCAGATCGAATTGTTTGGCGAAATAAATCAGACGGTACCTTCGCTACTGCATGGTAGCTCCTTCGTTCGGGATCCCAGTATCAGGATTCATACTGATTACTATGGAGCTCCATTTTACCCGTCAATGTTTCATTCTTCTGCTGGGGACTATGGCAGGACCTCATTCTAGTGGATGTGGTTATTCATAAGAGGACTGGATGCCAGTTGGCTTCTTGCTGTCAGTGTTGTTCCGAGACTAAGACTATCAATCATATTTTCACTAGCAGTAGCATCTCCAATCAGGTATGGCAGCATTTTAGGGATATTTTTCAGATACCTATGAATTCAGGAGAGGGAGTCAGACAGAGATTCTAGAGATAGAGATATTCTGGACATTATGTTCGTTGTAGTCACATTTGCATTATTATTCCTCTACTGATATTTTGGTACCTATGGACAGCAAGGAATGATGTGAAGCATAGGGGGATTCGCATTGTTGCTAAACGTATCATTTGGAAGGTTTATTGTATGATCTCCTTCTTTCATATGGGAGGACTGCTTCGTGTGATGCATTGGCGAGGAGATTTGACACTTGCACCCATATTTGGTATTTTTATGGATCCCCCTCCCCCATCTCTCCCTATTCTAGTTTGGTGGCGTATTCCACCAATAGGATCTGTCAAAATCAATACTGATGGATGCGTTAAGGATAGTTTTGCGAGTGGGGGAGACATAATCACAAACCACGCAGGACACTGTATTAGGGCTTTCTCAACTTCGTATGGACCATGCTTGATTTTAGAGGAAGATCTCCGAGCTATTCTTGATGAGATTTTACTAGCTCATGGACTTGGATTTTTAGCGATTTGGGTAGAGTCTGATTCTACAGTAGCTATTCACTACATCACTAAAGGAGAAGGACCTGGGCTATTCAGGGTATACTCAGACGTATCACAGATTTCATATCCTTCGACAGAAACACGATTTCTCACATTTACAGAGAAGGAAAACAGGTTGCAGATGCTCTTACTGTGGAGGGTTGGGATCATCAACGATATCAGATATACAGACTACATGACCTACCACGACTTATTAGGGTACTAGTACAAACTGACAAACATGGATTGCCCAGTGTCAGATCTTATTTTTGCCTCAATTTACATTAGTTCTTATTGTCAATGAAGTAGTACTTCCTCATTTACTTCTTAAATTTTCGTCATTTATTTTCATTGTAAGGGAAGTAGTACTTCCTCATTTATTGCTTTCAATTCTTTCATATAACCACTATATTCCTCCACTACAAGTGAGGAGATATTAATAAAATTTCGGGGGTACCGCCCTTCTTTAACTAAAAAAAAACAAGCGATGTTTTTCATCTTTTTATTATTTATTTTCTCAACTATAATTGGCTAAATATTTGGTTATTAGGATGAATGATGTAGCTTAGATTTAATATTTATTCAATTTCAAAGATTTAATGCAACTTTATTATGTATTAATTGTTTATTGTGTTCAATGCTTCAATTTTTTAATCACTAATAGATTGATTTAAGAACGATATTGAGACCGAGATGAGATATATTTGTCTAGTTCAGGCAATAAATGGCATAGGTGTTATAAGAGATCGAGAGATACTTTTATAGGTTATGCAGTCATGATTGAATTCCTAAAATGAAATATTTTTACATACATATGAATTTATACAAAGATATAATAGATTCAGACATTCGAAAAGAGTTAGTTTTACTCGAGAGAGACTACTACTTAAAATTGCTAAATTTGATTGTTAATACATATGAAAGGGGATGAACGAATTTGAATTGAATGAATGCTAAATTGAACTATGTGAAATCAAAATTCTTAACCACTTAATACCACAAGTCTCCACAAATTAGATTAAGTTTAATTTAGTTGGTGTAGTTTAGTTAAAATATAAGCACTTGATTTTTAAATTGGTTACTGTTGGGTTTTGATGCCCAATAAATTTTGGGCAATAATGTTAAACAATTTAATTGTGTAAGTCTCGGCTAATGTATAAAATTATATCAACACACCAACATTTGGTAGCTCAACCCGAAAACAACTTGGAGACCATTAAAAGTGGCCTAATATAAATAGAGACAATCTTGGTCCATTTCCTCCTTGGATGATCCTTTTAATATATCTTGGCCCATTTATTCGGTATTGTTCTTGGTCCATTTAGCCATTTGGCCCAAGTTGGAGATAAACTAATGAAATGACTATATATACATCCTTACTCCTTCATACCTTATGATGTAACCCGGGATGGGTATCAAACGGGCGAGGGATCGAGGAGCATCAAGAAGTTGATGTGGAGTTTGGGAACGAATCGAGGATCGAATCGAGGCAAAAAGATCGTGCAAACACTTGGTCGAGCCACAGAGTCCACAATGGGAGAGTTAGCAAGCTTGGGGTTAAGTTCCATGTTGGGGTCGAGGGTCGAAACAATCTTGAACGCGTTGGAATCAAGAAACGAAGTATGGAGACAAGTTGGAGAACCATGCGACTGCATGGCTATTTACCGAAAGCTGAAGGGGCATATTTGAGTTGCCTATGCGACCGCATAGGAATATACCATGCAACCGCATGGATAATTCACGATTTTCAAATTTTGGCAGTTTCCTTATTTCCCTAAAACTCTAGATTTTTCACATCTTTTAGCATATTTTGGACTCTATTTCGTGCCTTTTAGGATTTTGAGTTTTTCATATAAATACGATCTTAATTCATTATATTAAACATAGTTGATATTTGAGAGAATTTATACACAATTTCAAATAGTTTTATTCCTCCAATTTTTTGTGGCTTAAAGTTCTAACTTGAACTTATCAAAAGGTCTCTCAATCCTTTTGTGGCGTTCCCACTTCATGGTTCTTGTTCCTGGTAATTAACGGGTTGAATTTCTTACGTGCAATCTCGGTTCTTGGTACGGGTCGAACAACGGGTCGAGTTGATCTTTGCGTAACGTGATTTCGAGCATAATGGATTCACAAATCGGTACAACTTTGTGAAGGATGGAAAAACTATTACGCTTGTACCTTTAACACCATAGCAGGCCCATGAGGACCAATTAAAACTGAAAAGTGAGCGAGAGAACAAAAATAAAGAGCGAAAAAATGAGAGCAAGAGAGAAGAAAGTAAGGTGGCTGAGAGTGAAAAAAAAATAGTAGAGCCACATGAGAGAAAAGAGAGGGAAAAGTCAGATAACGGAGAAAATTACAGGGTGAGCTTATATGCAAGAAAGGTCGAGTGTGAGAGGGGTTTAGTGAGAACTAACAATCCCCTCCCCAATTTGGATATTTCTCTTTTGCGGGAATTCAAGGATTTATTCCATGGAGGAATAATTAGCGGGGCGCCATACATTGCCTATCCACCTGAAGCAAAGCACATGGGAAATTGGTGAGTAACAAGGGAGAAGAATATAAACACGCCATGGTAATATATCAAATCCCTATACCTAGGTTAGACTATGAGCTAGCATGTAGGAATAGATTTTCACATGGGATATTTAGTTTCGTACATGATAAAGCTTCTAATAATTCCATGAGGTTAGTAAGTCAATCGTCACATACATTTATGGAAAATTTCTTGCTTGTCTATGATATGCACTTACTACATAATGAAATTCTAGCATATCACACGGAGTTAATCACATATGATATGCAATTAAGTTGCATTATTGGGAGTTGTAGGCAAGTATGTTTGTATTTCTATCCTGATGTTCTTACATATCTTAGGTTGGATTTATGGAATATGTTAGGAGTAACTTTAATGTCTACTATTCCATCTCGCATTCCAATTTGATAAGGGGTTCTAATCTACTAACCTTGTTCAATTTAATCTCTTCATCTGTTGGTGTTAGGGTTTTGTGAGACACGAGTGATCATGCATAACACATATCAGCATTACCAACTGGGTCCTTCGGGACGTGTATTGTGTGATCCAAGAAATGTCACATGGGTGATCATGCATACGAAGCAGATACTAATTCAAAGAAGGTCCAGGGTACATCCTAGAGGAGGTGGACCTTTCCATATCATTGCTATGAGTGAGATCGATGGATAGAATTTGATTCTTTGGGGTAAGTTTGTGATCATTGAAATTTTTGAAGTTTCTAATGTTGCTTCGTTTGATGCAGGCTCGAATTTAAGGACAAATCCTTTCAAAGAGAGAGTGAATGATGTGACCCGGGATGGGCATCAAATGAGCGAAGGATCGAGGAGCGTTAAGAAGTTGAGGTTGAGCTCGGGAATGAATCAAGGCAAAAGGTCATGCAAACACTTGGTCAAGCCACGAAGTCCACAATGGGAGAGTTAGCAAGCTTGGGGTCAAGTTCTATGTTGGGGTCAAAGGCCGGAACGATCTTGAAAGCGTCGAAATCAAGAAACGAAGCATGGAGGCAAGTTGGAGAACCATGTGGTCTCATGGTTCTACAAGCCATGTGACCGTATGGCTGTTTTCCAAAAGCTGAAGGGGCATATTTGAGTCTCATATGTGACCGCATGGGAATACACCATGTGGCCGCATGGCTATAATTTCAATCGCGATTTTCAAATTTAGGCAGTTTCTTTATTTCCCTAAAACTTTAGATTTTTTACGTCTTTTAGAATATCTTGGACTCTATTTCGTGCCTTTTAGAGCTTTTAGAGTTTTTCGTATAAATAAGATATTAATTCATTATATTAAACTGACTTGATATTTGAGAGAATTTATACACAATTTCAAATAGTTTTATTCCTTCAATTATTGGTAGCTTAAAGTTCTAACTTGAACTTATCAAAAGGTCTCGTTATCCTTTTGTAGCGTTTCTACTTCACAGTTCTTATTCCAGGTAATCAACGGGTCATATTTCTTATGTGTAACATCGGTTCTTGTTACGGGTCGAACAACGGGTCGGATTGATCTTTGCGCGACATGATTTCTAGCTTTTTTAGGTGATTCTTGGTTGGGTTCACATCACCTTGGGCTTTTATGCTTTTCTCTTTGCCTTTGTGGTTTGCAAACCTCAACCATACTTGTGTCCTTTGTGGATATATTAACTTGGGCAACCACAATAACATAGTTGTGTGTTGTTGAGCTCGTGGTTGTGTGTGTTGATTTGAGATAAGATAATGTAAACTGAGCTCGAATTCCATAGAATTGAGGATCAATTCCACAACAGTTACTACATCAACTTTGATTGAAACTAGAACTGAATAAAATTGATAATAAATATTATTATATGAAAGAATTTGTAATTGAAAATGAGTTTGTAAAAGATAGGAGCCAAACATAAGCACAGTTATGAGAAGATGTCCAAGTGGCAGTAAAGTTGGATAGTTACTTTTTAAAGTGTCTTGCAACAATCCCAACTTTTCTTCGAGTCACATTGGAATTAACAAAAACATAAAAATGAAAGAAAGATAACCCAACAAATAAATATATAAAAGCTAGCTAAGTCACATTGTTGACGCTGACAACTCATCCCAAGTTTACGCTCCTACATCTAGATATTGCACTATTCGTCCTATAAAAATAGAATAATGTTATTCACAGTAAAAATTATCGATAATCTTTCTATGTGATATATATGTCGTGGTTCGTGATTTGGTGTATTAATGTAGTAGTTTTTTTATTGTTTTGTGTATCAAATCACAAACGGCCACATATATGCCACGTGGTAGACTACCAACAATTTTCACGGCGAATAACATTACGCATAAAAATGTCTGCTTTTCTTTTTCGTCGTCCCAAATTATAGGTCATTTTCTTTATTTAGAATAATTAATTTTTATAATTTTTTTATTATGTCCCTATTTAATGTTTCTTGCTATCGATAAATATGAATTATTTCTTTTCACACAATTATTTATTGTAGGAGTATAATATGAGAAATGCACAAAAAAAAATTATATTTCTAACTATATTTATTACGGTTTTTAATTTATATGACAATTAAAAATAAATTTATCTTTATGAGATTAATCGAGTATAATTTATAAACACTCACCACAAGTTTAAAAGCCACCCAAGTTTCATTTATATTTTTCTAACTTTATGAAACGAATCGAGTATAATTTATAAACACACGAGTGTATAAGCCACCCAAGTTTCATTTATTTTTCTATTGACAGGCAATGATTGATAAGAGCAGAACGTACTGAATATAATTCTACTCATTAGCTGTGCATGATTGTCGCCCTTTCGCTTATGGCACGGCGGCAGAAATGCTCACAATATATATAACAATGATTTTCATAGTAAGATATTATTCCATTGCTTAAAAATAACTAAATGAACAGCATGCAATGATCTTGTCTGCACTTGAAGCCCCAACTCGTGAACACAAAGAATTTTCTCAAGATCATATTCTTTCGAGTTATCGATAAAAAAATATAATATGTATTGGATAACAATGTTAGATTCAATTTTTTAATTGTGCAATTTTAATTCAAGTCCTTCTTTTATTTTAATGTATTAGAGCACTGTTATTCATCCCTGTTATTCATCCCTGCTGAGATTAAGCATCGGTCTACATGGCTATACTTTATAAGTTCGATTAAATGAATCATATGACTTTGCATTTAAATGATGAATAGCATTATTCAATATATTTTGTCAAACTGTCTCATCTTCGTATACATGTTAAATTACTTTAAGAATCATGATTCAGTACAAGATGGCGTTGGTGAAAAATCAATTAATAAGTTAACAAACACAGAATTTTCTCGAGATCTTGTTCTTTCGAGTTATCGATACAAAATTATAAAAAAATAATTTTTGTTGGATAACAATGTCAAATTCAATTCTTATTTTTTTAAAATGAAAGCACGATTGATACACCAATTTTTCGTAAACGGATAAATATGAAATTTTAATTCAGGACTTTTGTTTGTTTTAATATATTATGTCAAATTATTTCATCTTCGGCACTATGTTTAGATTACTTTAAGAATCATGATTCATTTCAAGACAGTGTTGGGGGAAAATCAATCAATATGTTAACAAACACAAAGCAAAAAAAAAAAGGCAAATAAAAAGAAGGAAATATAAATTTACGTGATTCAGCGAATTCTCTAACATGCTGTCACAAACCATGAACCTTTTTTTTTTCTGTTATTTTATTCCTTTCCTCACTTGGCTGATTTTATTCCTTCACTAGAATTCTGTTGAGCTACTCTTAGAAAAAATAATTACGTGTTTGATCTTGAGAAGATTTCCTATTTGGCCTTATTAGGGTTTTATAAAATATGCAAAAAGTCCTAATTGATATCTAGTTGGTGAAGGTATAGGGAAAAGTTTAATATGCTTGGAAAAACTTTACTTGAAGTCATAAGCTTACAAATATTTTTATGCTGGTCCCTGAATTTCAATTTGTGTCAATTTGATCGATTAACATATACTTATATTTCAGTATGATCACTCAACTTTTACTATTTCATCAATAATAGTACCAAAACAGACAAAATATGAATAGCGGAACTTACGACTTGGCTAATGGATATGTCCAAATATTTATACACAAGTCATTTCACTGTGCAACACTCTCTTTAGCATTCAAAAAATATAAATTGTATTGTATAAATTATAAATATAAGCTAGATCTAGAGTTCTATGGGTCCAATTACAAACTTTTTGTCAGTTTTGTTAAAGACAATAGATGATCCTTGTTCGGGTATTCGGGTGTTCTGGTTGTGCTCTCGTTAGTCTACTATCGTCTCTTCACTGTATTACTTTGGCCTATCAAATGGCATAGCTACGGTATCTAACTTGGCTCCCTCTTGCTCAGTTTTAAGCTCCACACGACTAGAATATACTCAAACTGAAATAACTTGAACTTTAAATGACAGACATAAAATAAACCTAAAAGTTTGGTGACGGGGTTAAATTTATTCAAAAATGATTTTGCAAGATGTGATTCGCAATGCTCGGCTCGCCAACAAAGAAGGGATCTCATGGAATTTAGCCCTTGTTTGGCCCCCATTATTTGACATTTTTAATAGTTGAAAATTTTTAGAATAGTGATTGATGGGAGAATGTGTGGTGGAAAAGTAATGAAAAGTTTTAGGTTTATGTGTAATATTATTTTATTTGATGAATGTGTGGTTGTAATGAAGAGAAAGAAAACTTTAATGTAATTTAATTTAATTTAATGGGGGCCAAACAGGGGCTTAAGATCGATTAACAAGAATTTTTAGATTTTGTCATGAGTAAAACTATGCAATATCAAGTGGTGGTGGGTATTTATCCTCCAAATTTGGAGTGGTTTATAAAATATTTTAGTCCCAAATATTTGCTTATTATAAGAGGTCGAACCAACGGTAGAAACTGTAATTAGTTAAGGTAATGTGTCTTTGTTGTAGTTGTTTTTCTTCAAATTAGTACATTAATTTTCACTTGTGATATTTGATTTTCTTCTCAAATTTTACAAGATTTGTTAAACTGTCTCACCTAAAGAGCTTGTATTTTTAAATGTAGAGGTTCATTTAGTAGTAGAACAGATGAAGTCCTTGTAATTAAGTTTAGACGCTACTCTTCTATACGAGTTGTGTATGTTTTAAGCTTTAAATCAAAATGAAATTAATTTGTAAGTGACGAAACATACGAAGTATTACATTTAAATAAATAAACTCACACATTTAGACAGTTTAAACCTAGACGGGCTTATGATTACAAATTATAAATAATTATAAATTTTGTTGGAGGACCCAATTGTTGGGTTTGTGACCCAAATTTTGTTGGATTTTTCACTTTTTATTTTTGAAAAAATATAATTTCCTTTATTCCACACATTTTTTATTGGAAAAATATTATTTCATTTATTTCACGTGTTTTTTATTGAGAAATTTTTTTCCTTCTTTTTTTTTTTTTTTTTATCCCAGACATTTTTATACTATTTCCATCTTTAAGAATATTGTTAGCATTTTGATATATCCCCTATATATAGTTGGCTATTCTTTACATACTGATTTATTACTGAAAGTTAGAATCATTGTCTAGGAGCACACTTATTGTATTTTCTCTCAATTATAGCTGTTGAGTAAAACCTACAATTCTTCCGCTAAATTAAATTTTTATCTTTGTTTTCATCTTGTTATTGTGATCAATAATTCGTAACGTATCATATAACCTTGGTTCTATACCCGACAAGTGATATCCGAGTTTTGATTTGATTTGTTCGAGGTTTCTTTGGTTTTTTATGGCAACCATGCAGTACGAAATTTCGCTTTTGGATCACAATACAATATTCTCATTATCGTATGTGAAGATGCGATTTGTATTCATGCGGATGAATTTGGATGATGCATTGTTGAAATTTGATAAGATGCTGGCAAGTTGGTCGACAAAGGAGAAATAACGAAAGGATCGGAAGATACTTTCACAAATTCATCTTTATCTTTCGAATAACATTTTTTTAGGACGTTTTAAAGGAGAAAATAGTAGCAGCGTTATGGTTAAAATTGGAACAATTGCGCATGACTAAGATTCTAACTAGCAAATTTCACCTAAAGCAATATTTGTATTCTCATTGCAGAAAGCGGATCGGTGGAAGATCACTTGGCCGTATTTAAGGAGATCGTCGCTGATTTAAAGATTTTAAAGGCAAAGGATGATGAAAAAATTTGACATTAATTCTTTTATGTTCGTTGTCCACTTTTCTAGAGACACGATTTTATGTAGCCGCTATACTTTCACCATTGAAGATGTATATGATGTTTTGTTTTCAAATGAAAAGATGCTTCATCTGGTTAGATCTAATGCCGAGATATAATGTTCTTGTTGTTCATGGTGGTCACGGAAGGGACAAGTAGAAATCTAGCCCCTATTTGGTCACCATTAAAATTTTAATACATTTTTCTTCTTTTTAACCACATTTTCTTCAATAAAATAATATTACACATAAATCGAAAAAAATTCCTTATTTTTCAACCACTTACTCTTTAAAAAAAAACTATTCTAAAAATTAAAATTTTAAATAATGGGGGCCTAATTTTAGTAATCAAGTTTATTTTTATTGCAAGAAGAAATGTCACGTCAAGAAGTATTGCAACAAGTTAAAGAATAATGAAAATTTGGCTGTAAATCAGAAGAGGAAGCAATAAAAAAACTATAGGTGAAGCTGATGTCGTAGAGAACTACTGAGTGATAGAGATGTTTTAGCTATTTTTTACGACGAGTCCAAACTTGACGATGATTGGATTTTGGATACAACTTTTGCTTTACATATGTGTCCCAATCGGGATTTATTTTCAACATATGAAATAGTTTTGACGAACATCGTGGTCATGGGAAACAATACACCTTGTCGGGTAGCTGGTATTGGTAGGTCAGACTTAAGTGGTGGATGAGACTTAGAACACTTGATCAATTTCGACATGTTCCAGATTTGAAGAAAATATCATTTCATTGAGTACTCTTGATTCAAAAGATTACAAACTCTTTGGTAGAGATGGAGTTTTGAAGGTTTGCAAAAGTGTTCATGTTGTATTGGAGGGACGAAAAAAGTCACAGTTATACATTTTGCAAGATTGTACAGATTCCATGAAGAACAATCAATAAAGGTTTAGTATCGTGGTGAATATTTAGTTTGATACAATATCATTAGGATTTTGTTTGCGGTCCATGTTAAAGAATACAATTCAGTCGAGTTCAAAGGATATGCGTAATGCAGCTTTGCCACCACATGCGATGTCTTTGTGTTCAGTTGTTAGGGACAGATCTCGTAAAGATAGATACGGTGATACTAATTTTGTTGCGTATGATTTAAGTGTGTTTCAAGCTATTGAGTCTAGCAATGGGCCTTCTACAAAAACATTTGATGTTGATTATGTTTCAATGTGTGTTTCAGCCATGTTTGGTAAATTTTAAATCATTTGTGATTTTTGGTTGAACACGAAGTAATTCTGCGGAGCAGTGCTTGGATTCATTTATCCAAATTGGATATCGTGGAAGATGTGAAGAATTTTTGATTCGTAAGAAAAGTTAGTTTAACTCTTGTTGAGGAATTCATATCATTCATTGTAGTCGGATTTTTTCTCGAAGTAAAGAAGTTTTGGAGTTTCGTTCGCTGCAGTAGAATTTATGTTAAGGTGGCGATTGTTGGGTTTGTGATCTAAATTCAGTTAGATTTTTTTTTTTTTTTGGAAAAATATTGTTTTCTTTCTTACAAGCATTTTTTATTAGGAAAATATTGTTTCCTTTATTCCATGCGTTTATTTAATACTATTTCCATTTTTAAGAATATTGTTAAAGTTTTGATATGTCCCTTAGATATAGTTGGCTCTTCTTTACTAGGTGATTTATTATTGAAAGTTTAAAATCATTGTGTATGAACACAATTATTTTATTTTTTCTCCATTATAGTTGTTGAATAAAGTCTCCAAATCTTGTACCAAATTAAGTTATTGTTTTTGTATTCAACTTGTTGTTGTGATCAATACTTCTTCGTGCTGTATAACCTCGTTTCGTCCCGACACCAATTTATGGATTTCAAAGGAGTAATCGAGGTAAGTCATGAGTGGATTAATTTGAACTTGAAAAGGTTCAGTTTCTCGAGTCTATCTACAAGTCAAAAAATTGGGGCAATCTTGCTCTATGCCCATTTCTACGTATATTTTGTTCTAATTTCTTGGGTTGGTACAAATTGCTAAGTAATTCAATTCCAGTCTTTTGAAACTTGCACCAAAACCATCAGCCGCAAAAGACTTTTTCTTGTGTCGGCATTACAACAAAGAAAACTAGAATCATTGATGAGTTTATTTTTACTCTTCGATACAAATTTTGAAGGCAATCGAACTAATATTTCAATCAAGACATCATCACGTCCATCCCTTATTTGAGAGTTTGAATTTTTACATGCATGAAATATATAAATAGAGTTAAGCCATTTTATCAGATTTCTTGACAAATGATTTGTTGACGGAGAATGATTGGAGGTAAAAAAAAATTTAAACAATTCAATAATAAAATGCCATGTGGCATTATGTTAAGAAATCTGGCAAAAATTTCTAACAATGTAGCAAGGTTGATATAAATATTGTCTATGTTTGGTAAAAATTAAAATCAAAGTCAAAGTCAACAATTAATATTAACCACATATTTTACGAAATTCGCAATTTTTCAACCACATATTTCGTTAATTTCTATCAAAATTCAATAAAAATTTGATCCTAATCTCTACTAAAAATAGGGGCATATATTTCAAGCGACAATTCTCAAAAAATTAAATAAATAAAAAATCACTTATTTTTACCTTTTATTGAATCTATCACATAGCGTCATTTAAATTGGTATTGTATAAAAAAAATGGTATTATAATATTATTGGTGTTAAATAATATTATTCTAATAAATACTCGTCCTTCAACGTTAATTGCCAGTGGTCCCCTAGTATGAATAATTTATAATCTGAATTAATTCATGAGTAAACAGTTTTGAAATTTCCTTTCTCACGAAACTGGTTACTTAGCTTTTTGCATCCTCTAACTTGGAAAAGTCAAATATTTTCCCATATTCATGCCATGCTACAGCTGGCTGCCTACAAATATGCCGAATGTTACAATTGGTTGCTTCCCAAGGCATAGGCTTTCTCTATAGCTTGTCTCTTTGTCGCCCTTCGTATGCAACTAAATTTGAGAAAATAGAATTTGTATTAGTGATTAAAATTTAATAGATTTTAAGGCTATATCCAATGTATCGATTAATCATTTTTTTATAAGTACGGTTAGACTTAACGGCGTTAAGTAGGAGTTTATTTTTGTTTCTCTAACTACGTAACTGTTTGTGTCACCTTTATAACTCGAGTGACTAATAGAGTAAGAAAGTTATTTTAATAACCATTTTGAAATTTGTTACAAACTTCAGTGATCATTGATAAAATTAATTAACTAAGTTTCAGAGCAAGTTTGGAAATGCTCGGGTGCTTATAAGTTATGCGACTTATAAAATCCGGATAATAAGCGAGTATTAAGTTATCGATCCTATTAGATATACGGATAATAACGAAAACTTAACGGAAACTCTATTATAGGAGCAGCAAATTTTGGGATTAAGTGGGTCAAGCAAATGACCTTCGAAAGCAAAAGTAGAAGAGAGCTTCACAAACTATAAAAAGAACGTGTAAACCATCCATTCATGGGAGTAACCTATGATGAGGAATTCAATGGTCGATTTGACTAATATTCATTGTACTTAACTGTCTGCTAAGTCCAAAATAATAATTTAAGCTTTTTGAAAGGTAATTTATGATTAAGGTTATCCTCTATATGATTATCAATTTATTGCAGTTGAATCATCGTCACATCACATGATTCGATAATCTTCTAATTTCCAGATGAGTAACATTATTCGAATATTTATTTTAATTAATATATCTTTAACATGTTCATCATATATATGTAATTAAATATAATTTTAATGAAATGATTTCCATTTATAAAATTTCATAATCATGTTCAGGGTGTTTGCTATAATCTGCTTATCCTCATTTATAATTAATAATGATATTTGAGGTGGACTTAGATCATAGTATTTATTTAAACTATATAAATTTCACTGGTAAGTAAAAACAACTTATAACTAAAAACATTACGGGTAATAATTACAAAATTCATGTACGTGTAAAAATCTTTATAAGTTCGGTTCGATGCATATCGATAGGATGAAGCTCGAGATTCATACCATGTACGTGGCATACAACTCATTTTATTGATGTTAATCAACAAATCCCATAAAAATTGGGTTAGTAGATCTTCAAATCTTCTTAGGATGCTCCGATTCTTTCTGAAGTTCATCATCGAAAACATTTTCGACTTTATTTTTTAATTGATTACTTATATAAGTAGAAAAACGTATTATAAATTAAAATTATTACTATGCTCGCGTCATATTGTTAAATCTTTATTACTTTTGAAGATTCTTGACAGCATTTCCAAGTGACAGATTGCAAAAAAATACTTTTTTGACTTTTTTTAGTAGGTTTAAAATCTCAACGGTTTAAGAGTGGAACGGTCGTGTATTTTGACTTGATATGTACAGGGTTGTGCTAAAATGGCAAGACAGTTCAAAAGAAGCCCCTTTACATGGAAAACAACACCTCCATGACACACATCTACTTTCCTAATTATAATTAAAACACTTGCTTTTGACTTTTGAGATCAAAATGGTTTTTTTAATTAATTATATTTTGTGACTTATGATGACTTTGTGCGAGTAATGAGGTCGATATGACGGTACCTTTGAAATTACGTCGATTCTTCTTTTTTGATCAGTTTGAAAAGAAGACTAGTTCAAGTATTTATAATTTTATAGGTTGATTATTTTAAGTCTTTATATGTAGATTGTCGTTTTGATTTTAAGATGTGGTATTTTACCATTAAGGTATTTCCATAAAACAGTAATCTTAAAATCTGTTACTAGTTTGAATTTTAAACTAAGGGTGCGCTTAATTTGTAAGGGTGGAAAATGGGTGGAAAGAAAATGTTTTACAGGAAAAAGATTTGCCTAGAAAATATTTTGCAGGGAAAATAATTTCAAGTGTGTTTAATTGGTATAATTTTCCACAAGGAAAATTTTTAAATTTTCTATTCGTTTGGCTTTATTTTATATGAAAATTGTCCATTAAAGTGATATTTTTTT
>OU503036.1:17573277-17588277 GCA_912172775.2 Fraxinus pennsylvanica
TGGTTCAAAAGCCCAAAGGGCAGAAAATTGTAGATTGTAAATGGATCTATAAGATCAAACATGGAGAAGGGGGGAGTAATAGCTTGAGGTACAAAGCCAGATTAGTTGCTAAGGGTTTTACTCAGAAAGAGGGCATTGACTATACTGAAATTTTTTCTCCTGTAGCTAAATACACTACTATTAGATGCTTGCTTGCTCAATTTAAATGGGAACTTGATCGGCTTGATGTTAAAACTGCTTTCTTGTACGGTGAAATGATGAAACCATTTACATGCGCCAACCTGTTGGTTTTGAGAAGAGAAATCTTGAAAATTTTGTATGTTTGCTAAAGAAATCTTTGTATGGATTAAAACAGGCCTCTAGACAATGATACAAAAGGTTTGATTCTTTTGTGCTGAAACTTGGCTTCAAAAGAAGTCAGTATGATACTTGCTTATACTTCAAAGGTAATAGGTAAAAATTCCTTATATCTGATTCTTTATGTGGATGACATGCTTCTTGCTAGCTGTGATAATTGAAACTATTAAACTGAGTTTAACATGAAAGACCTTGGTGCAACTAAGAAAATTCTGGGTATGCATATTGAAAGAAATAAAGAAAAAGATTTGTTGTTTTTAAACCAACATGATTATGTGGTTAAAGTGCTGAAAAAGTTTGATATGCATGATTGTAAACCTGTGACTTTATCTCTTGCAAATCAATATAAACTTTCTTCTGAATGTTGTCCTAAAATTGAAGAAGAATATGCTAGAATGTCCAGAATACCTTATGCCAATGCAATAGGCTCTGTTACGTACTTAATGATATGCACTAGGCCTGATCTTGCTCATAGCATTAGTGTATTAAGCAGATTTATGAGTAATCCTGGAGAAGATAACTGGAATGCTTTAAAATGGCTATTAAGGTACTTGAAAGGTACTGCTGATTTAGGCTTAGTGTTTAAATCTAATAAAGATAGTGTTTTGTTAAAGGGTTACACTGATTCAGATTTTGCTAGTGATGGAGATAATAGGAAATCAACTTCATCATATTTTTATACCTTATGTGGTACTGTCATTAGCTAGAAATCTCAATTACAAAAGATTGTTGCTTTGTCATCTACTGAGGCTGAGTATATTTCTGCTACTGATGCTATAAAGGAAGGAATGTGGCTAACTGGATTATTATCTGAACTTGGTTTTGTTGATACTCAAACTGCTTTGTTTTCTGATAATCAAAGTGCTATACATCTTAGTAAGAATCTCATGTTTCATGATAGAACTAAGTATATTGATGTTAAATATCATTTCATTAGAGATGTTATTTCTAAAAGTATAATAAAGATTGAAAAGATTGCAACTCAACATAATCCTTCAAATATAGGTACAAAAGTGATTCCTCTAAACAAATTTTTAAACTGTCTTAAATTCCTTTCTATTGATTCTTTGTGATCTTGATGTTGTTACTTAATAGTAAATGAAATGATCAGTATTTATGTTCCTAGATGTACTTATGGCCCAAAATCTGGTAGGAAGATGGAGAATGTTGGACTGAATCCAAGCCCATTTGTGTGCTTCCAGCATTTTAGTAAAGTCGCATTTCCTTATCACGCTTCTTTTATTGAAGTGTCCTGGCTCTTATGAAAGACACGTAGCTTGTTCATGACTGTTGGATGCTTGGACTGTTGATATACTTGGGCTCGAGCTATTTTAGCTTCATACAATTTATTCTGGCAGACTCTCGAGAATTCTAGGGTTTCTGCCTTTTGAGAGAAAAAGAAAGAAAGAAATAGGGTTTGATTCTTGATGGCTGATTTCACTCTAAATCTCTTATTTAGAGTATTGTAATAGTTGGATCTACCTTCGGTTGTAATAATCTTTGTGAATATTGTGAGGTTGTGAGTGATTCCTCTGTTGTAATACCGAGTGTATGTTCGAAGGTGTTCTTGGTGTTTTCTGAGTAAACCGTGGGCTATATCATTTGTTGTATTTTGAGAGATAAGTCTCATATCTCTTTCTTGACCTCTCTGTAACCTTTGTTGCCATTTTGTGGCTGATTTAGTGCATCTGTTTCTTTATACTCTCTGTAACCTTTGTTGCCATTTTTGTGGCTGATTTAGTGCATCTGAGCATATTCCTGTTTATGGATGCTCAACGGGGGATGTAGGTGTTTGAAGCGGTCACCGAATCTCCGGGGCTACGGCCAAAACAATTCTTGTTTTCATTCTTTAATTTTCTGCAATTTTACTTTACTGTTTTAGTTATTGTTTGTTTCGATTCTTATATCGTGTGTTGGTGTAGGCCTTATAAATATCAATATGCATCAAAAAGTACAATTTCATCGCATCAAACACTCAGGTACACAAGCATCTCCACTATAGATTCTTTAAAAAACATTAAGAAGCAAAGCAATACTAATTCCATTGTCCTACATTCCTTTCAATAACATTTACAAATTAGATTACAATATCTTCAAATTTTAGATTTTGAAAACAAGGTTTAAATCTATTCTTTGCTTAACTTTTTGCCGTGCAATGTTATGTTTAGCAAAAACTCCACCAATGTTGTATATTACAGAAACCTAATGTTATGTATTGTCAAATTGTAATCTATTATTCTTTGGTTAATAATCACTATACTATGGGCCTTCATTATATTTGCTGAGTATTAGGATACAATCATGCTACATGTATTGTTTACATTGTACCACGTGACAGCACACCATTTGACAGTTTTAAAAAAAATACTTTTCCCACCCATACTGTTTTAAAAGCAAAGAGGATGTCATCCTCAATGTAAGGGAAAAAAGGTACAAGTTGACTATATTTTCTTACATTTAAATGAATATATGGGGTAAGATAGCAATAATACTCAAATATTAATTCTAAATTTGAAGTCTAAAATTGACTAAATCATACTACAATTAGTATTGATCTTTTCCTTAATATGGAATAGTCAAGATCCAATTTGATTTATTTATATTTGTCAATTTCTAGTATTCTTTCTTACTATTTATCCACTAAAAATACAAGCGGTCACTGAACTTTCGGCTATATTTAGATTGGGTCACTAAAATTTAGTTTATCTCGATATTGTTACTTTAACTTCAATTTAAATTTAAATTTGGTCACTGGACTTTAATTGACTTTCAAATTTTATGACTTCAACAACTTTCGTAGTCCAAATTGATGATATTGTTTAATCAACAAAAATACCATAATTCAACGCAATCAATGCGTGGCATGTCAATTCACAATTACGCAACGTCATAAAACCCCTAAAAATGCATTTAAACTTTTTAGTCTAAAGATATTATCATAACTCTTGCAGCTCATTGTTTAGGGAGCTGAGCTACGAATAGGCTCTCAACTCTCTGATCAAAAAGTGAGCTTGATCTAGGTTCATGAGCTCGGCTTGTGTTGGACTGAGTCGAGCAGGCTCATGAACCACCCCTCGAGCCACTCCTTTTTCAGAAAAAAAAAAATTACAACATGCAATTTTTGCAAGCCATTGATCTAGCTCACGCTCGGTTAAATCTGAGCTTGTGCCACCCATGCCTACTCGGCCGTTTTTTATGACTAGTGGCTCTAGTGCCTCTTAGCAATTCCAACAAAGCAATTTCTATGGATTGAAAAAAACGCATGAAATATGATAGAGTAATAAAATTCGAAGTTAAGTAATAGTTTAATTGAAATGTCAATAAAAAATCAGTGATGATTAATTAAATTTACCCAAAAATAATTTGAAGAATATAAATGAGACGATGAGGGGCTAATTTCCAGTACCAAATCCGACTAAGGACGGGCACCACCCTCAATTTGAGGAATATAGTGTTTCAAGATTTGAGCACTTTTTTGAGTACCATCTAATCTAAACCACCCAAAGATTTTGAGCCATTTTTGCGAAAATGTATAATTGTCCATGTTTAGCTCTATGGGCAAAAAATTTAAAAAATTGGAAAGAGTAATTTCATTTAGCACTATTGATATTAAAACACCAATCTAGGTTATGCTAATGTGGTATTAAATGAAATGTATAATTAAATGAATAACTTAATTCTGCTTTTATCATTTATTGTATTACAAGTGGTTCTAGATAGAATTATTCTAATTGAAATGCACCCATAATTTTTTTGCTACTTTCAAAACTCCCCAAATTAAAATGGTATCTAAATTTTATGTAAAGCTGAATACTTTGATGACCACTAATGTGAATGAAATTGGTAGTATGGAAAAATATTTGCTTCATATTAGAGGACAAATTCCAAGAGTTTGCCTTAGTGTTATGAGTTCATATTTACAATTAAAATTCAGGGGCATTGACAAAGAATTAAGGGGGAAAAAAGGGATCGGAAAGAAAAAGATCAGAAAAAAGTGCCAATTTTTTTTCTCAATCACGCGTTGTTTTCATAAATTGTGGAGAGATGGAATTTAATCTCAATACGAATAAAAGCCTCCTATGATCATATTTAACCAATAATCTCTTAAGTATACACGGTATTTTAAAAATAAACTTTCAAGATAAGGCAGTTAACACTGTAAATTTTCTTAAAGTTTCAGAATAATTAATAAGTATATTTTGTACACTTATTTAGGACATTAAATTAGAGTATTTATTAGTGATTTGAATGAGTTATAACTTAATTATGTGTTAATTATGTTTCTTAGATTGAACTTAATGCAAATTGATGAAATTGGAAGAAATGAATGAAAAATAGGCAAAAAAAAAAAATTTAATAAATTCAAAGTTGGGGACCAAAGTGTTAACATTCAATAGTTGATTCAGACAATAAAATGATGATTGAAGATCACATACGATCAAATGGAAGCAATTTGAGATCAAATGAGTGAAATATAGTCAAAATATTTTCACAAATCAATTTCCAGTTGAAAAAGTTATGCTTCGAATTTTTATCCTCAACTTGAGACCAATTTTTCGGATAGAAAACGTTTGAATTGGAAATATTGTGTATCTATAAGAATTGTATCTATTTGAGTTGTCTTTCTAATGAAATTTGAATCACCTCAATGGATATTGAGAAAAAAAAGTTACGACCAAAACACCAAAAGCTGCTCAGGGACAACAAGGTGCGAACCTGCAAAAGCGAGTGGGCAATTCTTGGCGCGCGACACCAATTTTCTTGACCCGAGAGCAGTTCAGCATGCCTTCTCACACGTTGTAGCTATACTTGCGAGCATAAGGGCCAAATTTTCTGATAAGGAGCCAATTTCCTTTTTTTATTCAAACTCTTATTAGTAACAACTTTGGGATGATTTTTTGATCTAAATTCAACCCTTATAAATAGAAAAAAAAAAATGGCTACACATTGAAAACCCTCTCGTGTCTCTTCATACACAATAATATCATCAAATTCATTAAAAAATGGGCCAATTGCTATATTTTGAGAGAGGAGATTAACCACTAACAAAGAATTGAAGGTCAATTACATCAAGATTTTGAAGAATTCAACATTTGACTTGAAGATCAATATCTTTTGAATTATTTCATGATCCGAGTGATATTTTTCTATTATTCTTCTATATATATATATTTCATATGCTAGATCCATTTTTGTATTGGATGAAAATGAACCCTATTGTTTATTTGTTTTAATTCAAGATTAGTAGTTTAATTTATTTTATTTTTTGGTTTTTTTAAAAAGTTTTGCATACCAATTGTATTATTTAATTGATCAGCCATCAATTAATTAATTAGTTGCTTATTACAGTGTTGTGGGACATACAATAAGTTTAGAACGTAACAAAATTAATGTGTAATAAATATTAGGAACATCATTTATCACGTATACAATCATATAGATAATCTAAACTGTAATACATTCTAATAATTCGAATTTTGACTAGAAATATCTTGATTAGAATAGACTTAATTTGTTTTGAAAAAGAAAGTTAAATATATTAGTTTTATCGATTATCAAGAATGCATGAATATAATTAGGTTACAAATCAAGAATTGAAATAGATAGTAATAGGCAGACTCTAAATCCAATACAATCATCCATTCATTAATACAAAAACACTTTTACAGCTTTCTTAAATTAATTTAGCATATATCAAATCAAAATTCCTTTCGTTTTACACAATTCGAATTCAATACATAAGTAGTAAACTTGAATTGAAATTTATTCTCTGTAAGAGTAGTCTAGCTCATCAAAATTATTACTTGTCAACGATCTCATACGCTTACGGGATTCGCACGAACAAATTTTTGACGTCGTTACCTAGGGATAAAGTATTTAATTTGAGTTTATTAGTTTATATAGTATTCGAATTTTTCTTTTATCTTGTTTTAGTTGTCATCAAGTTATTTGAGAATCATCAGGACACCAGGTTCTCGGGAAAATCAACTGAAAAACTCATGAACACATACAAGCTTTCCTAATGCTTTGTGAGGTGATCAATCATGAAGGTGTGTCAGCTGATACTTTTCAAATGTGCATATTCCTTCATATGTTAAAGTAATGCACATGAGAATGGGTAAACCCACTACTTCTCGGAGCATTGTTTCATGGAATGACATGTTACAAAAATTCATCTTGAAATTCTTCCCACCATCTCGAGTCCATTAGATTAGAAATGAAGCCATTACATTCAAGTAGAAGGACATTCAGAGCATCTAAAGCATGGGGAAGATTTAAGAATTACTTCACAAAGTGCCCCAATTTGGATATTCCTAAAATTCTAAGGTCTACATTTTCTATTCAGGCCTGCATCTTGAATACTGTAACATGATCGACGCTTCAGTAAGAGGATATTCCCTTAGACAAGCCTTAGATTTCTTTGAGAAAATAGCACAAAATTATACTATGCAGCAAAGAGAAAGGGAAAGTTCAAGGAAAATAACGGGTATTCACAATATTGAAGCAATTACATCATTGGCAACCCAGATGGAAGTACTAACAAAGAAATTGGACAACTTCACTCAAAATGTGAGCATGATGCGTCAACCAGCACTAGTCTGCGGGAGATGCGGGGATAGATCATAAAATTGCAAGTTGTCCATTAGCATCCACCCATGCGTATCAGACTCAGGAGGTCAATTATGCATATACCTCACAGAGACAGCTGAATAATCCTTACTCCAACACCTATAATCAAGGTTTGAACAAGTATCCTAACTTCTCATGGGCTAATAATCAATGTCAAATATATCAAATTCGGGGCAACCCACAAGAATTTCAGCAGCAACACGAGAAGATGTTATCTTTGGAGGATTTACTTGCTAAGTACATCACCAATCCAGAACCAGCAAGCCTCTATCCAAAATTTAGAAATTTGGGTGGTGCAGATAGCAATTGCATGGGCTAATAGAACATAGGGTACCTTGCCAAGCGATACAGAAAAGAACCCAGGGGAACATGTATTAGCAGTTGAAACTATGAATCATGCAATTATAGACACACCATCAATCAAGCATGTTACCCCTATTCAAGCTTATGTTCCGCCTATTCCATTTCCTCAAAGGCTTCGAAGATAACGTAAAGAGGAACAAGTTCAGGCTATTACAACTAGAAGTGTAGTTCAACTGCCAGAAATTACTATGAAAAAGAAAGGGAAAGAAAAGAATCGGATACCTACCACGGGCGAGGAACAAGTGGGTCAGTTTGAAGAATCGACAAAAGTTAATCAAGAAGCAGATAATCCACAGGTTAAGACAATCGTTTCAATCAATAAACACACACCTTCAGTCTCATTCTCTCAAAGGTTGCAGAACAATAAGCTAGACAAACAATTCAAGAAGTTTTTGAATGCCTTCAGAAAACTTCACATCAACATTCCTTTCATTGACGTCATTCAATAGATTTCAAATTACACAAAGATTTTGAAGGATATGTTGACCAAGAAGAGAAAAATGTCAGAAGATGAGACCATAACATTTACTGACGAGTATAGTGCAATCATAAAGCACATGCTTCTACCTAAACTAAAAGATTCAGGGAGTTTCGTTATACCTTACTGTATAGGAAATTCACATGATTTAAATGCTTTAATTGATTTTGGAGCAATTATTAATTTGATGCCACTGTCTATTTACATGAAATTTGGATTTAATGATCCAAAAGCAACATCAATAATCCTACTGCAGGCTGACACGACACTCAAGTATCCTTATGTAGTGGTAGAGGATAAGTTCATCAAAGTTGGAGATAACTTCTTTCCTACTGATTTTGTCATCCTTGATATAGATGATCAACACATGCATTTAATTTTGGGGAGACTATTCTTGGCAACTGCACAAACATTAATAGATTTTGAAAAACATAAATTAATGTTGAAGGTAGAAGAAAAGCAACAAAGCTTCACAATAAATGCTTAGCTCAAACAACTACTTGATATTGAGGAATGTTGAAAGATCGATCATTTGGGAATTAACAAGAACATGAAAGAAGAAAGTGGAATCGTTAGGCGGGGATAACAATGGAAAACTTATAATCTGCAGACTCAAAGATGAATTAAAGAACAACTGCTATTGCAGCCGATGCAAGGCTGAAAACTCTCTTTTTAAACCACCATAAGTACTCAAAACATCAAAGTCAAGCCATGACTATAAACAAGCGTTTATTGAGATGCAACCCAATTTTCTTACCTTTTATATATTTTATTTTTTAGATGTAGGATTAATGATGTTTATTACTTTTAATAGTATAATGAATCTTTATTCCCAAATTTCCATTTAGAGTGTGTTTGAGCTTATTATAAATTGTTTCATATTATAATTGATTTTTTTTTTTAATCTTGTGTGAACATGACACCTAAACACACTAGACAAGACAAAAAAAAAAATAGTAAGCGAGCCAAAACTTTCATGCCAATCCACCCACCACTTTTAAATATATATCAAGGGGTACTAATTCCCTTCTTTATTCTTAATTTTTATATATTGTTTGTAATATTTTTAAACAATGAGGGCAATGTCTGTTATAAGTTTGAAGTGGAAAAAATTAAGTTTTTATTTGTTTGTGTGTTTGTTCAAGTTTATAAATAAATAAATAAACCTGAGAATCTTGAAAAAAATAATAATTTATTTTAAGATTATTTATTGTACTTTTGTAGGTTAGATAAACTTGTCTACTATGATTCATGTATTTGGAACACTGTGTTAAATTATAAATTGTGAAATATGTTACATGTTATGGTTAATTTATTCTTATTTATGTGAAACTTGATATTTTTGCGCACAAAATTTATGTTTTCCATCATTAAAGATAGTTTGATTCTAAATTTGAATAGAATGAAAACAATTTTATTTAATAGACTTAGATACTAAATCTAAATAACCACTAAATTATACATACAAATTGTAGGATAGTTTGGGGTAATTGAACTGTTGTAGGGAAACATTGAGATAGATGTGGGTTCTATATGTGCTAAATTTTGTGTGAATTGTATAAGGCCATTGAGATAACAATTAGGTAAAAATCTTAAATTAGAGATTGATTTTCGAGAATAAGTATTTTATAAGAGGCATTACATTAATCATTTCATGAAAAAAAAAATGAAAAATATTGTTTCATTGTGAAACTTCTATTTGTAGCATTTATGACTCAAGTGATTAAGCCTGAAGATTATCTAAAACCTAGTGTCCTAAAGTTATCTAACTTAAGAGTTATCGACCAAAAGCTCGCTATAAGAGTCATTTTGAATGTTTAATGAAGAGAAGTCCACACATAAGATAAAAAAAAAACTATTACATGCTTTGATTAAACCATAAACACTTATTTAAGAGAAATATACTTTTAACAAGGGATTATTAGCTTAATTGATTTTTGGAGGTTGAATCAATAAAAAATAAGGAGAATCTGCATTTGTTGATTTGATGAACTGTAATTAGTAAGATCTAATCAAACTAGAGAGAATGAGGATCTAGTATTCTATATATAAAAACAAAAAACAAAAAGAACTTCAGATCACACCTTGGGAAAATTGTGAAAAAAATAAGTTTGGGGGCGTGAGGATTCACGAGGGGAGAAATGATAAATTTGACTATCGAGGGTTAGGATTCGAATCACTTTATGAATTTATGATACTTGACATAAATTGTCATACACACACACACGTTAGTTTCATATTGGATAAGTAGAAATTATTTTTTTTCCATTGTGATTTTGTAGCAATTCATAGTTTTAATACCTATTTTCCAATATTGATATTAAAGGCAAATTATCTAACCATGTGTATTTAAATTTTTTGTTTAAATTAGGTTATAATTTTGTTTCAGGACAAACAAATATTCAAGTTTGAGGGTGCTCGATAAGTATATTTTGTACACTAATCTATGCCACTAAATTGTAGTAATTGTTAGTGATTTGAATGAGTTATAGCTTAATTATGTGTCAATTATGTTCGTTAGGTTGAACTTAATGTAAATTGGTGAAATTGGAAGAAAAGAATGAAAAATGGCAAAAACGAAAGAAATTCAAATTTTGGGGACCAAAGTGTAAACATTCAATAATTGATTTGGACCATAAAATGATGGTTGAATATCACATATGATCAATTGGATACAATTAGAGGTCAAATGAGTAAAATATAGTTGAACTATTTTCACAAATCAATTTCCAACTGAAGAAGTTATGCTCTAAATTTTTAGCCTCGACTTGAAACCCATTTTTAGGATAACAAATGTTTGAATTGGAAAAATTGTACTTCTAAAAGAATTATAACACTTTGAGTTATCGTTGCAAAACACTTTGAATCATCTCACTCGAATATCAAGGGAAAAAATTATGACCAAAATATCAAAAGCTCCTTAAGGACAACACTGCACGAACTGCCACGTACTCGGACAATTCTTAGCGTACACACAAGACGCCAATGTTCTAGCCCCGAGTAATTTACCATGCCTATGTGTGCGCAGTTAGGACAACACTGCACGAACTGACACATACTCGGACAATTCTTAGCGTTCGCACAAGACGCCAATTTTCTAGACCCGAGTAATTTACCATGCCTATGTGTGCGCAGTAGCTATAACTATGTGCGCAGGCCAAATTTTCTACTGATGAGCTAATATCCTTTTTTGATTCAATTTCTTATGGTAAGAATTTTGGGACGTTTTCTTGACCTAAATTCAACCTTTATAATTAGAAAATAAGATCTATACATTGAAAACCCTCTCTTGCCTTCATACACAATAATATCATCTAATTCATTAAAAACAAAGGGCCAATGGCTACATCGTTGATACGGGAGATCAAGCACTAGCAAGAAATTAAAGGTCAAGATTTAGAAAAATTCAATCTTGAACTTGAAGATCGGCATCTTTTGTATTATTTCATGATTCAGGTGATATGTTGTTATTATTCTTCTTCTAATTGATATATTAATATGTTAGGCTGAATCCATTTTTATATTAGATGAAGATAAATCATATTATTTATTTGTTTTAATTCAAGACTAGTAGCTTAGTTATTTTTTTTTCCTTTTCCTTTTTCTGTTTTGCTCTTGTTTTTGCTTTTGTTTTTGTTTTGTTATGCTCAATTTGCCTTAGAAAAGAAAGTTAAATATATTAACTTTATCAACTATCAAGAATACATGAATATGACTAAATTACAAATCAAAAATTGAAATAGATATCACACCACACATTTCATATTTTTTCTCACGTCCTTTTCCACACATTGCTTGCAACGAAATTGTTTTCTACCATTTTTCAAAAAATTATTTTCTACAGTAATCAATCTCTACCACACATTCAAATAATAAAATATTCTACGCATAAACCGATAAAGTTTCTTTCAATTTCAATCATACATTCTTCAAAAAATACTATTCATTACACAATTTTCATCCCAATAATGGTAGACAAACAGGCACTAAATCCAATACAATCATCCATTCATAGATAGGATTAATTTAGCATAAATCAAATCAAAACCATTTTGTTTTACACAATTCAAATTCTATACATAACTAGTAAACTTGAATTGAAATTTATTTTCCGTGTGACGATATTCTTTCTCACCAAAACTATTATTTGTCAACGATCTTGTATGCTTGCTGAATTCGCACGAACAATGATATCATACAAAAAGTTATATTTCAATAGTATCTGCTAGCTGTTTTTCTCACTAAAGAAAATAACACAAGTACATAGAGGATCAATGAATTTACCAAACTATTTTCATGTTCATACAATTTTCAGTTTCATGCGGCCAACTCAAATCAGGATAGACTGAACACACACACAAGGCTAGAATAGTGCGTAAAATTGCTGCACAAAAATCATAAAATCGAAAAACCAAATGCATCATACAGAGTGCAGTGTATAGTCGAAACACCCAAGCAAGCAAAGGTTCATACTCAAATTGTTCGAGATGACCAGAAAACTTTTACCGTGAAGATTGAACAGGATTGTGTTAACAAATGTCACAAATCAAATCCATTTTGGTTTAGCTAAAAAAACTTGATAAAAATATAAGTTAAAGTCAACAATTAATTTTAACCACACATTTAATGGACCCACAAATTTTATCAACCTTACAAGAACACATTTCATCAATTTTATCGAAATCTACTAAAAATTTTATTTTTAGCAAAACCAAACACAGGCTAAGTCAAATATCTTAGAAGGGAAAATTGTAAATCAGACTGCAAATTGCCACAATAGTCAAGTATACTTCACATTTTCACTAATGAATTCACAAATTTTATTGTGAAACATTCTAATTTTTTTCAAAAACACCATTTCACAAAGGCAGTTTGAAAAATAAAAAAAATTCCCTGGCCATTACTGCCAGAGTCCTCATTGCAGCATATCTTCTAAAGCTCAACACCTATCAAGACAAACCATTTTGTTTCTCCCCACATTCAAAACCAAAATAGACATAGTAACCTCAATCAAATATAGGCAAATAAACAAAGAGGAAGGATTATCAACTGCAATACAAACCATGCTAATCATTCACTAAACTTTTGTATTAGTGAACATGAGACACGAGTATAAATAAATAGGTGAATGGTGCAGGAAAAATATACAAATTTATTTTGCTGCTTGAATTCTAATTTTCCAAATTACGCCCCGTCTCCTAAAAAAATCACACCTATACATATACAGAAGTTGTATTACTCTTTGGAACAATAATTGTTGCAACATAATACCTTCACCATGGTATATTGATTAAAAATGTTCCTAGATCCACAAAGTTAATACTGCAAAAATATTTAAGGAGTTTGAGAACCTAAATATAATTCCAACTTCATGCTTATTCACAAAATATGTCCAGAAACACAAACTCCTCTGAGTTGGACTATTGGAAAAACAAAGCAAGCTAAGCACTTAATTTACGAATGCTGATTTGGCAATTTCTTCCATAATATGGTACAAGTTTTATAAGTCAATTGGTTTCTACTTTCTGAAAAAGGAGTATTGATTTGAATGTAACTGACTAACTTCTAAACAGGGTCAACCATCTTACTGATTTGGAGCCATCAATCTAAATTTTAACCACATTTTGGGTCTTATTTTGAATTATTGCAGTCAAACAATAGTATTTAAGTTTTCTTGGGAGCAAGTCTTCTAAATGTAAGTGAATTTTTTGCCAAAAAGATGTCAAGACTGCGCTCTTGTTTACTCCGAAAAATCGAGCTCGAAAATTAGGCGACAAAGGCAAAACGTAGATCAATCTATGTATGCTCTAAGAGTCCTAATTAATCCAAGAATAGACAGACAGATAATCGAATTTTTTCACCAAAAATTTCTTCCCTAATATCTTTCACTGCATCCCTCCAATATACTGGTTCATCAAGACAAAGATTGATTCAAATAATTCAGTAAGAAAATTAATCACATGCGGCAACAGAAAAGTAGATTAGCATTTTTGCTTATGGGGGTAATTGCAAGGAACTTTTACTGCAATCTAATTGCTTATTGAAGTTTTACAATTTAATCCACTTCAATCCACTGACAAGAAACTAGATACTTGACAGTACAAGTTGATTTATCTTGTCAATTAAACTAAACAAATAGAAATACTTTTGACATCAAATTTTAACCCTGGCTTCTTGTAACAATGAAGACCCTTTGCTACAACATTCACCACCCTCCAGAAAAACAGTACAGGACTCGAATAATCAATTAACTACCTCACCTAAACTAAAACAAGAGACTGCCTACATATCAATGTTGAGGCCATCTCGAACAACCAACCACCATACCTTAATGAGAGTGCTACAGCCACTCAAGGGACCACCATTTATGTATGTGAGTTATACATGCAGCAAGGGCACTCTATTTAAGAGTATTTTAGTGCCATTCACATGGAGAGATGTGGAGGTGATGACCAAGACTATAACGTTTATACTTTTAAATTACAGAGAATATAACATTTGTCTCCAGAAATTTAAGTCTATGAACCATAAAGAAAAAGTGAAATATATTCGGTAACTCAATCCTATCTTAAAATTTAAAATACTCCACTTAGCTACACGAATTCTAGACTTCTTTGCCTCCAGACTGATTCAATATACTCATATCACATTTTCAGAAAGAGATATAACAAACAAAGAAAAATTAATAAGAATCCGGGAATGTAATTAAGTTCAAAGAATGCCAAGCCAAAAATTACCCCCAATAGCAAACATTCAGATTAACACTATTTCTACTGGTGTGGGGATCCAAGAAGAGCAATATAATATAAACTAGTAATACTAATATAGATTACCCTCCGAAAATAATTGCAGTACCAAGTACATCGCATAACAGGTTAAAAAAAAAACATAACAATTGCAAAATAACCTTAACTAGAGTCGGTTACTCATCATCAACAACAGACTCGGTTTTCTCACTTTGAGGCGGAGCAGAGGATCCCACATCCTCCTCCTCCTTCTGCTCCTCCGTCTTGCTCTCCACCTCCGGCTCCTTAACAGGCTTGCTCTCGGGCTCCGCTTCATCAGATCTGGATTTCACAGTATCCAGCATCCTCTTACTGATTTCTTTGGAATAAACTTGAAGAATTTCGATCCCATCATCGTCAGTGGTCGCAGCAGCCCCAGCGGACAAA
>OU503036.1:17593277-17604217 GCA_912172775.2 Fraxinus pennsylvanica
AATGAGATGATGATTAAGAAGAAGAAATAAATGCATTATAAGTTCAAAAATCTTCACAAGATATATATCTATTTTAATGAATGATTACAGTAAATTAATAAGTATTAAGAGAAAAATGAGAAACTTTGATGAATATGATAATTTTACAAGTTTGATTCAATCAATCAAAAATTTTAATATAAAGAAATAGAAGAAATGTATGCAATGTAAATTCAAAAATGTTCTTTGAAATATATCCATCTTTTATGAATAATAGATATAAGTTAAGTACAAAAAGAGAGATAAAAACTTTGATGAGGATGATGATTAAAGAGTTAAATCAATTAAAGTTTTTGATATATTGGCATAAATGAAATGAATGCAAAGGCAAGCTCAAAGAATTCTCTCAAAGTATATCTTACTTTGATGCTCTTGAAACTCTCATTAAACAATGGAAGAGTAAGGGTATTTATAGAGCTTAAAAAGTAAAATACTCTGTCGAATCGAACGTCTGCTTTTTTATTCGAACGACCAAAATAATCGTTATACATATGAAATTTAATAGTTAAAAATTCAATCGTTGCATCAACCGGACGTCAGCACGGAGGAATCAGATGTTTGCCTTTCACAACTTTCTAGGGATTTAAATGACCAACTAGATGAGCATCTGAACGTCTGACCATTTCGGTCAATTTTCCCCCTTTTTACCCCGTTTGATCCAATTTGAATATTTTGATAAATGTAGACCTTTGGAATGTGTTTTTAACTAGTTTCCAAGATAAATGATGTTTTAAAAATATGATCAAAGTTCAAATATAATTTTGAAAATTAATTTTACTTTTGATCACAATATTTTATGCAAGTGATAATCAAAATAGCTTTTAGAGTATGATAAGTGCATTTTTGTGTACTTATTAAGGTCATATTACTAAGCTTTGTGTCATTTTAGTATTTGATTTTACTTAACTTAGGTTAGTTTTATCTTATTTCAATTTTGGACCCATTTATAAGAAATTGGAATAGAAAGAATGATCAGTTGGTTAATGAATGGAAGTTTGGAGATTAATATGCATTTCAGTAAAAGTTGAAGTACTAAAAGTTGAAGTAATTTGATGTGGATGATCAAGATGGAAGAAAAAATGAAGAAAAGTGCTGAAAGGAAAATTCGTGAAATTTTAATAACTGGGCAACCGCCTAGTTATATTGGTCAGGCGGATGCACAGACTTAAACTTAAAATATAGGGTCGTTTGGTATGCTTGGGCGGGCGGCCAATTTTCTACTGAGTGCCCGCCCAGGCTAGTTCAGGAAAAAATTCTGGTATCCTTATATGATTGCAATTTTTATGCAAACAAATCTTAGAACGTCTTTTAAATACCTAGGGTCGACCAGAAGTAGTTATCACGCATTACAACATATTCTAAGAGATTATGGGAGTATAGAAGGAGGCCATAAACACGAAGATCGATTCCAAGACTTAAAGATTCAATTCAAACTTTATTTGGATGATGTCGATTCTTCAATTTTTCTTTTGTTTTCTTTCTCATTATATGTTAGGTTAGTTTTCTTTGTGTTATGAGATCGATGAACCGTGTAATATGAATTTTTAATCTTTAGCATTGAAAACACGTTTTTGGATATTGATTGATTTATATGATTTTCTTTTTTCCATAATTATTGTGCACGGTAGTTTTGTGAATGTGGTGGTCTATTTTATGCATTCGAAAGAAGGAAAATAAGTTATTCACTTTCTTCCCCACCCCTTTATATGCAGATTTATGATTAAAGACATTGAGAACAATATCTAGTTTAAGTTTGGGAGTGAAAATCACGAGTTTTCAATTTTTTTTGTATTTGTGTGCTTTTATTGCTTTAATAAAAAAAAGTTTGGAAAATTGAAAAAAAAATAAAAAATATAATATAATATAATATTTTTCATTTTTGTACTTGTGTAAATTAGTTGCCCTGGCCGACAATGAAGAATATATTGAATTATGAATTAATTTATGAATGGTGAATAAGTTACATACTTAGATTAATATTTTCTTTTTCATGTGAAATTTGATATATATTAAGCACATAAATTAAGTTAAGCAATGTGTATGAATGAATTGATTTCATAATTGGATATGTTGAAATAGTGGACCATAGATGTTAAACCAAAAATCACTAAATTTTACATTCTTGGACCAAATTAGAATAGTTTGGGAGGATTTTACTATTGTAGGAAGATATGAGATAAATAGGAATTTTATGTGTGCAATTAAAATCTTCTAAAGATTGTCTANATTGTTATAAGAAGATATTGAGATAAGTGGAGATTCCATGTGTGAAATTAAAAATCTTGTGTGGATTGTTTAAGGTCAATAGGATGCAATTGAGTGAAAATCTCAAGTTAGAGATTGTTTTACTTGAATTGGTGTTTAATGAGTGACATTGCACTAATCAAGGCATAAAAAATTTTTATTTGAAATTTTCTCTTCGTAACTTTTATGACTCGATCAATTAAGACTGCAAGGGTTTTTAAAACCTGGTGCCATATGGTCATTTGATTTGGGAATTATCGGCCTAACGCTTGTTATATGGGCCATTTAGAAAATTTAAGGGAGATAATACTTAAAATAAAGAAAAACTAACAAAATAAAAAAATTCAGAAAAAGAAGGTGCATGAAATAGAAGACGCACCGAATGTCTTGATTAAATCTTAAACACTTGTTTAAGAAAATTTGACTTTTGATAAGAGATTGTTAGCCTAATTAAGTCTTAGAGATGGAAACAATCAAACCTAATGGAGAATTTTTGTTTATTAAAATGTTGAACTGCAATTAGTGAAATTGTACCAAATTAGAGAGGTAAGAATAGTAAAAAAAATCCAACCTTAGTTCACACAATGGAAAAGAGTAAAAAGAATAAGTTTGGGGTGTGTGAATCTTACGAGTGATGAAAAACATATTTGACCATTGATGGTCGGGAAATGAAACAATTTATGAATTTATAATGCTATACTTAATTTTTCACGTACACATACGTCGATTTTATATTGAAAAAGTGAATTTTAATTTCTGTATTATCATTTTGAAGTTGTGCATATATTTGATATTATGATTTCAATCTCGAGATAAAAAGGTCAGGTTAGTTAGCTAAATCTTGTTACTTTATTTGATTGATTAACCACCAATTAGGTAAATAGCATTGCTTGTTTGTGTGTTTGTTAGGTTTTAGTTTTGTTTAAGAACAAACAAAGATTCAAGTTTGGGGGTGTGATAAGTGTAGTTTTTACACTTCTTCGAGGCCATCAATCATAATATTTTATTTTTTTTGGATAAAATTCTACCTAATTTATACTATATTGTATTTGTCGGTAAAACTTTATGTTTGATGAAGAATTGGAGAAAAGAATATAAAATAGCAAAAAAAAGGCAAAATCCAAAGTACGGGGACTAAATTGGCAGGAACTAACTTGCATTACATGAAAGAATTGAAAACTTGAAAGCAATCATTAATTGGACATTGGAATTAATTGAGCCTCAATTTGAAATGTCAATGAAATTGGACTCGTTGGTTGAAATGAATAAAAAGAGCTGTGAATTATAATATATACACACATTTACGCATATAAAAAAATAAAGAAAAAGGGAGAAATAGGGGAAGAAAAACTACAATGCTGGAGGGAAAAGAAAACCAAAGAAAAAAGAAAAAAGAAAGTAGAAAAGTGAAGAAAAAGACGGCAAACAAAAAAAAAAAGAGAAAAAGAAAGGAAAAGGAAACGCACAGGGAAGAGAGAGAAAAAAGGGCTAGAAAAAAGAAGAAAAGAAGAAGCAAGAGAAAGAAAGAAAAAAGAAAGGAAACTACAGACACGAGCAGTTTCACGTTTCATCAATTTTTGGTGTTATCGTTTCACTTTTTGCGTGTTTTTATTTTTTACAGTATGAAAATAATTTTTATATTAGGGAAAATAATGTAGTCGACTTGTGATCATTTATTTCTTCTATTCAAGATTTTTGTGAATTTTTCTTATATGTATTGGTTTTACTATGAGTTTAATGTATTGAATTACTTGATCACTAATTTGATGATTATGTGAGTCTCTTACGAATCGAGAGGTGAGTTTGAGATTTAGACCATATATGAAAATTCGATAAATTAGTATAACGTGTAGAGATACCTAGAGCTTGTTTGGCCAATCTTAAAATTCAATTAAAATTGAAATATAGCCGTTATTGAGTCTCACTCGTCTAATAAAAGTCAACAATAACGATCAATTTTTCAATTTTAATCCGATTTTAATCTCTACTGAACACGCCCCTATTCAATAATTTGATGATTATGTGAGTCTCTTACGAATCGAGATGTGAGTTTGAGATTTAGACCATATAATAAAATTCGGTAAATTAGTATAACGTGTAGAGATACCTATACTAATTATTGCGGTCATAATATGAATTCTTAGAACTAGTGTTCCGTTTAACTAAAGTTGATTCACAAAGAGATATGAAATTTAATTAGCTAAATAAGTTCAATGAGAATTCAAGAGGGGTAAATTGAATAAAATAGAAGAATTCAATCGAACACTACATTAGATTATGAATCTTGAATTAATAATTAAGGTGATCAATATTATTCCTTATCCTCAGCAACCCAGTAATACTCTATGGACATCATATCCTCAGCAACCCAGTATTACTCTATGCACATCATATCCTTAGCAACCCATATTTATCTCATAGAAAGTTAGTACTACTCTATGCACATCATCAGCTACTGTACGAAATAGATCTGAAAATGATGTAAGTTATTATGGTAGATGCTCATCAGAGGCTATAGTTTATTATTTATTGATATTTTCTTTCCTTAATTGATTCAACCCCTTCTTGAACAGAACTTAAGACACAAATTTTGACCTAATTATTAGGGCCATACATACGAGGAAATACGTGGAAAGGGCCTATTGACAACCCCATATTTCTACTTCAGCCTTTGACCAGTAAATAAAATAAAATAAAATGAAACAGTTAAAATATAACTTTACACAAGAAAAAGCTAAAAATACCCCCACTCTCTCTCAAAGACAAAACCGACGAGAACCTCTCACAGCCGAAACCGACCCAAAACCACACCAAAAAAGCCGACGAAACCGACCACGAAGTTACCGGCGCCGACAACCACAAAAACAACCCCGTCATCGGCGAAAGAGAAGGTTAGTTTTTGTGATTAAAATCAGGTTTTTCATATAAGAAATTTGAATGATTTTTACATTTTTTTAGTTTATTTGTTCATATATATGTAGATCTGCTTGAGTATTAGTTATTTTGGTGAATTTTTGGCCTTTTTAGATGTAATGAGGCCTGTTTTTGAGCTCTCCATCGCCGGAAATAGAGATTTCTAGCGATGGACGAGGCTATTAATAACCGATCGACTTCTGGGTCGGTCGGTCGGCCGACTGACTGTAAATGGTCCACTAACAGTCGGCCCACGTTATTTACGTTATTTTTTTTTTCATTTTTTTAATAATTTAATTTTTCGAATATTAAAAAATAATTATGTTTTTATAATTATTCCTTTAATTAAATAATATTTGTATTCCAAATGTAATTAAATAATATTTGTATTCTTTTTTATTTTAATAGTTTTCTTTTGTTTTAATTTTTATAACATGGGAGGGTTGTACACATATGTACATTCCAGTGATCGCGAATCAGCATTGTTTCGCCCTGGAGATCATATTCGCTGACTCCACTATCTATGTGTACGACTCCAATCATTCGTGTCTGACACAAGGCTATCTCGAGCAATTCCTAGAGCCTGTTGTTGTGATCGTTCCCAGGATGGCTAGACAAACGGACGTGATTATGCAGGATAGACTAGCCATCGTGCGGGACATGACGACGGCAAGGCAATCTGTATCTATGTGTTTATAATTTGTTTTAATTAGAAAATTTAGTTTTTTAGCTGCACTATTTCTGTCTAACACATTATGATTTGAATAGCAGGGGCCACTACGACATGTATGCAATAAAGTAAATAGAATTTTTGAGTATGGACATAAGGTTGATAGAATCAACCAATCATGGATTCAGATTTGGAGGTATAAATTAGCATGTGACTTGTACGAATCCAATTGTGATCTGTAAATATTTGTGAATATTGTACAATTGATGTATACATTGTATACTTATTTGTATTCGATTAAATGTATTCAATTGATTCTTTATTTGCGAAATAGATGTAAACATTGTAATATAGTTGTAATTATTGTAATACAGTTGTAAACATTGTATTCTCATTTGTTTATTTATGTACGAAATAATTGTAAAAAATATGTGTAAAAATTATAAATATTCACGTACGAATTAATTATAAAAAAAGCTAAAATAAATGTAAATATTGTACATTTAATAGCAATAACATTATAGACTCGACTAATTGTAATTCAAGGGAATTTGATTCGTACAAGTTTGGCAGTATGGCAGACTACTCTACATCTGTCGCACCTACGCGGTAGAGAAAACTCTCCAATAGAGGATATTCTAGATGTACGTGGATGCCCAGGCTACGCGGTTCAACTACCGATGGAGACAAACTATTAAGTGGGAGAATATGGTCAGAAACTTCTCAATCGGCTTTGTTCGGTAAGAAAAATATAGTCTCGATTTACGTTGCTCTTCAATAGTCAGCCATGTAATAAGGAGAGTATAATGTTCTTGCTGTGAAACCTTTGTTCATAGATACGGCGAATGCATGCTCGCATGGAAAAATCTCCAGCTGAAATCGAGTACAAGTGCATGTGTTGTCAGTCGGGTTCACCATGTATGCCACATGACGTGCACATTGTATAGAGCAACGCGATTTGTCCAGCGGTTCCACAATCCACTTTCTCGTAACCTCTGTAGCCTTGAACAATTTACCCTCTTGAACTGGGGCTAGCACGCTCGTGCAATTATGTGATTCCGCATATCAGTCGTGAAACCACTACTGCAGCTTGGTACGGATGTTCTCTATCATTGCTAAAATTGACAACTCTCGATCTTCTTGAACAATACATTCAGAGACTCCACGTTGTTCGAAACGTCATCAAGTTGTACCGACATCCTGAAAAATGTGACCTCGCCCAATCACCGATAGCATTTATTAGAGANCATCGCATTTTGAAATCCTCTAGTGCATTGTCCAAGAGCCATGAAAAAATACTTAAAGCAATTCTCGCCCTCTGTCTCAATGGAAAAAGTGGAACCGTGATTAGTTGTTGACAAATTATGGCAGTACCTGGCCAATTTAGCATAACTCTCCTCGGCCGAGCCTATTAAATCCTCCAATGCACAATCTTTGGCCTTCCATGCCTTCTGGTAGCTCATGACCACTCAGTGCTCTTGACGAACGTCGTTAATGATATCTGAAGGTCTGTAGATCGTCTGTGGCTTCTGATACTTGTGCAGTATCTGTCGACTAATAAACCATGATTAAGCTTGCCTGTGATCATTTTGACGAATCCTCAATTCATAAGTATGTTCCCGTGTATACTTGCTACAAATAACTCATTCGTATCCATCTTAGTAGCTCGCAACCGTCAACGATAACTGTCGTCAACGCAAATAAGTGTCAACAACGACTTGTATGATTTCTTTACTTTGAACTGAAAGTTGAATTTCAATGCCAGCAGGTACATAGCAACCTGCAAATCTTTCTTCATTTCAAACAGTTGCTCAACATGCAGATCTTCATCATCGAGAACCACACATGAAGAATTAGATGACGGTCTGCTCGTTCCAGCCTTTGAGCTCCCACCCCGCTCATGTTTCTGAAGGGATAAAGCAATCAAATCCTCATTTGTAAATTCATTTACATTCTCGTTGTCTTGAACTACCGATTGAATTCTGCGTGTTACAGCGATATCACGATAAGGAACAACTGTCTCAAGAATATTAGCATCATCCTCGTGAGCTATCTCCACTATATCCCAAAAATCATTTGCATTATCATCTGCTCCATCAGAATGTTCATTTTTACCTTCCACGTTGTCCTTGTCACTAAAGTAATGGAAATAGGTGTCATTTGCGTTTTGTTTAACTCAAATAGATAATTCACTTCAACATCAGATGTAACCTTCATAGGTGAAGAGAAAATGACAAATGCTCTTTGAATTGAAATCTCAGATGCATATCATATCGAGATGAATCGACGTTCAGCTTGTTTTGTATATCATGGTACAATTTTTCGTACGATGTACTCTCTGTTATGTGTATTGGCATACCACCTTGTATGTCATTCGTTCATTTCCATGCCCAACGATTATTTCCATCCAATTCCAAATCACTAAAGTAACAAATTGGGAGTACAACCATCATATTTGCATGACAAAACACAATTTGTAAACATTCATTCAAAAATTCGACTCACGGTGGCAACAGAAACTTATTAAAAACAAAAAAAATATAAATTAAAGCCGGCAAACAGTCGGCTGTTCTGGCTCTTAACAGCCGGAAAACATCCAGCTGTCCGGCTATTAATAGTGGGCTGTTTTTTATTAAAAGCCTACTGTTAAGGCCGTAACAGTTGACGATTAATCGAAAAGTAACATGTAGATGAAATTTTTTTCGTTCGTGCTTACAAAAATTATACATCTGCTAAAAAAATTTCTTTGCCTATAATCTATGTCGAATCTTAATTTATCGATTAAAAACGTATACACATCTAACGAAAACGAAATTAAATATATATAAATATACTTACCGATTCGAAGTAATTGACAGAAAACAATTTTTTCCTTAGCTATCGATATTTTTAAGATTTTTAGATTGAAGATGAGATAGTTTTTATATGTGTTGGAGCTGATTTTAAAATTTTAAGTAAGGAGTGTTTGGTTTTTATTTGTTAACTAAAAGGGTAGTATTGTCTTTTTAACAAAATTAGATTTTGTAATTATTTTATATACTTAAGGGCATTTTTGTCTTTAGACCTCAAATAGATCAATTTGAAAATATGCAATAAAGGAAACGTTAAAGTGGAAATTTGGACCTTTGACTGGGCCCTTTTTGAGAGTACCCCCATACATACAACCTTGTTTATCAATTCGAGGGAGAAGTTTAGAAGGCTCTTGTACATAGATAAAACTTTATTCCATTTATTAAAATAGAAGCTCTTAGGTTAAAAAAAAAAATGTATTTCTTGTAAAGTTTTGAAGAAGCTTTTGATACAAAACGTGTATCTTATATCAATTCATACATTTTTGTTTGGGTTTGAAGAAGAAGAAAAATTCAAGGAGATTGATCAAGAATCATTGAAGTAATTTAAGATTTAAGATTTTTTTTCATCTTTCTTCCCAACCTTTAGTTCCAGGCAAAGTTGTATTAATTTAGTTTGTGTTTTTGTAATCTTATGATGCTTGGCTACTTGTATAGATAATTGGATAACATTGAACCCTATGTTTTGAAGTTTTGATATTAATATTAATATTTCGACATTAATCTCTTGTTTTATCTACATTATTTTCAAAATACATTTTTCTCTCACTTCTTTCAATCACACATTTTTCAATAAAATAATACTACACTAAAACTAAAAACTTTTTCTTATTTTTTATTCACAATTCTCCATCAATCTACTATTTCAAAATACATTCTTACAATAAAATGGAACTCAAACAGGCATTAAATATTTATTTCAATTGAAGAATTGTTAGGAGTTTAATATTTTTAAATTAGTTGGTCACTGAGATTAGATTTATTATTTATATTATCATTGAGAAGAAGGAATAAAGATTTAACACAAATAGCAATCACTGTAAAGTTGTATAGATGTTAGGAATATACGTCCAACATTTTCATAATATCATTGAATGTTCTTTGATTTATGTCATCTTTACATGTTCTCATTCGACATATAAACATTGATCTTCATGTTTAAATAAAGTTGTGAAATTGTGGAATAGATATTAAGATGCAAGAATATACGAAATTCGAGGTAATAGTGCTATCAATTACTTGAGTTTCATAAAAATCTTCCCTACCACAGTACCACTTAATTACTTAGATTAACTAGATTGATTAATTAGTTTAGGTTGTTAATATAAATAACCCAATTCTTTGTTGGGTTTTTTTATTAGAGTTAGGTCAACTAAAAACTAGATACTTGGCCCTCGTGTAATCAATAGTTGGACGTCACATCAACTTTGGGTGTGTTCGGTAGAGATTAAAATCGGATTAAAATTGAAAAACTAGCCGTTATTGTTGACTTTTATTAGACGAGTGAGACCAATAACGGCTATATTTTCAATTTTAATTGAATTTTAAACTTAGCCAAACATGCTCTTTAATATGTTTATGATACCGTCCACATGCGGCATTTTAGTGGAACAAGTTTTTGATTTGTTTGCCAGGGAGACAAATTAAAATCAACAATAGGTTTTGAGCGTCGTTGTCGAACTACAATATTTATCTAGTTTTTAGTTAATTCTAACTTTAATTTGATTTTTTTCCTTTTTTTTTTCTATATTTTTTATTTCACTTTATCTATTTGTTTTTCTTGGTTTTATTGATAGAGAACAAAGCAAAGCAACTAGCTATGAAATGGCAATAACAGATCCCCAATACGGATGACGAAGACCTGCTTGTGGTAGATTTCTTCGACATGTACCGATTTAAAAGAACGTGATATAATGCACTTTTCAAAGAAGACGTATTGTTTTATTTTACACTTTTCTACAAAGCCCTTAAGTTGTTTCAGGTAAATGATTTTATACTTTTGTGTATGTATGTGAATGTTGAGAGAGATAGAGAGGGGGTGGGGCGGACCTTAAATTTTTTTCAATGAAAAAAGCAAGATTAATAGTATCTTGAATTTTTTTGTAAGGGAAAATTACATGAAGCAGGTATTTAAAAATTACTTTTTAAAAATTAGGTCCAAATGCTATTTATTCAAAAATCAGGTAACCCTTCACTCCCAATCCTTCACTTCTCTGCGCCTCCTC
>OU503036.1:17614429-17626481 GCA_912172775.2 Fraxinus pennsylvanica
AATTAATTATGGTTAATATCACTCGAAAGAGGGTATTAATTTAAAATAGGAAAATCGGATCTAACTACTTATTTCGATAATTTGCATCTGCGTGTGATTGAATTGACATTAATGAAGTATAGGTTAAGCGAAATCATAAATTCCAACATTTTTTTCAAAATTAAAATTTTTTTACCTTTTATTTGTCATTTTGTCAGTTTAAATCAAAATTGTAGTTTTTAGTTTTTAAAATTTGTTTTTTTAAATCTCTGTGTGAATTTCGTTAGATTGAGATGGATAAACTTATAATTGAATTCAACACTCTATGTAGGATCGACTTGGACTTTAAAGGTCTACTTTACTACTTGTTCTCGACCCGTGCACTTGCGGCATAGATTTCAGTGAACACTGTGATTATTTGCTTCTAATTGGGTGTTCTTGATCTTAGTGCTGATGAGTACATGAAGCCGGTATGGTATGTGTTTCGGGTTCGAAACACGAGGTAAGGTCTGCGATACGAATTTTATTGGTTATCTTGATTGTGCAAGTATAAATTGTGTGTTTTGGTTGCTTGCAGATTTATTGGGAATTAAAGTGGATATTTGTTGGGTTTTGATACCAAATAAATTTAGGCAATGATGTTAAACCGGTTTATTGGATTATACTACATAGGCCTCGACCGATGAGTGAAGTGAAACATCGACACTACAATTTAAAAAACCATTCCTACAACTTGTTCGGACCATTTGAAGTAACCTAATTATGTTGGTGTTACTCACGGCCCAACCCATTACCCTTGGACGGCTTTAGGGTTGACAACCCATTTACTTCCTATCTTTTGGGCCTCTATTCCTTGACCTAAAGCCCACTTATTATGGCTTATATATGCAGCCCATTTTTTTTTCTTGTGTGAGATAGTGTGAAAGTTTGGGATAGTCGTGTGTTTTAGAGAGAAATGAGTGTTCGTTTGGCTTTGTGCCATCTTCTTCTCTTCTTCACTTAGCCTTTGTGGCTAGTTTGGGCTACCAATAACATTCACATTCAACCCTTTGTGGGCACATTGAAGCAACCGGGATTGGGGGATTTAGTTTAGCTCTTGGTTTGTGATTGTGGTGTTGATTGGAAGTTAACTGAGCTCGGTATTTTGGTGTTAGAAACAATATAGGAATTTTCTAAGAATATCATTGTATTGCCATTGTTCATCAACATAGAGTCATTGAAACTCAACAAAACACCCCTTTAAAAAAGTTCATGTTTGCCACATTTTTAAGATTCATCTATGTTCAATTTCAACTATCCTACAAGTGGCTTCCTCCAATAGACTATAACTGCATTTAACTCTGATTTTCTTTCAAAGTTATTTAAGGTCCATTTGATATGAAAATGTGGAAAAGAATTTCAATTCCATGTCAGTTGGAAAATAAAAATCCACCAAACCCATATAAATTTGTTTTCCATGAAAACAAAGAAAATACAGCTTAAAGTGGTTGTACTTTGGAATTCGATTTCCATTTTCACGTTGCAATCAAATGGCCAAATTGTAATTCGTTTTTCTCGAATGTGACATTTTCCATGGAAAATGTGGCAATGAAACGAGGTCTTAATTCATCAACAAAACTAGCCCCATCAGATTTGAAACAAGAAATTCAATTATTTTTGTAACCTTATTGGCATTCATCTTAACTCAATTAAGCTTAGCATTGTTCCTCTCTAACCATAAAAAACTAGTAGACAAACATTGTTAAAGTAGGTAGAAAGTTATTTGTAAATCATGATGTACAAAAAATATTATTCTTCTCTAGAAATTATGTTATTTGTATATCATAATTTACATATTGATTTATAGAATGATGATGTGGATTATATTAATCAACTTCTACCTATTTTTTTCTTCTCTATTTTCTCTCTTCCATACCATCATTTTGTAAGTCAATTTTTAAATTATGATGTACAAATAACATTACTCTTCTCCATGAAAAATGTTGTACATCATGATTTACAAAATGATGATGTGAATTACATTAACTGAATTCTACTTGACTTCTTTCTCATCTTTGTTTTTTCTCTTTTTCTCTCTTCCATATCATCATTCTGTACATCAATCTATTAATTATGATGTACAAATAGCATTACTCTTCTCTAAGAATAATGCTAGTTGTACATTATGGTTTACAGATTGAGTTACAGAATGATGATGATGTGATATCACTACTCTTTTTTAGGAATAATGCTATCTGCACATCATGATTTACATATTGATTTACAGAACGATGATGTGGATTATATTAATTGACTTCTACGTAACTTCGTTTTTTCATTCTCCATTATTTTTTCTCTCTTTTCCATGTTATCATATTGTACATCAATATTTTTATATCATGATTTACGGATTGATTTAAAGAATGATAATGTGGATTATATTAATTGATGTACAAGATGATGATATAGAAGAGAGATCGAGAGAGAGAAAATAGAGAAGGGAAAAAAATTAGGTAGGCGAATATCATTATTCTTCTTTCGAAATAATGCTATTTGTAAATCATGGTTTAGAGATTGATTTATAGCATGATGATGTGGATTATATTAAGTGACTTCTACATGACTTCTTCTTTTTCCTTCTCTATTTTTTCTCTTTATTTCTCTTTCATGTTATCATTTTGCACATCAATCTGTAAAAAATTATGTACAAATATCATTGCTATTCTCCAAGAATAATGCTATTTGTACATAATAGTTTATTATTTATAGAATGATATGTATTATATTAATTGTCTTCTACTTAACTTCTTTTTTACCTTCTCTATTTTTTCCTTTTATCTTTTCCTTTCATGTCATCTACTGTACATCAATATGTATATCATTATGTACAAATAACATTACTTTTCTCCAGAAATAATGCTATTTGTGCATCACAGTTTACATATTGATTTACAAAAGGGTAATTATGCCCTTGTTTGAAGGTCATTATCAGGAAAAAACAATGTTTTAAATATTGATTTTTTGAAGAATGTGCGGTTAAAAACTAGAGGAAAAAATTTGGATTTTCGTGCAAAATATTTTATTACTTGAATGTGTGATTGAAAATGAGTAAGCAAAAAAAAAGTTTGCAAATAATAGTTGTCAAACAGGTGCTATATTAACACTATATTTTTTTTTATTTCTTGTACTACATTTTAATTGCACTTAAGGTACTTGATCTTTTCTCATTATAACACTTATGTCCTTAACAATTTTTCATGTCATTATTATCCTCAAACTTCCCATTAAATATTATTTTTGTATTTAATAAATCTTTTATCACAAGTTTGTTGAAATGCATAAAATAATTTATTATTCATCATATTTTGAAAAATAAATAAATAAAAAATGTGAGAAAATATTTTTCCCTCATTTCAAAATATGAAAAAATAAATTTTGATGTAAAACATCATCAATGACGTGACGTACTACTTAATAGAAGAAGAATTTGAATGAAAAAATTAAGGAAATAATTGCTACAATGAGTAAAGATTAAATGACTTAGCTACAATTAAATGTGATATATGAAATAAATTTTTTTTTTGTGACAATGTAACCACCCTTCACAGAATTATGATGAAGATTATATTAATTAACTTCGACCCGATTTCTTTTTATATCCTTCTCAGTTTTTTACTCTTTTTCTCTCTTTCACGTCATCATTTTGTAAATCTTGGTGTACAAAAAGTGATAAGTGGATTTTATGTGTTTATTCGGGCTTCTATTCTTATTTAATTACAAATAAATTGAACAATTATTTACTTAATTTGTTTATTATGTTAATTGTAGAAAAATCCCAACTTTTATACAATTTAGGTGAAAATAGGTTATTTGAAGCTCAATTGGAGTTGATTTGGAGCAATTGAAGGCTAACTAAATTGTAACAGATCAATTGAAAGTATTAATGGAGCATTCGTTAAAAATTCATAAGTTTGAGAAGTTCAATTCAACATTTGAAAAGGTTGAGGACTAAATTGCAAAATCCAAAATTTATCTTCGATCAACTATCATGACTTTGGAATGAAGATGAATTAATTGCAAATATTATAGGATGAAGAAATAAAGTCACATGAGAAAAGGAGATCAATTGGAAAAATGAATTTGTTTCTTTATATTTCTTAAACTCTTTGGTATAAATCAATTCAAACTATTTTGTGGAAATCAATTTGAACAAGGACTTTGCCTAATTATTATTTTATAAATAGACAACATAGTTCAACAATTAAAAATGGCTTGTAGGATTTCATTATACACATATATTCAAGCCAGGGCTTGGGGAATTCATTGTGTGTGTGTGTGTATATATATATATATTATTCAAGCCAAAATGAGGGAAAAATCAAGAAATCAATCAAGGAGCTAGGGTTTCAAGATTTACAAGAAGAAGGCGGAATCTTGGTGAAATATCTTCATCTTTTTCTCTTTTTTCCTTAATACCCAGTGATATACTTTAATTCCTTCTTATATTGTTATTCTCCTATGATATGTAATTAATTATTTAGAAAAAATGAATTATTGTAACCTAGTTTTGAATCTTAATTTTAATTAAAAAGTTTTAAATATCAAATTGACAGTGTGAATTGTTTTTGCTTCTGGTTTTAATGTTTGGATTAAGTGGTCACTAATTCATTGATTTTGCGAGCAATAATTACATAGAGATGCGGATTATTTGTTTAGACCATATAGTAAAAATCGATAATTAGTATAAAATGTAGAAATACTTATGTAGAGATAATTCGTGAGCAATAATCGAGAATTATTTTTATTTAATATTTGTTTTAATTATTTCTTGCTTTTATTTGATTTTTTTTCAATTGATTTACTTGTTTTCTTTACTTCATTGACAGGGAATGAAAAGAAGCAAGAGATACAAAATTCACAATGATTGATCCTAACTTAAATGAATGTGACATGCTCTATGGAGAATTCCTCTTTAGACAAAAACTAAAAAATTTAGGATACAATCAACATATCGTATTTGATAAGGATGGCTGGCCGAAAGGATTAAATATCAAATTTATTGTTTGTGGGGGAGATTAGACCATTGTGTGAATATTATGGTACATTGCATTATATAAAAATTGCTTGTTATTGGCCACTCTAGAGAAAGTAAGGAAATCTATATTTGATGATCTATATGATCAAGATGCTGACGGTGAAATAGTTACGAGAGATATCATCATGCAAAAATATAAAAGGATTGAAGATCAAATAATTTCGAATGAGTCAAGTTGGATGATCTCTTCATTATTCAACTCGAGAAACCAACTAAAGAAGAAGAATGTGAAGAAATCAAATAATTAATCAAGAAGTACCCAAACGAATTAGTCGTATTCAAAGAAATGGAATTAGTATGCAAACATCCAACTTCATTGATTTTGTGATTAAAGCCGATAAAGAAATCGAAATAATCTTGGTTGAGTTCGAATTGGGTAATCTAGGCAAGTCATACCATATTCAACAGGGTAAAGCAATATCTTGGAGGATGTTCAAAATATAGTGCAAAGAAAATCTAATCAAGCTAAACAAGACCTCCAAAGGCTTATTCAATATTCCATGAAAAATCATTGCATAAAGTCGAGTTTGAGACTATAAATCAATAACTAATGGGAAGTAACTCATTTTTCTAACCCTTGACTCTTTAATTTTGGTTATTAAAGTTGCATTTAGTATATAGGCATGTTTGAGTATTTTTTATTTGAAAAACTTTTAGTTTTAATTTTTTCTTTAATTTTTAGGTTCATCATTTTAACCCGTTTGAAAAAAAGAAAAAAGAAAAAAAAAGAAAAACGAATATTCACTAAGAACTAGCGCCTAGGCGCCATTTATCGGCGCCCCCACACCCCACCCCCTATTAAAAAAAAAAAAAACCTCTTTTTCTTCTTGTTTTAACAGACTTCTACCGAACTTCTTTTTTTCATTCCCGATTTTTTCTCCGTCTTCCGTATCATCATTTTGCAAATCAATCTGTCCTCATTGCACCTTTATGTTTGAGAGGTTTATGTAACGCCCCAAATTTTAGGATTTGGATTTGTTACAAAAACATGTTTCCTTAGGTTTTTGAAATTCAAGAAAATTAATTTTTGTTGCCTTTTTTCTTTTTATTTCGTAGATTACCCTTACTACAAGTTCCAACAACTAATGAAAACAAATAATTTAAGCTAGTTAGCTTTAGTTTTTTGAATAAACGAAAATAAAATGGAGGATGGAAATGGAAGTTAGTGTATGTTAAGAGAGTACAATCCTACAACTCGCTACCCAACAATCAAATTTAGTTGGATCATATTTCGGGTTAGGAATTTAATGAATATTCACATTATTATCAAGGAGATTGATCTGAAATGGCGTGATTTGCTGGTGCCAGATTTGTCTGTTCCGCAATGTCCTGCATCAGCTCGCCCCCTGTTGGATGAAGACTCGACCTCGAGTCGCTGTTGCAGTAAAGCGGCTCATCAGGTGGATGACTTATCTATTGACCTCAAAATGTCTTGATCCCAAAGCCAACAAATAGATGACTCATAGGGCTTTCACTGGTCCCATTCAAAATTATTCAAAATTTGATTCGAGGTGACAATTTGAAAATCAAATAGAAAGTTAAAATTTTTATTTTTCGTTTTTAGATGTCCAAATCCACACACCTAATCATATTTTCATGTTAAAAACTCATAATAACATATCATACTAACATAATTTAATAAACATCAATTCATATAGTTTTATAAAAACATAACTTCATGCCCAAGTGAAATACAAGTTCAAACACAACTAGTTTTTTAAATCCATTATTTTAGTCTTAACATTAAAACATATGATAATAAATTCTATACACGAGTACCTTGGTCTTTGATTTGATTTCTCTCCCCTTGACTTCTATGCAATCTTCATCCATCAACGATCTCTTCTCAATCTAAAATATTATAAAGTAGGAGTGAGCATAAAGCTCCATAAATTTTTCATAGTTGCATTTCCCTTTGAGCAAATATGCATATTCATATGTAAAACATAAAAACTTCATACATTAAATATTTTCATGTAATTGGATTACCGGTGAAATCCTTGATTTCAAAGAATCCCTTCGGGTTGCAGAAAATTATTATGACCATAAAACTTTAATCTCTATTGTCCATAGTTTGCAGTTACATTTGTACACAAAATATATGTAGACATTCATATGAAAAAATCAACTTGCACTATCTACTTTTATTCTTGATATAAAATGAGAAATCTTTAGTCTTGAATAATTAAACTTGCAGTAATGCTTCTTCCAAATAATCTAAAACTAACACAAATTTGAAATGAAGAAAAGTGAAATTCGGATTTGATTAGAGGTGGCGTAAAAAAGTGTCATTCATCATCTTTTAACCTCCATTTTTAGTGAAAAACTAAATGTAAAAGTTATGTAATAATAAATATTATTAAATTGAGTCTTTCAAGTGGGAACTTGAAGGGTTTTAAGCCTAAAAATAATTCTTATTCATGTAGGTAACCTTTGTGCCGTAACCCAGTTACTTGTTAATTTCTTGAATTAAAATTCATTTAAACTTAAATGATAAGATCTTTGGACTTTTAACCACCTATATATATGGGATTTTCTTTCCTTGCGTGGGTCGGGCCTGCAAGGCTCGTTTCTTAAGTTGGCCAAACCAACCAAACCATACAATAAATTTTAGGACCTTGCATCCTTCACACCTTAAAAAAACTTCATCCACAAAATTACTTTTCGTAGACAAACGATTTCGGATACATGGCTTTACTTTCTGCTTCTGTTTGCCAAGTAACGTCTTCTATTCAATGATGTCACCATTAAATCTTGACAAGCAAAATTTCTTTATTCCTCAAATTTTGTACCTTTCTGTCCAGTGAAGAAGGTTCGCTTTCTATTTTATGAAAAGGATATCTGATAATTTACTACATGACTTGGATCATACACATACTTCCTGATCATAGAAACATGAAAAACATTGTGTGCAATTGAAATTTTGGGTAGTAGGATATTGATACGTTACATTATCAACCTTGTCAAGGATTTCGAAATATCTTATAAAGCTCGCTTTCGTCTTGCTATTTTTACCTAACTTCAGTACACCCTTAATCGGTGTCACCTTTAAGAGTACATTTTCACCAACTTAAAAAATCAGATCTTTTCTTCTGTTGTCTCCATAACTCTTTTGATTTTTGATCTTATCCACAACTAAAATTGTTCGCTCAATGATTTTTGGACCCAAAATCCTCTTCTAACCAACTTTATCCCAATGAATTGGTGATTTGCACCATCTTCTATAGAAGGACTCGCAGGGATCCATTCTGATGGTAGATTGGAAACTTTTGTTATAGGCAACTCTAGCAGGGTAAGAATGAATCCTAACTTTCTTGTAAAACCAACACACAGGCTCACAACATATTATCTAATATCTGAATAGTCCTCTAGAATTAACCAGTTAACTGGGGATGATAAGCCGTGCTAAAATTTAATTTTGTTTCCAAAGCTCCATGTAAACTTTTCCAGAACGATCTCTATCCGAAACAATAGATACTGGAACTCCATGCAATTTGTCTATCTCTTTTATGCACTGTTGAGCTAGCTAATCCAAACTAAATGTCATATTTTACCGGTCTTCATTAATCTATCGACAATTACCTAAATGACATGATGACCCTTCATCGATTTCAGAAAACCAACTACAAAATCCATGGAACTATACCACTAGAATATATCTCAAATGTCTCGATTCATTTTTGTATCACTGGGATGAGCAACGTACGAGGTAAAGTGAGCTTTTTTCAGAATTTCCTTTCTCAATTCCTCTTCCTTATACACAAAAGGCCTTCCTTGGAACTTTAATGTCTTATCCGATGACACTTCAAAATCATTCCTCTTATGTGATCAAACGCTAACTCTAGTTTTCTAGAGAAATGAATCCTTGTCTTATGCCTCAATAACTCGATTTTTAAGATTCGGTCAAACCACCGAAGTTTCGATATAAGCTGTAATTTGATTTACAGATGCAACAACCTCAATTTTTATTTTCCCAAAAATGTGAAACAGTTGATAGTAATCCTATACAAAAGATGCCAACTAACCCCCTACCTTTCTGCTCAAAACATTTGCAACCATATTAGCTTTACCCGGATAGTACAGAAGTCCAGTTATAATCCTTTACCAACTCTAAACATCTCATTTGCCTCAAATTAATTCCTTCTAAGTAAAGAATTACTACTACTCGTCAAACACAGCCTTCTTCTCCTCATGAACTTTTATCACAAAACGACCTCAAATGATGATCAAAAATCCTATTTCCACTTTTCTTCAACAAACTCATGATCAAACCACATACTTACCTCCCGTTCACTCTATCACAGATGATATCAGTTCTGATTCCGAATCTGTTAAATCCTCAGAAAAACTTTCTGATGAGTCTGAAAATGATAATTCTCCTTTCTAGATGGTTGATTCAGCACAAACAGGTCATTTTCATACTCAACATCTAGATGAATCTATTGTTGATGAATCAGAAGTACTTGATGATGATATGGCTGAAAACCGTGTTACTAATAATTATTATTCTTCAAGCGGTGCTTTTTCACCAAAGTTCACGTTTGATGATATTCCTTCATCACAGTGGAAGTACAGACTACAAGAAATGAAGGCTTGGTGTACTGCAGAACTTCAAAAGCAAAATATGACTCATAGAAAGGTCATCAAAACTTTCTTAGCAATGAAAACAAGTTTTCTCAGAGATTAGTATGATTCTACGGGTGAATACAGACAGTTAAAATTTACCCAGGAGTCAAGTATTACAGATTCTTTTATAAATTCTTTATATTAGAAATTTTGTGGAAAATCTGATCATGACAAGGAGATTGCCAGGGAAGAATTTTTCAAACTAAAGTGTTGCTTATACAATCCAAAAGATCTTGAAAAACACTTCAGAAATGCTGCACAACGATATTTTCTTATCGGTGGCAGGATGATACCAATACCAAGCAAGCTTATATGGAGTTAATTCCTCAACCTTTTGGTCAAGAAACATTGAGAACAATGGAAATAAGAGGACAAACTTTGAATGCTACAAATTTTGGTGAACTCCATAATTGGATTATGAAGACATTAAAAAAGTTTTGCAATCAAAATGCTTTCCTCAAAGACATTAATTCCACAGGAAAGAAATTGGAGAATGCCTGTGATAAGTCTTATTTGCAGATCAAATGCAACCGCTCCATGAAATATTGTGACTGCAAGGGAAAGAAAAAATTCCATAAAAGGAGAATGTAGTTTTCTCGTAAGGAAGCTCCTCTTAATCCTTTTCAAAAAAAGAAAAGATATTTCAGGCGCAAATTCTCAAAGAAAAAGGAAACAAATGTTTTATCTGTAGAAAGAAAATTCACTTTGCAAAAACTTTTCCTAATAAAAAGAAGGAGAAAATTCTTCACCAAATTTTAACAGTTACGAAGATTGACTATGGTGGTGATGATTTAGAATCTCTATTCTCTGAAGAAGATGAACAAACACAAGAAACCGTCTTTGCTCTTGAATATGATTCTGATGAAAGTCTTTCTAATGAATCTGATGATGTTGAAGAATGTTATAGCATGCAAATTGTCAATCCAGTCTTTTCATCTATTCCGGTGCCAATTATTGAAGTAAAACTCTTTACAGGAAAATATGAAAGACCCATAACAGTTGCTGCACTATTTGACATTAGTGCAGCATGTTCAATTTTTAATCCTGCCATTCTTCCTGATCATATGTGGAAAAATCATCGACAAATCTTCCAAGCAGCAATGGAGATAGTTTCTCAATTGAAATCATCAGTAAGCTTGTCACATTTCAGTTCTTTCCAGAACTAGGTATTTCTCACAAGTTACTAGGTTCTTCTTTACCTAGTAAAGATATTATCATTGCATGAGATATTATCAAACAATTATGGGAAAAGAATATTATTCCTCACCCAAAATGGTCTCAAATATAAATCCTACTTTCAACCTTACATACACATGACCACATACTTTACCATGACCATTCCTAATATCACAGATATATTAATCCGAGATTGTTGTGCAGAATCTCACTCAGATTTTCTCACTAAATGCACAAACCCGCTTTGGAAAAACCCAGACTTTTTCATTTCTCTTCCATTCAAGGAAAATGAAGATGTAAATCCTACAAAAGCCATCCATCTTGGAATTAACCAAGAACACCTTTAATTAGCCACTAAAGAACTTGCTCAACTCTAAGCTGTAGGTCTTATTGAAACAAAAACCTCACAGTGAGCCTGTCAAGTATTTTATGTTAACAAAAGAAGTGAAAAGATTCAAGGAAAACTCAGATTGGTTATTGATTATAAGCCGTTGAATGCTTTTCTTGCAGATGATAAATTTTCTCTTCCAGACAAAAAGACTATGTTTACAAATCTATCTAGAGCAAGAATTTACTCAACATTTGATCTTAAGGCAGGTTTTTGGCAGTTGGGAATCAAATCTGAAGAAAGACACAAAATAAAATTTTGCATTCCAAACCATCATTAACAATGGACAGTTATGCCCTTTGGTTTAAAGACCGAACCTTCTCTTTTCCAAAACGCCATGACAAGAATCTTTGATCCATTATTGAATACAGCTTTGGTCTACATTGATGATGCATTGTAATCCTCTGAAGATGAAGATTCCCATGCCTGTTTACTATCCAGTTTCGCAGATCTTGTTAAGTATTATGATATTACGCTTTCTCAAAGGAAAATGGTGATTGGAGTTAAAGAAGCTGATTTCTTAGGCATGCATATTAGAGATGGTCAGTATTCACTTTAGCCTCATGTTGGCCAGGAACTTCTCAAGTTTTCAGATGAAAATTTGACAAAGAAGGAAGTTCAACAATTTCTTGGAATTGTTAATTACATGGCAGATTTTATTGATCATCTCTCATCAATAATCCGGGCGTTACAACTCATGCTCAAACAAAACTCTCCTCTTTGGTCATCAGCACAAACTCAAGTAATCAAAACCATTAAACAGAGAATCATTTATTTTCTTTGTGTAAACTCACATTACAAGCGTTAAA
>OU503036.1:17639959-17653827 GCA_912172775.2 Fraxinus pennsylvanica
TTTTTTTTTTTTTTTTTTTGAGAATTTGCGCCTGAAAAATCTTTTCTTTTTCCGAAAAGAATTAAGAGGAGTTTCTTTGCGAGAAAACTCCATTATCCTTTTATAGAATTTTTTCTTTCCATTGCTATCACAATCTTTCATAGAACGACTGCATTTGATATGTAAATAAGGCTTATCACAAGCTTTTTCCAATTTCTTTCATGTGGCATTAATGTCTTTGAGGAAAGCATTTCGATTGCAAAACTTTTTTAATATTTTCATGATTCAATTATAGAGTTCACCAAAAGATGTAGCATTCAAAGATTGTCCTCTCAATGAAATAATAATTATAAGTATGTGATGAGAATTAATATTTAATTTTGATTAAATTTATTAATATAAATGATTTATGAATGGATGTTTTTTTATGCTAAATTTTTTAAGATTAGCCAAACTTGGAGTTAAATGTTTCATTAGCCACTGAACTTTGGACCATGTCACGGACTAATCACCGAACTTTCAAACTTGTCCCGTTGGCCACTGAACTTCACTCCGTCCAACTCCATCACTCACCGGCTAAAAACCGTTAACTGAGGCGCCTACGTGGCCGACGGAAAGCTGAGCTGCCCACTTAAATTCGTCCAATTGGTATGTATAATCGCCAACTCATCGCCAGATTAGCAAAGCTGAGCATCATTTGATAAAGCCAATTCTTCATATATGCTAAACCCATCATGTAAGGTCTGAATCCATTTCCCCAAATCAGCCTCAAGAACCCTAAACCCCCAAATCGACAAGGACTGCCAAAAACCCAACCGGAAGGATAAATTAATGAAGATTGTGTTGGGTTGCAACCGTGATTTGAACTAAATCAAGGGTAAATTTTCAGATGATGCCTTGTGATTATAAACATATATTACGCAATATCTTTGCGGTCACGTTGCATACTGAACATTTAAGAAGTAAATGAATGATTTATTACTGAAAATGCTTATGATCTGGTTAGGGGAGAAGATCTGATTTGTTACTGAAAATGCTTATGCTTATGATTTGTAAAGAAATGGAAACGCAAAAGAAATGGCAATAAACTAGTGACTGGAGAGATTTAATTTGACAAATATTGCCACATTTGTAAGTGCCTGGCCATGGATTTTCCTTTTTATATTATTTACATTTTTGCAATTTTTGAAATTAAATACAGGATCTTAAACCTTTCAGATTCATAACTGTGTAAGCATTTTGAATGTTAAGCATGTTAATGTTTCAGTTATAAATCATATAACTGTGATGCTTGAATTCATGCATTTTGTTTCATTTTTAATTATTGATGTTTTGGGGGGAAAAATTCTTAGCTGCTGGGATTGGAAATGTAATGTGCAGTAATATGATTGAACATGAAATGAGTACATTAATTTGGTTTGCTTATGGTTTTCTGGTGTTGCTTTAGGAACTGAATTTGAAATGTAATGTACATTAGCTTTAGTACCTTTGGATAAAATCTTGGTTTATGTCCTAACCTTGTTTTAAATGCGATGTAAGATAAAATGGTTGCCGCCAGAGGAAAGGTGACTGTTCAGCGAAGAACTACGCACAGGAGAGTTCTTATCATTTCATGCCTACATCGATGGTTACACAAAGCAGGAACGGATCATGTTACACCCGACCTAGCAGTTATGATGCCTAATCGTGATCAACAAGAACGTGGTCATTCCGTTGCAACTAATGTGCCAACCGTGGAAGTTACTTTGAAGAAATGGTTGACGACTTATGTAATGAAATTAATGACTTATGTTGTACTGACATCAACCGAAGTTTATCGACTTGCATTTTAAATATTTAGAACTGTATGGAGACATCACTTTCTATGGTTAACATCATGATATTTATTAATGCAGTTTGTGTAGCATATGTTTGGAACTTTATCATAGATGGCACAATGCACTTGTCCCCTCCCCATTCCGGTAGTTTATTTCATGACGGTAGTTTATCATGTTTTGATCTTGTTTCCCGCAAGGATGTTTCGGTCTTTGGAACTATACCAAGGTTCAAATCTGAACCAGGAAGGAGAATTGGCTTCTGCGAGCCAATCTCAAAGATGAAGAATGACAGAATGTTTGGGAGCAAACATAGCTCAACGGGTTTCTGTATATTTCATAGTGCATCAAGTATTAAAGGGAAAGTGCAATAAAACCCAATGAACCATCTGACTATCTTAACAAGCCACGAGTGCAATGAGGCTGTGATCCGCATCAGACACTTTGATAATTGACTATCACAGAAATGAATGTTCTGCTCTATAAATGCTAAGAACCGTGCAGTTAAAACCACGCCAATTTGCTCCCTTTCTCACAACAACTATAAACCAGAAAACAAATTCCATATCAAATTATTTCTAATGCCATTCCCAGCAGACTGACAATGATGTTGGGTAGTTGGTATTTCCAGCGAACACTTTGAAAACACACCCAACTCTATGTTGGTCTTCAAACAGAATAAACAGCCCAGCACTCGAAATATATCAGCAATTACAACAACATTTATATCATTCATTCCATATCAAATTGAACCCAAATTTGAAAAACAATAATTGTTTTCATACTAAATCCAAATAATCTAATATTAAGTATTAACCAAGTCCTGGCGCAAACCAATGTATCCAATGAACAATTGAACAGCAGCCAATCTGTTTTGATTTTACATTCCAAAAACAAAACATTGGACATTATGAAATGCCACTACAGATCAAACACTGCCAAAATAATGTGGACTTCAGTACATGGGTGCTTCATAAAAGTTCCATCCGTGATTTGCTTCGAATTCTTGGTGTGGTATATGGCTAATTACCTGCAAAACATGAAATACAAAAAGAATGAAGAAGGAAAATTGAACATTTCATACAAGAACGGTTCAATTTGGGAGAAATAGATGTCCCGCTTAATGGTTCGACTCGGGGGAGATTTGATTTGGGGAAAATGGAATTCACGATTACAGGTTCGATTTAGGAATATGGATTTGGGGGTAATCAATTGCAGCTGAAGTCGTGTATGTAATTGGCAAGAGGATTGCAGCTGAAGTTGTGTATGTAATTGGCAAGAGCAGTTGCTTGGATGCGATTTTGCTACCCTGGAGTATGATTTGGCGAGTGAGGTACCAGTTGGACGAATTTAACTTGCCAACTCAACTTTCCGTCGTCCACGTAGGCGCCTCCGTTAACGATTTTTAGCCGGTGAGTGATGGAGTTGGACGGAGTGAAGTTTAGTGGCCAACGGGACAAGTTTGGAAGTTCGGTGAGTAGTCCGTGACATGGTGCAAAGTTCAGTGGCTAATGAAACATTTAACTCGCCAAACTTGTGTTCTTACAAAATTACACGAAATAGATTACGAAATGAATACATTTGCACCAATTGTAACGTATTAAGGTGTAGAACATTTAGAATAACACCTTTTCTGAGGAATCTTCCCCGTCCATCGCCCTCATCCACCGGACCACCACAAACCAATTCACAACCAAATCTTCTTCTGTACTCAATTTGCGTCGCGTCCAGAAAACTAAGAGGCAAAACCTACATATTTCCTTCAATGGAAGTGAATTTCCAAGATTCAGAAGAAATAGTTTTTGCGCTATCATTTTCGGATTTCCCGGAGGACGTGCAGCTTTGCATACTATCGTTTCTGGTTCCATCGGAGTTGGCCTCTTTTGCTTGCACCTCGAAGAAGTTCGTTTCTCTCTGCCGGGATGACCAGCGTCTCTGGTTCTCTATGTGTGACCGGAGATGGGGATCCTGCACTCTCTTGAAGAGATGGGGTCACGGCAAAATTTCGTATAAAGAACTCTATCGGATTCTTAGCGAGTATGAGAACCTTATTGGCTTCTGGCGCCAAAGCGGCATCACTAATACTGTTTCTGTTAATTCTCCGCCTGCCTCTCTCGTGTATTTCGAGTGGGGTCCGTTTTATATTACTGGGTCAATAATCTCGCCTTCGAAAAATGGGTCCTATGAAGTAATTAGATCGCCATTTTTGTGGGTGAGCATTACGTCCAAGGGGGAGCTTGTGAATTACTTGGATCCGGACGGGAGACTCGATTTTACAGATGATTTACTGATGGACTCGGAGACGTTGGGTTTTTTGGAGAATGAGTTGATTCAGGTGAATGTGAGTTTCATGGGCAAATGCCACATGGTAGTGGAGGAAAATTTGGGATCTTTTGGGTTCGGGAAGGTGCCAAGTTCGGGGATTGTGAGAGGAGAGGATTATCAGAATGTGTGTGGCTCACCGCCTGACCGGTTGATGTCGGAAATTTATCAGTATCTGGCTAATAGAACGAGCCCTAGTGGGAATGGGGTGTCGAGGAGGCTGAGGAGGAGGGAGAAGAAGAAGCAGGAGAGGTTGAGGAAATGGGAGCCCGAACATCTTGTGAAAATTGTAAATTGCTCGCCCACACTTGCACGGCCATTGCAGGGCCTCTGGAAGGTAGTTAATCTTGCAGAAAATAGTTTTTCGGTTGATATGATTGTTTTTGTTGCAATTTAGAACTTAGCCAAGTTTTTATTAGACAGATTTTTGACTTAGATAAAAGTTTCGGGATTGGTATCTAAATAAGGCCTCTTGTTTTCTATTATGTCCTGAATTGGATAGTACAAAGAATTATTTAGTAATATGTATGATAANTATTAAATCAATCAACATTTTATTGGACAAACAATGAAATATCAATGCTGATTAAAGGATTTTATGTCATTATTAAGTTCTGTCTGATTATTAGTTGATCTCAAATATTGATGATTACTCTTTGTTGTGATCAAAGATTTTGTCTTTTTGATTTTTTTTTTTTTAGTTTTAAGTTGTTGGAGTCCATTTGTAAAATTAGTATATGGAGGATGTTCGGAGAAAGATTATGTTCCATTTGTCTTACTTGAGTATTGTTGGTGGTCTAGAGGGAAAGTAGCCGTCGCTGCGAGGTGCCACCGCAACCCTCCAATTAAGCATGAAGGAAGGTTCAACTGCTGTTTTTTTTTTTTTATTTCACTGAATAATCTGCTGCTGCATACTTATTCCATTATCTATATAAGAAGCAACCCAATGTTTCTTATACTGTGATTTCTTTAGCCTTAGAAGCAAATTAGAAGCAAAATCTAATTTGCTTCTTATTTGAGATTGGAAACAGAAATTTGTCCATCTCATTGACTTAACACTCTTGATGCATTTGTGTTATATCTCTATGCTAGTGTTTTATTAATGGAACGGGTATACTTGAACCCATTTCCAATGTCATACTTGTGGTTGATTTCTGGAAACAACCATCCCAAGCCTTTCCAGTAATGGACCCCATCTGTCTCCCTTCCTATCCCATAATAGTAGTAGTCAGAACCCAAATTTTGTTTCCCTGAATTACCTTTAAAAAAAATTCAAAATGGTAAGGTTGTTGTGTTCTTTGTCTGTCATCCATTACCCCTTCTAACACCTTCACAAGCATCAGCTACCTCCACTTTACACTAATCCTATCCATGTGCCCACCTTCCCTCCAAAATCGGACACCTCATGTTACCTCTTTGCCATCCCCAACCCTTCTTGCACCCAATGTTATGAGGAGCACATACCTTAAGGCTCTCCTTGGTATGAGGTGTTCATTGGAAATGTTTAAATTTATGATCTAGGCTTACTCTTTCAATCATTCAGGTTCATGCCAAGGGGTGTCTGAGGCCACTTTTAGCCTTATTTTTATTGATCTCTACCTTTTGAGCTGATTTTTAGCACTCTGAATGTTATAAGGGGGCTGTCTTACCAACCTCAGAAACTAAAATATAAGAATTAAAATTTTGGAGAGGAAAAGTGGAGCCCGTGCCAGCCCTAGGCCTTTACTAGTAGAGTTGAAGTGCAAACTCCCCTTCCCAATCAGTGACATGGTAGATTTTTGGAGTTAGAGGAGTGGCAACATGTAACTTCAATCTTCCCCTCCTTATTTATTATTTCCTGATTGTCTGTCTATAATTTTTTTCTTCCACTATGTTATTCTTTTCTGTTTGAAGCCAAAGCAAACAAAATTTTTACAAAAAATTGGTCTTGTTTTCTGAATTCTTCCTTGTTGATATATTATTTACCACTTTTTTTGATCTTTTCAAATATTTCTAGTTGCAAAAATTGTTGAAAGGTTTCATTACGAATCTTCTAGATGATTCATGGTTTATTATTTGTAATATCTTATATTTTGAATTATATTATTGGTCTACATGGGTGCCTATTGTTTAATGGAGGTAAAATACCTCAATAGCTGATTTAGCCCTTTTGAAATACTTCTCCTCACACCTCACCAGTCACACAAATCAAACACAAATCACGAGCAAGGTGGTCTCCATAGGCCTTCAAAGATGAAACAGGGGATTTGGTTCAAGTTGGAACTTTTCCATGGTATGTAATTAGGCATCCCTAGATTGAGGAGTTTTACACTTCATGAGAAACACCATTTAGCATTAAAAAGTTATAACGATTTAACTTTTTATACCTGCATGTGGCTATAATTCATCTGTACTTTCATATAGTGAAGTCTTGAACAAAAATTTTTGCCTGAGTCATATGCTAAGGTATATTTTGTCATTTCACCATTCCTGTTCCATTGCAACCCTTTTTTCTTGTTTTGTATCTTATGAAGAAAAGAAATCAACACGAGGTAGCTGATTCCTTTCTTTCCTAAATAGTCTGTCCTTGTCCCACAATGCATTCCTACATTCCAAATGCCAGTTAACCCACCCACACTCGATAGGTTTAGTTTGAATTCTTAGTCCTGGACATGAAACCTCTCTCTAATCTTAGCCTGGTTATCTTAATCTAAAGCATATTTCACGCTTTTTTATATTTAACTAGATTCCTCATTTTGATTTCTTCTTTTGAGCTATGGTTCATCATATTTAGTTCTATTTTTCTTTAATGATCTTCTCAAAGGCTATTGATGTGATGAGTCCTCATCTTGAATTTTGAAATGAATTCTCATAACTTCAAAGGGTGGCCGACAATTTCTGGTGGGAAATGCCTTTATTTCAAGGTCCTTCTTTATGGCATCTGGTGGAAATGTTATCTTGATTGTTGCTTGCGAAGATAACATCAACCATCAGGGACTAAGTCAAGCCTTGAATCAATACATTATTCCTTAAAGAATTCCTCAAGGAATGGAATATTATCAAGCACCCCCACACTGTAGAATCTTTACCATTTGAGCTTATTCAAAATAATCATCTCGCTTGACCGCGTAAATACCAACGGGAGTCTTCAGAAACTGTTTTGATTCTTTTCTAGTGCATTTCAGCTTATTTGATGCTTTTCTCTGCTTGTCGCTGCAGGGAATTTGTGAGGACATGAGCTTGGATTTCTATCTAGTTTCCTATGATGATATTGGGGGTATTGCTTGCCGAAAAGTTGGAGAATCATCAAAACCTCTTTCCTTGCTTGCCCCAGTATTTTGGTCATCTAGTACGAAGTTTATCGAGCCTCCTCTTTCTCCTGAAGAAGATCATATATACAGCAATCGCATGCATCCCCGGCCTCCTGCAGAATCATATCACAGTAGAGATTATCTGACATGTTCAGATAATGGAGCTGTCTCCCACATGCTTTTCATCAATTCAAGCTATGATTTGGTCATTCCGAACTTAGCAGGGGCCACTACAAATCCTCAACAGTGCGAGGGAAGAATTTGGCAGTATGAAAATGGAACATTTGGTTTCGGGTTTCTTCGAGACAATTACATTATAGATTTGAAGCATATTGCTAAAAATGGTCTCCTTCTAGATACAATAGAACCTTGTAATGATTGATTGCACTTGCATAAATTAGGACGTATTTCTTCGCTTGGATTATCAGTGTACATATTTATTCCAAACTTCGATGAACTCCCTTAAACTATTGTAATAGACTTGTCAGGGTAATAAACATATATATACTCTATGATCAATTCCTTCGTTTCTTTACTTCGGATTGTTCTTTGCTTATGTACAGTTCTTTTTCTTTCCTGAATGGCCATTTGTGGGGTTGCTAATGTATGTCATGACTGCTCTAAATAATCTCATCTACTGCAGTAGAAATTTGGATTGTAGATTGGTCTGAAAAATAGCTTCTCTCGGCTCTGAAATTGGCGAGAAGGATGCCATCATTGTGATTCGAGATGTAATTCTTGATCTGGCAATGCCTTCGAAAGTTAAACTGGATGGATGCTGAAACTTAGGTAACCTCGTTGCTGGTACAATCCTCTGCAAAGTCTGGCTTTCCTGCTACCTGCTGTTTTACACGTCAAGTGTCCTAAACCCGGTAGAAATAGAACCGTATTCGATAAGTGCAACATGTTAGTTTTCTTTTCGGAGGTTTTGGAGTAAGGATTAGAGAAACTTGGAAACCATCGTTCTTTAGGCCAAAGAGTCGAGTGAAAAGATCTTTGTGTGTTTTCGGTTCTTCTATAGCTGGAATCTCCGGAACCACAAGAATCTTCAATTATAACTCTTAGTTAGAATGTAGAAGCATATTGTTCCAGTTCACAATTCTAGAACCCAAGATGACCATTTCTCAAATAGGTCATTGTGGCTGGAGCAATACAAGAAGAGGAAATACTCCAGGTCCCCAGTAAAGCTGCCTCTCGTGCAATGTAGTTGGATGGACTGAAGACACATCCTCCATGGCTGCACTTGAAATAGCTCGTGGCATGCAGTTCCATTCACAGACATCAATAGATACATATTTTATCACATTATTACCATTTGAAAGATTCCACTGATATATTGGTATGCAACGATGTCATAAATTGTGATTCAGGACGTATTTCTTAATCTGGTAATTCCTTTCGAGATTAAGCTGGAAGGATGCTGGTGGTCTCATGTCTGGTATTATTTAAAAGTAGGCTTTTCCTGTTGATGATTTTTGTGTTTTACACCGATCATAGAACACCATTTAATAAATGGAATGCGTTAACTGTCCATTCTCAGGTTGGGCAATAAGAAATAGGGAGGTGCTACAAGTATATCAGGGTGTACATAAGGGTGTCCATAATGGACACTCGGCACCTCCCCATTGGATGAAGTGTAGGTGGGGTCGGCACTTTATCCAATGGGGAGGTTCCGGGTGTCCATTATGGACACCCTTATGTACCCCTAATGTACAAGTAACATTTTCCTAAGAAATATAGAAGCAATGACTCAATTTTCAAATATGTTGTTAAAGAGGCAGGCAAAAAGGGGTGGAAAAGATCTGTTTTTGGTTCTCAGTATAATCTAGGGATTTTTGGGCTTTTTAAAGTCCATGAAGACTCCAAATCCGGGGAAAATATTAGGGGAAGTACAAATACAAGAGGAGAGACAATTGAAAAGCGTTCCACACTTTGAGAAACAAGTAATACAACTTGAGAATTATGAGAGCAAATCAAACGAGAAAAAAAATCAAGAAATTAAGGTTTTGAAGATTGATTAGGGCAAGAAGATCATCTTGGTGCAAGATTCATCAGGTTATGTACTCAATGAATATCTGTTGTTTTTCTTTCTACAATATGAGTAACTAAATCCTTTATTATGAAGAACAATGTAATCTATTTGAAACCATTTATTTCGTTTATTCAAGATTCTAGTTCTTGCAAAACGCGTATTGATTTTATTCATGAGTCTAATGCTTTGAATTACTTGACCAATAATTCAATGATTTTGTGAATTTATTATGAATTGAGAGATGAGTTTTAGATTTAGATCACATAATAAAATTCGGTAATTCAATGTAAAATATTGTAAAGATACGTATGCTAGTTATTGCGGTCGTTTCATAATTTCTTAGAAAAATAATTGTATTTAACTATGTTTGATTCACATAAAGACATGAAATTGATAAATAAACTCAATGAGAACTCGAGAAGGGTAAATTGAATACGATAGAAGAATTCGATCGAGTACTACATTAGATTTATGAATCTTGATTTAAGAATTAAAGGTAATCACTAGATGAAATTGTGAGTCCTAATATCCATTCTATATTTGAAACCCTAGTTCAATTTTTGTTGCATTTAGATACATTTTAGTCATTAGTAATAGTTAGATCAAACAACCAACTTGAAACACTTATTGGGTTGTCAACATTTGAATTTAATACCAACAAGATTGCAGATTCAATAGCAATAATATCATACACCAGTCGCCATGTTGAACTAATAATTAAGCAAGACTTTGTATAAGTTTGAACATCCACAATTTAAAACAAGCCAAAGACAGAAAGTCAATCCACACACAAATCTGTAAACTTTGGTAATATTCGAACTTCTGTTCATTCTTTACTCTTCGAGGAAAACATCAACATTGAGGTGGAAAGCAAACAACAGAGAAGAACCAATGCATAGGAAAGACTGGAGGGCACTGGACAATGCTAAAAAAGAAAAAAAAGCTTAAATCTCGTTTATTATAGTGTATGACATGTTCAATACCTCGTCACAAACATGCACTCGTTGAATTATGATTCTGCAGCTACGACATTGATTCATACTGAATTTTTCTCATGGTCCCCCTCGAGCTGGCTTAAATTTCCTTTCTCCTTGATGAGTTGAGTATGGTGGTGTCTGCAGTAAAGGCGCCCCTCGTGTGCAATGTAGTTTGATGGACTGATGACACATCCTCCATGGCTGCATTTGAAACAGTTCTTGTGGTATGCAGTTCCATTCACAGACACCTATAGATACACATATTATGCAAGATCATGAATATTACTATTATCACGTGTAATGCTCTGCTGAAATTGAAGGCTATTCACTGAATGAAATTCCTTGTTTTATAATGATATATAGCTTTTCCTCCAACTTAAAATACAGAATATACTACAAAAATGATGTGAAATGAATTGTCTGAGCTAGCTCCCTTTCAAAATAAGTGGTTCATGTTGTGCTGCTTATAATGAAATGACTAGGAACTACCTTTTCAGTTGGATAGACAGTATTGTTACAGCCCGCGCATTTCTCTCTCGTTCCAATAAACATGCTTGAAACTTTGTTTGCCAGTGGTTTCTGTATCACAGAAGAAGATTAGAAGATTAATCATGAATGCACAAGGTAGAATAGAAAAAGGGCAAATTTTTACTGAAATGCTGTGCATTATTTGCTAAGAGTTTAGTTGCTTCAGATCTTCAAGAAGATCTAGCAATAAAGAGAACAGAGTGATGAAAAAGGAACCAAATTTATTCAGATTAGGATCCATAATTTTCGTCACCCCATTCTACCTTGTTATGTTCAAGAGGGTTCATACCTCGGAGTCTGCATGCTTCTCTTTGGCAACTTTAGGTGTTCCTGAAAAGATTGTGAAAAGAGAAAACTTAAAATGAATGCTTTGATCGGAAAAACTTCATCTCAATCTACAATTCCTCATTTTTTTTTTTTAACTTACCTTCAAAGCTTTTGTCGAGACTGCCTGTTCTCTTGAAGAGCTGATCAAAATGTGGCCTGCAATATAGCACTCCCTCGAAGGAATTGTAGTTCCCAAGCTGTATATGAATCACACATCAGATCAGGAAGCAAACTCAAATTACTAGAAGAGACAACCTCAGATCAGGACACTTAGCTAATAACACATCCATAGTAGAAACGACCCCCAGGTTAGAACTAATCAAGTTGATATCAAACATTTAATGACTCGACCAAATTAAAGAAGTTAAAATCTGGTCTAATACTATTCAGTTGTCAACTAAACATACATTATTGTAATTTGGTAATAATGAACTCATCCCGATAAATATAACATAAATCGAATGAGAGTAATAATGAAAACTTAAGTCTAAATGTGAACCTTGAGAGTGCCCTTGCAGTGGTGGCATCTAAAACAAGCTTTATGGTAGATTCGATTATCTGCAGTTAGTTTGTCCACAAGATACACAGTCTTTTCACATGCCATACATTTTTGTGTTGTTCCTGCGAATGCCATGGCTATGAATCTCTCTCTCTCTTACACACACACACACGCACAGAGACACAGAGGAAGAGCAGGAAGCACTGTAGGAGAGAATAAAAGGAGATGTTGAAACACCAGTGGAGGAGACCACAAGCAGGAGGTGTGTCAAGCTGGGTTTAAAAAAAAAAAAAGGAGGATCATGCTACATTCACGGAATATTTTGCCCACTTCATTGATAGAATGTCATTGGACTGTATAAAAGAGTGTCAGTTTTTGTACCTAATCATCTGCTGTCAAATAGGTGGACAAAATCATCTAGCAAAATGGCTTAACTCCAAAAAATAAAAATAAAAATAAAAAAAGAGGGGTGGGGGGTCTGGATTAATATATAAAAGAATTTTCACATAAAAATGTCTCTACAAATTTTTTATTTTGGGCAGGGGGTGATTACAACACAGGAAAACCCATTATTTTTCTCCAAATTGGATAGTAGAGTACTGAGCAGAATCCCATTATCTAAATACTCTTTTTTCTCCAAATTCATTTTCAATCACACATTCTCCCAATAAAATATTTTGCACATAAACCCGAATATTTTAATCACATTCTCCTAAAATTCACTGTTAGAAAACTATTTTTCATAAAAAAAAAAATGAGCCCAAACATAAGCATAATAGTGTCTAATTCTACTCAGTTGGGAACACTAAACGGGCTAAGAAACTTTATACATGTGGATTCATAATTGATTCTTGTAAATTCATTAAGTCACATGCTTCATTGAGCCCACTTTGGTTAGGATGTGACTTCCTTTTGACATGTGAAATGCTTTCTTCTTTCAAACAGCAATACAGCCTGCAAAGATGATCATACATATCTGCTGTCTTGGCATTATGAAGAGTGAGTGAGTTCTAAAGCTTTATTAGGTGAAGGGAGGAGGGACCATATGCTCAACTTTTTATTTTTTTTATCTTGTTAGTATGATTTTCAAATGCAAATAATTCCAAATAAAGTTTCGAGGACGTTTATGGCATGTTAACTAAGCTCGAATAAGTTTACTCCACAATATAAAATGACACTACAAAAAATGGGGATTTAGCTAGTTGGTAGAGCTCCGCTCTTGGAATTGGGTCATTACGATTACGAATTGGATGTCTAATTGTCCAAGCGGTAATGATAGTATATTGTAACTGTACCGGGGGATCACTTTTACGACCAAAATTTAGTGACCAAATAAAATTGGTTGCTATAAGACACTCTCACTGACCTCACATTGGTTGACAAATTTCTTGGTGTGATAAGATTAGACCAATTTTCATACACCCGGTTGCGACCAAAATTTTGTTGCCAAATCCAAGATTAGTGACCAAATCAGACCAAATCAGATTTGGTCACTTATAATTAGGTGGAATTTAAACCGCTGTTTTTCCATGTGTTATTGGGGTTTCAAAGGCAATAATGAATTGGTCACTAATAACCTTCAGCGACCAATTCATTTTTGGTCACTAATAACCTTCAGCGACCACATTGTCGTCACTGATAATAACATTCAACAACCAGTTCATTTTTGGTCTTGAAGCCCATGGCACGATAAACCCCACTTTTTTTGCTTGTTATTGGTAGTTTTAGTGGTGACAATAAATTGGTTGATGAAAACTCCACGAACCAGTTCATTTTTAGTCACTATAGCCATTAGCGGGATTTACCCTTTCTTTTTTTCGTTCGTTATTGGGGGTTTCAACAGCCACAGTGGATTAGTTAGTGAAAACTATAACCTTCAGCAACAACATTGTGGTCACTGATAACAACACTTAGCAACTAATTCAGTTTTGGTTTCTAAAGGTCGCTAAAGCCCTTAGCTTTGATAAACCCCAACATTTTTTTCATTTGTGATTTGGAGGGTTCAACGACAACAATGATTGGTCGATAAAAATTATAGCCTCTTTTGGTCGTTGAAGCCCAAGGTAGGATAAACCTCAGCTTTTTTTTTTTTTTTTTTTT
>OU503036.1:17659229-17680205 GCA_912172775.2 Fraxinus pennsylvanica
GGTCAATTAAAGGGGCTATGGTATGAACAACAAACTCAAAATCAATGACGAAAAAATAAACAGAAAACTTACGGCGAATAAATGAGCGGAACGATTCTCAATCTCCCTGATCATGTCCTTGTTTTGGGCCAAATTGGTGAAGACCCAATACTGGGCTAGGTGCGCCAGATGAGGGCGCACCAACCCAGGTGGTGCGCCACCATGGTTCGTCGGAACCTCGTTGGAAATTGCAGTAGAGTAGTGCGCTGTCGCGATCTTCGCGACAGTCTGTTCTTCAGGGGTAAATTCGATTTGTTGGGAAGTTGTTTGGGATGAGTTGTTGGCATGTTTGGGGTCGTCTTGAGGTGGGCTTTCGACCGACGTTGAGTTCCGATCAAGAGGGTGGCCGGCGATGGGTTGTCCGGCGTTTTTCATAGTTTTTGGCACCACCGGAGGACTCCTCGCCAAGGTTATGGTTTTCCTAGTTAGGGTTTTCACGACAATCTGCATCTTCGAAGCGGAGGCAAGTAGGTTTTGGCAAGGTGGCAAGAGAATCACAGAAGGTGAAGGGAGGGAGGCGTGAATAAGGGCATAGTTTGGGTAACAAGGGAGGTGTGAATAAGGGTTGAGACTTTTCGTAAATAAGGATTGAAACGTTTCGCAACGTTTAATAAACGTTGCGAAAGATCATTTCCACAACGTTTATTAAACGTTGTGAAAGGTCATTTCCGCAACGTTTATTAAACGTTGCGAAAAGCGAGACCTTTCGCAACGTTTAATAAACATTGCGAAAGGTCCCACTTTCCGTAACACTTCATAAACGTTGTAAAAGAGGATCTATCACAACATTCTTCTAAAAAAACATTGTCAAAACTCATTTATATTAATCAATGACAACATTCACTTACTAAAATGTTGCCAAAAGACCTTTTTAACAACATTTATCAACAAAAGTTGCCTTTTTAATGTTGCAAATGATGTTTTTTGGCGTAGTGTCTTTCATTTCAAATTCATTGAACATGTCCATGATGTATTTTGTTTTACTCCATTCCTTAGGTAGAGATTGATCACATTGTAATTCAGAAGATTTTTCTTCACCTTGTTGCACATTTGCTTCTTCTTCATGTTGATTTTCAACATCTTTACGATCTTCCTTGTTTTGATTTTGTATTTTCATTTGCTCAAAAGGAATTTCAAACCTGTATAATTAACAATACATTTTTCTTAATTAAGAGGATTAGTTTCATCAAATGTTACATACATTGATTCTTCAATGATTAAATTTCTTTTGTTAGAAAAGAACACTTTATAAATGTTGCTAGTCAATGAATATTCAAGAAAGATTCCAATATCAAACTTTTGATCAAATTTTTCCAAATTTTCTATAGTGTTCAAGATAAAACATTTACACTAAAACACTTTAAAGTAGCTGATATTGAGAACTTTATTTTTCAAAATTCATATTAAGTTTTGTTTTTCTTTTTACTAACCAAGAGTCTATTCACAATATGGTAAAAGTTTTAACGGTTTCGATTGAAAGTATTTTGGTAAACTATTTTCATTTAACATAGTTCGAGCCATTTCTTATCATTTGCGATTCTTCCTTTCTATTACACCATTTTGTTGAGGAGTTGTAAGGGTCGAGAAGTTATGTTTGTAGCCATTATTTTTGCAAAAATCATTAAATGTAATATTTTCAAATTTTCCACCATGATCACTCCTAATGGTAGTAATAGTGTATCCCTTTTCTTTTTTTTTTTTTTTTTGGACTTTTTTACAAAAATATTAAAATGCATACATTACTTCATCCTTTAGGTTAAAAAAGGGGATTCAAGTAAATCTAGAAAAGTCATCAATAATGACGAAAGCATAATGTTTGCCACTTGAACTTATGGTTCTAAGCGGTCCAAAAAGATCCATGTGGAGAAGTTGCAAAGGTCTTGTAGTTGAAGAATGTTACTTTACTTTGAAAGAACTCCTTACATGTTTTCCATGCATTCAAATTTTGCGTTTCTCAAATTTCAAATTTGACAAGTCTTTAACTTAAAGTCCACACTAACATAATCTAATCTTCTATACCATAACCAAGTATCATATTTTAAACTTGATAAACATTTTTCTTCGTACTCAAACTTAACGTTTATGACATAAACATCCTTACTTCGACTTCCTATAAATATCACATCTTTTGATGTAGTATTCTCAATAAGGTACTTGGAAGGATCAAAATTGATATGACAACATTTATCACACAATTGACTAAAACTCAGTAAATTAGATTTAAGGTTATCTACTAAGAGAACATTTTAAATAAAGGGAGATGAATGATTACCAATAATTTCAATGTCAATAATTTTTTCTTTGGCATTATCTCCAGAAGTATCATGACCACCATCCTTTATTTTGAAACTTGACAATAAAGCTTGATCTCCAATCATATGATTTGAGCATCCACTATCCAAGGTGCATTTGCTCTTTATTTTCTTTGGTACTTACAAAAATAATTGAATGTTTTGTCGTTGGTACCCATACAACCTTGGGTTGGGGTACTTTTAAAATTGGCATGGTCAAACCCATTAATTTCCACTTTGAATTTTCAACAATTACATATTTTCATAATGGGCTTTTGAATGGTAAAAGACAAAGATGTCCTTAAGTAAACAATACAATTATAAAATATTATTTTATCTAAAAGGCAATACTACCCTTTTAGTTAATAAGTAAAAATCAAACACTTCCCAATTAAAATTCAAAACTATCTAACTTTTTTTATCTGTTTATTTCAATATAGATAAAAACTCTCTCATTTTTCATTTGCTTCAACCTCAAAATCTCATAAATTGATCAAACGTTGAGCAAAGATTTTTTTTAAATCTATCACTTCGAGTCGGTAAGTATATTTATGTATGTCTAATTTCATTTAAATTAATATACGATTTTAATCGATAAATCTTATTTTGACATAGATTAACATGTAGATAATTTTTTTAATAGATCTATAATTTTTTAAGTATAAATAAGAAAAAATTCATCTGCATGCCATGTTCGTAACAAGCGGTTGTTACAGCCTAATTGCCAACTATAACAGCCAAATGTTAAGCTATTTTTTTAAAATTCTAACAGTCCAATGGTCAGGCTGATTTTAGAATTTTTTTTATAATTAAAAATTACGTTTCGTCATGCAGATATGGTTGTAAATCCAGTTTGTTACTTTGGTGATTTCGAATTGGATAAAAAAGATCGATGAGTATGGAAATGGACGAGTGATATACATGGTGGTATTCCGATTTCTATAATATCGAGAACATAATATGTGAAATGTACCATGATTTACAAAACAAGCTAAAAATTGATTACTCTCAGTACGATACGGAATTAAAATTTCAATTCAACAAGCATTCATCCATTCATATTCCACCTATGAAGGTTGTTTCTGATGCTGAAATGAATTATCTATTTGAATTGAACAAAATGAGCACAACTCATTTTTGCGTGACTTCAGTGAGGAAAAATGTCACCGAAGGTGAACACGGAAATTCTAATAGAAGGGATCACAATGCCAATGATTTTTAGGATACAGTGGAGATGGCTCGTAAGGATGATGTGGTTATTCTCGAGACAGTTGTCCCTCATCGTGATCTTGCCGTTACACACGGAATTCAGTCTGTTGTTCACGACAACGAGAATGATAAAGAATTTATAAATGAGGATTTGATTGAATTATCCCGTCAGAGACATGAGTAGGGTAGGAGCAGCGGCTGGATCGAGTGGACCGTCATCTTGTTCTTCACGTATGGTTCCTAGTGATAATAATTTGTATGTTGAGCAACTGTTTGAAATAAAGAAAGAATTGAAATACAGTAAAGAGTTCAAAGTGAAAAAAAATCAAACAAGTCATTGTTGACGATTGTTTGCGTAAACAATAGTTGTCACTGGCATTTACAAGTGAAGAAGATGGACACGAAAGAGTTATTTTTAGTTCGCAAGTATACACGAGAACATACTTGTGAAGTAAGAATTCGTCAAAATGATCACGGGCATCCCTAATATGTTTTATTGGTCGGTAAATAATGTAAAAGTATCAGGATTTACGGATGATCTCCAGACATTTAGACATCATTAAAGATGTCCATCGAGAGTATAGAATGGTCATGAGCTACCGAAAGTATGGAAGACCAAAGAATGCGTGTTGGAGGACTTAATGGACTCGATCGAGGAGAGCTATGTTAAATTGGTCAGGTATTGGCATAACTTGGATACAACTAGTCATGGCTCTACATTTTTTATTAAGATGGAGGGCGAAAGTTGTTTTAACTTTTTCTTCATGACTCTTAGACAATGCATTCGGGGATTTTGAAATACGATGCGACCCCTAATTTTAGTCGATGATACAAATCTGAAAGTTAGATATGAAGGTAAGTTGATTATTACTATGTGTCAAGATGCCAACATCCAAATTTACCCTCTTGCATTTAGCATAGTCGATAGCAAGAATGGTCTATCAATGCGTTGGTTTTTCACAAAGCTGAGGGAAGTAATTGGGGAAGTCGAGGACCTTGTCTTTGTAACTGATCGGGGACCATCTACAATAAATGGTATCGCTAAAGTTTAAGTATCGGGGCAAAGGCATCGTTTCATTGTTTAGGAAAGCGCTCGAAGGTTATAGTGTTAGAAAGTGCAATAAATTCATGGTGAAAATATGAATTAAATCATTCCTATCATAGGAGTTTCTAACAAAAACGAAATTTGAATATTGGACGCAATCACATTTTCTAGGATGTCGATACAACATTGACGTCAAACAATGTGGAGTCTCTTAATACATTATTCAAGAATGATCAAGAGATCAATCACCGTAATGATTGAGAACATTCGTAACAAGTTGCAACTGTGGTTTCACGATCAACGTGTGGAATCACAGAGTTGCACGAACGTGCTAGTCCCAACTCAGGAGGATAAACTCTTCAAGGCTGCAGAGGTTGCGAGAAATTTGAATGTGAAACCACTGGATGAGTTGCGCTTCTCCGTGAAATGTGTATGTAATATGGCATACATGGTGGACTTGAGTGATAACACATGCACTTGTAGTCAACTTCAGTTGGAGAGTTTTCCATATGAGCATACAGTCGCAATGGCTATATAGAGCTTTGCAGCGAGAACCTTATGCTCTCCTTATTACGTAGCTGATTATTAGAGAGCAGCATACGTTGAGACTATACTTCCTCTATCGAATGAAGTTGGGTAGAAAGTTCTCGATCATATTCTCCCACTTAATAGTTTGTTGTCACCCGAAATTGAATCGTGTGGTTCTGGACGTCTACGTACGTTTAGAATACTACTTACAAAAGAGTTTTCTCGACCACGTACGTGCAAGGCAAAAGACATACTCACCAATTTTGTACAAATCAAATTACCCTAAATGATAATTAGACGAATGTGTAATGATTTAACTGATAATTGAACAATGTTTACATTTTTTTTTTACAATATTTACAATTATTTCACAAATAAATAAACAATTAAATTTTCAATATTTACAATTTTATTTATAATATTTAAAGTTATTTCACAAATAAATAAACAATTAAATATACAATATTTACGTTTTTTTATTACAATATTTACAATTATTTCACAAATAAATATACAATATTCACAAATCGCGATTGAATTTATAAAAATCGCACGCTAATTTATTCCTCCAATTTTGTATCCAGGATTGATTGATTCCTTCAACTTTATGTGCTATACTCAAAATTCGATATACTTTATTGCGAATACGTCAGAATTGCCACTGGAAATAATTAATAATGTGTTAGTTTGGTCGGTACTATGTAGCTAAAAACCAAGTTTTCAAATTTAAAATTATCAGTAGTTACAATTTCGACTGTCTCACTTTCGTCATGTCTCACACAATGGCTAGTATGTCATGTACAATCAACCCCTTATCTAGCCATTAAAGGAACGATCACAGCCACTGGCTCCAAGTGAAGCTCGAGCTGACCTTATATCATACAGGAATAATCGGAGTTGTATACATATATAGTGGAATCAGCAAAAACGATCTACACGATAAAGCAATGATGATTCGCAATCACTGGAATGTACATATGAGTACAACCCTCCCTTGACTCTCCCCCGACACTCGATCACATCCCTATGACCTATTCGGGTACCGTTTACCCATTACCCATAAGTTGGAATGACTGATACTCAATGGTAACGGCGCGTAGAAACTCAGTGCTCAATTGATTCGGTCAAGAATTTCGAATGATCTAGGATATATTCGAGCTCAATCGCACAACAGGTCCATAGCTGGGTCAATGTGCTATAACAGAAAACGCCAATAAAAAAATAGAAGAAGCTATTTCATTTAATAAACATAAAATTATGTATACATAATAAATAAAAATTGCGATATTACACTTACATCGTCGGTGAGCCAAGCACTTGAAGTCGTGACTTCATGAAACCACTTATAGGCATTGATGATCGTCCTTTCAGTTATCATGTGGCTAGCTCTGAAAAAAAAACTGTGAAAAGAAGCATAGATGAGTTAGCATAGTGTACTTCACTAAAATCTTAAAATATTTATCTTGGTATAATTCTTCGCTACTCTGTCTCGAATACCTTCTACTGGCTTGGTCCACTCCCCAGACGAGATTCGGGTGCATCCCATCTACGAACATCATCCTCTTCGCCTCAGTCGTAAAGGGAGAAACGACGTACTGTAACGACAATCTCGACCTCTTGCAGACCATATCCTCCAGCACGTCAACGGCACATTTCTCACCCTCTGTTACAACTAGCGTCCTCTCCTCATCCACCACCCCCTTCGCCCCGGGACTTGCCATGTCCTCCATTATCGAGGCCACTCCCTCTATCCCGAGCACATCCTCTGCTTTGTGGACCTCTACATCCTCTACCTTGGGCACCACCTCCTTCTCAATCATCGAGGCAACCCCCTTCGCCCTGGGCACTACCACCCCTTACGTCCTCTTCTCCTTCACCACCTCTCCCATCCCCATCGAGGCCACCTCCTCCTACTCTACAGATAACAAAATGATTCTAATGCGTTATCACCTATCCACAACGGTGTGTGACCCCAATCTTCGTCACCATCTCCATCACCCTCTCCGTCACCTAGTCTATTACACCATCGCCTTAGAGCGCTGCGACCTCATCCTAAAGTTCTGCTATATGGCCTCGTAGTACTACAACATCATGGAATAAACTTGATACCTCGCCTTTCATTCCTCGTTGCAGTGCCCATATCTCCTTTCGTAGCATGCCTACCTACTCACTCAACTATCGTCATAACGCCCTTAGCTCTTCTCATACTGCATCTACCTCCTCTGCTACAAATCCATTCATGCGGACATACAAGTCATGAAAATAATGACTCTAACTGTGTGCAAAAGATCCACGGATGAGGTTTCTCGATGGAAAAAAAAATGCGATCTCAACGACGGAGATGATCAGCGACCAACTGGACCGCGATCCTACACAAATAACAACATTAAAATTTATTAAATTAGTTAAAATAGGCTAACTCGTACAAAATGGTAATCAATAAATTATATTCAATTCACATATCCAATCTTTGTCGAAGATGGAATCGAACATATGTTCGTGTCAAGTATGCTAAAAAGCTATTTCACGCACAAAATCTCGAACCTCCTCCTCCATCGACGACGTCAACTCAGTTAGGACTTCAAGCTAAAATATTGACAGTTCAACTAGTTAATGATCATGTGATAAAATTTTGAAACGACTTACAATATAAATCATAAATGCATAATACTCACCCGGGATCGGTGATGAGGGATGATGACTGTTTGCCAGATGGACATCCTTCTGCTCGGGACGCTCGCCAATGAAGCATCCGAGGGCAGCATATCTTCTTTCACTTAGCAAATCGAGTACCCAGGATTGGGACAATCTCATATGCCCAGATTTGCAACACATACAATAATAATATATAAATTCAGTATAAAAAATATTTTAACGTTGATTATATTCAACATTTACCTGCACTGCTAGGTCAATCCATAAGTATCGTACTTATGTGTGGACCCATTGGACTTCGGGTGTGATATGGCGAAGATGAGTATGCTGTCCTCAAAATATCTCCGACCACACGAATAGATGTCGAAGACATCGATGTCGTTAACAACTTTCAAATGGAAAAAGTCTATCGCAGTTTTCTTATGATAACACCTCAACAGGCTCTCAACGATGTACACCAGTCTTAGCTTCAATATGTCCAACATCTGGTCGCATTCCTTTATTGCGCCGATTAACTGCGGTAGACGCACCATCCATCCCCTATCCTTGAAAATACGTCTTGTACAGTCTATTGCTTTTTTGAGTACTGTCAGTAACTGCCTAGTCGCCCATTATCGGCAGTCCAGTCACGAGGGTAAACTCAAACAAGGAGAAAGTAGCAACCTTGCCGTCGAGATAGAAGTTAAGGGCATCGCCATCGCCTGGTCTAAGCAGTCAACATAGTAATGCATTAATAATCTGCCTGGGGTATTGTACCTCTTTCAACTGATATAGGAGTCGCATGAATGACTAGTATAAGATATCTGCATGCTGATCATCCACAACTCCAATATAGTAGTAAAACTGTCGAAACTATTGTTCCACGTACATTTTCCCACCATGTTGCTCAACTCCACGTCTAGATGGTACTTCATCCTTAAAAAATTCAAATATTAGAACTTGTAACAAAAGATAATGGAATAAGTATAATTTCAAAATATTAAGCAAACTGAATTACAGGCAAAAAAAAAAAATTTAAAGAAAATAACAAAATATAGAAAATTAAAAATTAAAAAGAATTTTAAATTGAAAAAAATATTTATAATATTATAAATTTTATAAATTTTGAAATTATTTCCAAAAAAAATTATAATAACAACAAACAAATTAAACAAAAGGAAATTTTGAAAATAAAACAAAGAATATAAATATTATTTAATTAANATTTTAAAACTATTTTTTAAAAAAACAAATATAATAATAAAAAGGAAATTATGAAAATTAAATAAAGAATATAAATATTATTTAATTAAAATTAGAAAATTAAATTTTATCATAAAAAGAAAAGAATTAAAAATAATTTTAAATTAAAAAGAAAATGAAAAAAAGGCTCGGCCAAACGGCCGATTGTTAATAGTCAAAAATAATAATTTTAAATCAAAAAAATAAACAATTAAGAAATTTTAAAACTATTTTCAAAAAACACTGTAATAAAAAAATAAATTAAACAAAAGTAAATTATGAAAATTAAATAAATAATATAAATATTATTTAATTAAAATTGAAAAAATTAAATTAACAAAGAATATAAATATTACAAATTCCAGGCATTCATCAAATTCTACCTTATATAAACATGACTCTTTCCAATCACTGTATAGTAATAGAATTCCACGGCTATTTCAACATCTTCAGAAAGATCAAGTACATTAGGAGGATGAATTTCTATAAAATGACACTTCAATGACTTTTGCTCAAACCAATTAGTGGTTCTTTCAGATGTTGATTGAGCAAGCATCTCTAACATGGTTATTTGATATGTGTCAAAGAAAAAGTCTTCAGGTTGATCATCTTATTGTTATAAAGTGAACCTATCAACTTATAGGTTAGAACAATTTTTTAAGCACCCCCCTATAATTAAGTCTTAGTGCTATCCACCATAATCAATGATCATTCTTAAACCATTTAAGAATAGTTGCAAATGAGAGGCATGTTGTTGGTAAAATTTCTCCTTTATAATTTCTTTAAGCTTTTGAGGCGGTCAAGTATTAATAATTGAATTCCTAATAAATAAAACAATTTTCTTTCAACTGAAAACAGAACTAAAATTTCACATTTCTTTAAAGATGATTCTTAGATTAGTTGGTTTCTTTAAGATGCATGGGGGCATTGAAAGTGAGATCATATTTGAGTATACATCCAAGTATTGAGCAACCATGGAAAACAGTATACACTGGATGGCACAAAGGAACACTTATATCAAGATGGCTATTCACTTCAATCTAAAAATCAGGATATATATAGCACCATGAAAGCAAGACAATCTAGTAGATATGTGCAAAGAAATGCAATAATTTTTTTGGAAGAGATATTTTGAATTGCCTGCCATTCACTGATAAGCATCCTAGGTCAATCATAGTCAAGTATATCATAACAACAATAAGTAAATACACATATTAACCATATTTTCACTTCAATAAGAACTGAAAAATAGTTTATGCTGCTACATTAATTGAAATTTGACCAGAATACCACATCTTTGCTACTACTAATATGTTCTTTAGGTTATATTCAGTGATTACCTTAACTTTTGAGATGAAAAAATAATAATTCGCCATAGAATGGAATAAACCAATAAAATTGATTACAAAAATAAGAAACAAATTAAGTAAGAAAATCAAATCAAAGAGTTCGAATAGGGACAAAATACTCACTAGATTTAGTTGTTGGGAAGGTCTAGATGTTACATTAAGAGCCCGTTTGTTTTCGATTAAAATCTAATTAAAATTGAAATATGGTCGTTATTGGGTCCCACTCGTCTAATAAAAATCAACAATAACGACTAGTTTTTCAATTTTAATTCTATTTTAATCTCTACCGAACACACTCGAAGCATATCATCCTTCGGCAGCTGATTGTTATAAGCCCTGCAAAACTGTATCTTTACATAAATCCTTTTTTGTCACTCTGATCATAGATTAGTTAATAAAAATAGAGAATGAATCAACATAAAGTGTAGATTGACCGATAATAACAAAAATGAGCATAAATTGTCCAACTCTGATCCCACCTCTGTAAACTGTATCCAAGAAGAAGAGGGTACGGAGGAGAAGGCCAGTCCATTTGCAATACCATTGTACTATTTTCACACAACCCACCCACTATCACACCCTAAAAGACAACATAAATTGTATTTTTCTCCCAAAATCAAGAATAAGTATAGAACATAATCTAATCGACTTTTCTTAATACAATTAGGCTCATCCTCCATTGCAATCAGTCAAAAACTCATATAACTAAACCATTCATACCATCAAATGTTCATAAAAACCAAGAAATCACTTCCAAACAATGACCAATGAATAAAACCCCACTAAAAAAAAAAAAAATCAAGATTCATTTTTTCTCTTCTTTTTCACAAAATTGCAAAATCCCATGTTAAAATAAACAAAAAGATAAATAAATAAATAAGCAATATTTACATCTATATGGTTCTCTATATACTTAAACATATAAATGCATATTTTTGTGTATGTATTTCTATGTGTGTTACAACATACCATTGGTAGTGATCAGAGGCAGAGATCAAGAGAGAAGATAGGAGATTCTGTGAGCCGCCATAACCAAAATTGCACAACAAGTACAATAAAATCAAATTCCTATGGTCGCTCATAGAAAATTTAAAACCCTGCGAAAAAAGAAGGCCATAAGCTTTGGGACGGTCGGCAACTGAATTTTACTCGTGGAGAGAAAAAAATAGGAAAGACAGAAGAAGAAAGGGAGTTTTGCACCATATAGGTGGTTGTGGGGGGAAAATGGAGGAGAAGTAAATAGGCATGGTTAGATTGGGAAAATGAAGAAAGAGGTTGTGTGTTAGATTCATAGGGGTGTGGGGAAAAAAAAAAGAAAAAGAGGGTGTTGAAGATAGGAAATGCTGACACGTGTTCTAAATGAACAATGGCATATGTTCGCCTCCTTAAACGTATAAATGCATATTTTTGTTTATGTATTTCTACGTGTGTTACAATATACCACTACTGGTGATCAGAGGTAGAGATCAAAAGAAAAGATAGGAGATTCTGCGAGCACCCATAGCCAAGATTGTATGAGAGTACAATAAAATCAAATTCATATGGTCGCTCATGGAAAACTTGAAAACCTTCGGAAAAAAAAAATGGCCATAAGCTTTGGGATGGTCGGCAATTGAATTTACTCGTGGAGAAAAAAAAAAAAAGGAAAGACAGAAGAAGAAAAGGGAAGTTTTGCGCCATATGGGTGGTTGTGTGGGGAAAATGGAGAAGTAAATAGGCATGGTAGACAGCGTGGGGAAATGGAGAAAGAAGTTGTGTGTCAGATTCAAAGGGGCGTGGGAAAATTCAAAGAAAAAAAAATGGGATGTTGACGATAAGAAATGCTGACACGTGTTCTAAATGAACAGTGGCATATGTTAGCCTCTTGTATAGGGACTTACAACAATTGAATGAATTTTGTCATAACAAGTCAATGATTTAATATGAGTATTGTTTTTCATAAAATGTGACGATCATTGTCAATTAGGTGGTAGTGATTTGATTCATTGTTCAATAGATTAATGAATTGAACAATCAAGAAATCAAGAACTCATAGTAATTATGCTTAGCACTGCTAATGAAATTATTCATTTTTTATCATTGTTTAAGAAATTAGTTTTTTCAACGTAAAATTGAATACAACGTAGCTGAGTCGAAATCGGCCATGCAACGAAGGTTCAGGACAACTGACTTTGGCAAACAATTGGTTCGAAATCAGTCCACTCGAATCGGGCTGATCACGAGTTGGCCCACCATAATATGACTTGATTATCTAGATCAACGATTCATGAACCTGCCCAAATCATATCTAGTAATAGGGCTTGGATGAGGGCCATGAGGCCGAACAAGAGTCAAACTGTTCTTGGTCGTTCAATATACAAAGGGCAACTTACAAAAATACCCTTAAAATTATGGATCTTTTGAAAAATCATATGAATAGTATTTTGAAAGTAAAAAATACTGTAACTTTTTAATATAAAAGGTGACACAATGTTGCTTTTTAAAGTTAAATATTATTTTTTTTATTAAAAAATGACATACAATCTCGCTTTTATTAAAAAGTGATGTTTGTTACTAAAAGAAGTGACAAAGATTTTAAGAAATTGATAGGAAAAAAGTGACAAACATTATAAAAAGAAACAAAAATTTCAAAAAGTGATAAACATTCAAAAAGTGGCAAAATACTAATCAAAACCTTAGAATCAGTTTAAAGTGACAGAAATAAAAATGTGACGACTAAAAAAAGTAACAAAAGACGAATCAAAACTTTGAAATCAATTCAATAAAATGATAGAAATAAAAAAAAAAAAGATAAAAACTCAAAAAGGTGACGAAATACCGATCACATTTTTGGGTAATTGTATCGCTTTTTAATAAAAGTGACATTGTATCACTTTTTATTAAAAAGTTAAGTGTAATATCACCTTTAAATTAAAAAAAATGACACATAATATTATTTTCATTAAAAAGTGAAGTGAAATATAATGTCACTTTTATTACAAAGTGAAATATAATGTCACTTGACAGAAATTAAAAAAATATGTAACAAACAATAAAAAAATGTGATAGAAAAAAGTAACAAACACTAAAAAGGTGACATGAATTCAAAAAAAGTCACAAACATTCAAAAAAGTGACAAAAAGTTTAAAAACTGCAAACATGCGAAAAAGTGACAAAACACCAGTAGTAAATGACTAAAGTTATTTAATATAAAAGTAACAACTAATTTACTATTGAAACAAATGAACAAGAAGAACCTTATTCAATAAAATTCTAGAAGAAAATATTACTTGAGAGTTATTTTTTAAGTTTAGCTAAATCATGCTTCAACTGTCAATAGTTTTGAACATGTACAAATAATATAAATCTTGACCTTGGCAACTAGATGTGTTACTATAATAAATGAGTTTCAGTATAAAGCTATAGATTCTGCTCTATGCAACAAGAACCCTTAGAAAAACATCCCCTAGACGAAAGATTCAAGCACATCATTACATACCATAGTTGTGGTAATACAAATGACATCTACCATGTTAAGTATCTACAAACAAAGTCCATTGTCACAACTAAACACTTCTACCAAATTTACAATCGAAGATCAATTGAAGCTTTGGTGACCTTGGCACCCTTCTTAGCAGCAACTTTAGTGACCTTGGCACCAGATGATCGTTCTTGTGTGTTGACACTTCAAGAGGCATCGACTATTTCTCATATCAGTTAAGAGTTTGAAGTATTCCTCTATTTTATGATTTTAAGTAAGTGCCACAATCATAATTTCATAAGTTTTTGCAGTCAAGAAGACATAGTTGAGCCTTTTGATTGCATGAACTCGAAAGTTTCAATAGCTTCAATGACAATTGTTTCAACCATCAGTCTAAATCTCTTGGTCATACATCATCTATAGAGAAAAGTGACAAAAATTCAAAAACATTAACAAAATCTAAAAAAGTGACAACAATATCTTCATATTTTCATGTCAAAATGCTTAATAGAGAAGGTATTATGTCCAATTGTGACCAAAGTGTATTATGCTATCCCTTTTTTTCAACATTGAACAATTGCTCCACTATTCTGCTACAATTTTGAAGGGAAACAACATCAAAATGGCTCTACCATCTAGTTGCTATGGAATAGAGAAAATAACAATGTAGAAACTTCATTTTTCACGAGTAGTCATAACGCCAAAAAAAGAGCACATGCATATGCTCTTTTTTATGAACACGGAAAATGGATTCTTCTGAAAAGACAGAGCACAACACCCAAGTTTATTCATCACAAAACACAAATACAACTTCGTTGTTCACAAATAGCTGTAACAGAAGAAAAATAGCATATGAACAAAGAGAAAACGGCGGTGGGGGGACTACACTTAATGAGCACAACTAATACATACTTCATTTTACACAAAACAAAAGGTAAGGAACAGAACCAAAAAAGCCACATACGAAATATCAGAAATAGAAAAATGTCAAAACCAAAAAGGAACAAAAAATAAAACGTACACAAGAGAGCGAAAACTGAATAAATTAATGTTACTTTGGTTTTAAAAGATTCCTTCTTCTTTGAAGAAGGTTCTTTATCAATATTTCTTTTCATCTTCGACCCACTTTCTCCTGCCATTGTAGAAATAAGAGTCGGAGTTAGATATCGAAGTCGATGTCAGAGTGAATATGTGGGAATCAGACTCCGATTTCTGGATTTTGATTAGAACATGTTAGGGTTTCGACTATTTGGGATTTTTAAGATTGGTGTTTAAAATCTCCACGAAATGAGAAAGAGAATACTGAAGATGAACGGAGATGGAGAATTACAGAGACGAAATCGAGAGAAAATGATCGAAAACAACCTCTGAATGTGGGGAGCGTTTTCTCATAGATGAGGAAATGGCCTCTGAATGTGGGGAGTGTTTCTAAGGATGAGAGTGGTTTCTATCGGGTTAGTTCAAGGGGTTAGAGTTTTAGTTAATAATTATGACGTAAATATTACAGCATTAAAATGTTTAATTAGTTTAAAATGTATAAATCTAAATATTTATTTTTGTAGGGTATACAGCCTAATTTCCTCATATACAAATCCAACCCACCTTTTTTACTCTATCCATATGTGGATCATTTTCGAGGTATGTTTAACAGGAGGATCTCGTGTCATTCAAACGTTTGTCTGTTTCTTGGTTGGTCAAGTGAGAGAACGTAATATCAAGTTCTAGATGTTTGATATGAAAATAATTGAGGATAAGATAATTTACTTATATTATATAATTATAAATAAATACGTGAGTATAACTTGTAGAAGGGGCATTTGGAAAAACTAGAAAAACATCGAAAATCACATGCTGACAGTGAAAAAGGAATCATGAAAGTTTTGGGTGAGTTTATAATTTGAAATAGAGCCCAAAAAAATTAAATTTAATTTGTACGGCTACGAGTACTGCTCGAGGGAGACCTTGGTACATGTTTTGCTGACGAGTCAAGCTACAGGTACAGGAATTTAAATTCATGTACTTGCCCGACAACACACATCATGGGTGGGTGGGGGGAGGTTTTTGGCGTGGGGGGAGGTTTTTGGCATTATTTTAATCATGTGGGGCCACCCCCATGTGAGATAAATTTTAAATTCCTGTATGAATCTGTGAAATTAATTCTGTACTCTTAGAATTCTTCTTGTACTATTTATATGCAAGTTGTATATAAATAAATGTTTTTATTGAATAAATATTTCACTTTATTTTAAAAAATAATCCCTATTTTATTTATAAGTTGATAATAATGCATGTGTTTGTTCTTCCTCATAAGTGACTTATATAAAAAATCAAAGACAAACTTTAATATTAAAAACATGAATATCGAAATCAAGTACCGCACCTTGGCAAGAAAATGAAAAGATCTCATTGAAAGGCTTATAAATAGGGAAAATGGTCCCCTACAAAAGTCTGAGCTAGCAATTTTTTAATATGCGCTACAAAAACATTTCTCAATAGAAATTCCTCTTCTTTCAATAACATTCCAGCAAATTAAATACAATTACCTTGCTAAATTGCTCATACATTTTAGTAATCATAGACATTAAAAAATTGAGAGTAATTCTAAATGAACTTCTAAAATATAAAAAAAGAAATGTTTGATTTTGAATGGGTGAATCACATTTTCATAACATATCAAGTAGATTACCACTTATGAAATGTGATATGCTAACTGTGGGGTTTTTTTAAACTCAAATTAGGTTGAATTTTTTAGAAAATATTTTTTCCTTCTTTCCACGTGTTTTTATTTGGAAAATATTGTTTTCTTTATTTCACGTAATTTTTTATCTTATTTCCATTTTTGTAGTATTTTTAGGGTTTGGCATGCACCCCAATAAATATTAAACTCTTTTCACAAATTTTTGTATTTCTAAAATATAAAATAATTGTATATGCACAATTATTGTATTTGTTCTTTCTATTAATCAATTGAATGAAATACCCCGTTCATATGTCAATTAATTTTTTGCCTTTTATCTTGTTATTTGTTGGTAATCATATACTTCATATCATTTCATATATATTACCTCGATCCGTTTTATTTCTCAACAAGTGGCATCAGAGCTATTGGTTATGATTTGTTTGAGATTTTTATTATTCATGGCAGCCATGAAATATCAAATTATCTCTTAGATCGCAATACAAGATTCTCATTGTTGCAGTGAAAATGCGAGTTGCACTCGTGCAAATGAGTTTGGATGATGCGTTGTTTAGATTTGACAAAATGTCCATAACTTGGACGATGGAGGAGAAACAACGAAATAATCGAAAGACACTCTTACAGATCCATCTTCATCTCTCTAACAATATTTTTCATGACGTTTTGAAAGATAAAACGGTAGCTACATTGTGGTTAAAAATTGGTGTGATTGTGCATTACTAAAATTCTAACAGGCAAATTGCATCTAAAGCAAAGGTTGTATTCTTATCGTATAGCAGAAGGCAGATTTTTGGAAGATCATCTAGTTGTGTTCAACGAGATCATCGCTAATTTCGAGACTTTAAAGGTAAAATATGATGTTGAACACTTGGTGACGTTCAGCATATTCTAGATTTGAAGAAGAATTGCATTTCGTCGAGTACTCTTGATTCAAAAGGATACATGTTCTTTAGAGAAAGTGGAGTCTTGAGGGTTCGAAAGGATGTATGTGCCGTATTAGAGGGGAGAAAGAGGTTATAGTTATACATCTTGTAAAGTCAGACAGAATTTGTGAAAATAATCAGCACAAATTTTGTACCGTTGTGGATATTCAGTTTGGTAATGTACCTTTGGGATTGGTTCGGGGATCCATATTGAAAAATACTACTCAGTCGAGTTTTGACGACATGGTTAATTTCGTTTTGCCACCATTATTTATGGTTCCATCGTATTCAACTACTAGAGATAGACCCATTGTAGACATGTACATGGATGCTGATTTTATTACACATGTTTTTAGTGATTTTGAATGTGTGAAACTAGTTATGGGCTTTCTATGAAAGTATTGGGAGTTGATTCTGCTACAAGATATGTTTCAACACTATTTGGTAATTTTTAATTCTTTGTGAATTTTGGAGAATTCGGTGTTTGGGTTCATATATCCGTATTGGATACCGTGGAAGAGAATGCATATTTTCGTGTTGGAGAAAGTTTTAAAGAGTTTGAATTTTTCGTTGCGGTTGGATTTATTTATTCAAGTGGAGAAATTTTAGAGATTCGTTCCTTGCATTGGAAATTGTGTCATGTGAAAATTGTTTGGTTTTTTTTACTTAAATTAGGTTGGATTTTTTAGAAAATATTTTTTTCCTTCTTTCCACATGTTTTTACTAGGAAAATATTATTTCATTTATTGCACCCCTATAAATACAACTATTTTCACAAGTTTTTGTATTACTGAAATATTGAATAATTGTGTTGGCGCAGTTATTATTTATGTTTTCTTCGTATTAGTTAACTAAATAAAATACTCAAATCTTCTCCCAATTAATTCTTTGACTTTTATCATGTTGTTATATATATATATATATATATATATATACCTCGATCTGTTTTATTTTCCAATACTAACACTTCTAAGTCCAACAATAGTGTTTTCTATTAGGTAAAATGGTGCTAGATACATATTTAACAATATATTATACATATGCAGATCGAACAATTCCTATAACAACTTATGGAAATCTTCGAAGCATCACGTACCGTCAAAAGATGCTCAAAAGTATATTCCATCGAATTTCACTTAATCATTCGAGCAAATTCGAGTATACTAATTAACTAACTTCACCATATCTCTATTTTTAATATTTAATTAAATTAAATGCATTAATCCACCAAGAAATTCATTTAACAATTATAAGAAATATACATTCGCTTGTTATCATTCGCAAATTAATTAATAATTGGTTAGCAAAATAAATTGCAACAAATCACTATTATAAAACATCAAAATCAAGTGTTTGAATTAAAGCTACATCATTCAAACAATGTAATAAAGTTGAACACATCACCGAATTTTTGGAAGACAGGAAAGAAACTTCCAAATTCAAAGTGCACCAAGCTCGAATTCTTGTACCCATTTGCAATCTTCAAAAACCATAAAATAACAAAGTTCAACTCTAACCATGACAGAAGAAGTCTTATTTATAGTCTCCTATAATTCCTAAAAATCATGCGACAATATATCCAAAGAGACTGTATTTCTCCACCCACCAAATATGTTGGTTTTGACTTCAAATTAGGAGGAAAAAGTACATTTGACCCGCCAATCTAGCGACACGAAGTTGTGGGTTTCTATTAGTCGATTCTTGACCTGAATTGGCATTATTTGATGTTCTTGCTCAAAGTATGATGTTGTTCAAAACAAAGAAATCAAAATTTGAAATTTTCCAATTGAGACCAGGATTTTGTTTACCATTTCACCACCAAGACATCTTGAAAGTGAATCATATTCCATGAATATGATATCTATCTAGTGTGTTATTACAACACCGCAATAATCAAAATGGTTAAAGACACTAAGTGAGATTTCGAAGATTATAGAAGATTTAGGATATTCGCTCTATTTTAAATGGGAATAATGAATATGGAAGGCGACAATTTGAGGTAAATGATGGGAATGGAGAGATATTCTTTTAAGTGTACTTTTTCTAAATCATTATATCCCTACATAAATAAAAAAGTGACTTTGGTGTCACTGTTCCTAAGCTGGTTGGCCAATTGGAGGCGGCTTGGAGCCGGTTGACCCCTCATTTGGCCGAGCCGATTTCCACTTGACAGACAAAAGGGAGTGGTTGTCCATCATTCCTTCTCCTTTTACTGCAATTTCCTTTTTCTCTGACATTAGAGTTTTTCCCTTCACGCAATCATATTTCCTCATTATCCCACTGAAGAAGCTGTCTTTTTTCTTAGATTTAGAGCAAAGGGCTCTGAATCTTTCTTCAATTACTACAGTGGCCTTCTTCCTCAGGAGCAAACGGAGGTGCACGGAAGTAAAAGAAAAGGTAATCGGTACTCGTACAGCCGCGTTAGCGATTTTTGCTCCTTATTTTGTTTTTGGCCTTTTCAGTCGCGAGTGAGCCCTTTCATTTTCTTCTGTTCTCTCTGCGTGAACTGTGATCGCTGTCGTTCTCTCTTCTCTCTCTCGATGAGCATCGCTGCCATAGTAACAAATTTCAGAAAGTCTGAGGTAATTTCCCTTGTTCGCCTCTTTTTCCCCTGTTTCCTCATTTCTGAAATCAATGGAGGTGTTTCTGTCTTTCTTGATCACCTCTGCCATGGCATCGCTGCCGTAGCAACAATTTCATCTCAAATCCTCTCTTCATTTCAATTTTTAGCTTTTATAATAATTTACTTTTGTGGGATTTTTATTGAAGAGTGATTTAAGAACCCCCTCTTTTCCTAGCACTGTTAGAGCACCACATCATGGGCAATTGCGTGGGTTCATCTGTAAGAATTGAATGTTCAATCTTATTTTTATTTAATATGCAGTAAATTGATTGGTTGAAGTTGTCTGAGAAGCTTACTAACCGTGTAGAAAGGAATTCGTCATCGAAGCTGGTGATGTTGACAGACCTGGAACCATTGAAGATTGGACCTCAAGGGGAATACATAATAATAAACTTGATAAAAGGAATGAGTCTGAGAAGCTTACTAACCGTGTAATAAGGAATTCGTCATCGAAGCTGGTGATGTTGACAGACCTAGAACCATTGAAGATTGGACCTCAAGGGGAAGACATAATAATAAACTTGATAAAAGGTATGATCTACCTGAGATCTCCATAAGTTCTTTTTGAAGTCGTTTAGTTTAATGTGCCATCACCACTTAAACTTTATTTGTGTTTTTCATTCATTTCAAATTAAAATTGAACCTTCGTTTAACTAAAATTCATTCTGAATTTGGTTTTACACAACGAATTGCATGTTGCTATACTCTAGATCTGCATGTGGCCTATTGAATTTTACTCTTTTGGAAGTGGATTAAATTTTTCTATATTTATAAGTTTTGTGGATGATGTGCTCGTTGGAGAAAATGGAAGCACTAAGCATTTTATTCTAAATTTGTTTTGAGAACCTCTATTGTTGTGTGGATAATTTTATTTTATTTTTTGTTGGGAATTGAATTTTGTCATTTTATAATTTATTGCTCTATGATCATGATAT
>OU503036.1:17704261-17743134 GCA_912172775.2 Fraxinus pennsylvanica
CGACTTTCAATTTCTTTGGATATTCATTAACCCCTTCGGCAAGAAGTCAAAGGAAACCAAAAAATAAAAAAAATAAAAATAGAAGCTTCCATGTAATTATTATATATGTTCGACATTCAATTTCTTTGACTAAACGCCTATTTGATCAATTCTTCCAACAAATTATTTAAATATTTCTCGCGTCTCACTATTTTTCTTGATTCAATCTATTTGAAAGTCTGTCTAAACACCATCCTCAGACAATCAAACCTTATTATCCTCGACCAAAAACAAGAAAACAGTCACTTTTATTGATCAAAACCTTGTTCAAATGTGCAGTCCATTCACTTGTGGAGGCTTTAACATTCAAGAAGATGAAGAACTTTTCAGGTCATGTAATTATTCTGCTCCAAAAATATCGAAAAGGAGCACCAGCTTTGGCAGCAGAAGAAAAAACAGCAACCCTTATGCCAATAGGGGTCTAGAGAAATTCTATGCACTTTTAGCAGATCTTGATGAGAAAAGACAGAAAATATACGCTCAGATGGGCTTCGAAGACGTTTCTCTCGTTCGATTTGTTTACTCGAATTCCAATCACGTCAAGCCCATCGTCGTTAAAGTCAAGGAGAAAAGATCACAAGACCACAAAGGAAATGCTCGCGTAACTACGAACAATCCTCAAGTGTCTGAGAAGTCTCCAGTCGAGACGTCTAAAGACGTGGTCGTCGGGAATGAAGTTCAACAAGTGAAGGACGAAAAATCCGACCGAAGGAATATGAAGTGTTGCTTGATATGTGGGAGGTTTAAGTTGGAAAAGTTTAGGCAACCTTGTTACTATTTTCCGTTGGTTATAGTGATTATTCTTGTGCTATTGGCTATTTATGGACGATCTTTTGCCATATTATGTACTTCTATTGGGTGGTATTTGATACCTACAATCAAAGGGGGGAGCTCAGATTCAAGCAAGCCAAAGAAGAAAAAGGACTATGTTAAAAAAGTGAGTGAGAAAAAGATTGTTACAAGTGAAGGATTGTCTTCCCCAAGGAGCGTCCTAAACGGACCAAGAGACAAGTCCCCTCGACAACATGGCTAAGAAACTATGTATGTTTAAGATTGATGCTTCCATTGTGATTGCTTTTTCAATTTTCCCACTTGAATTATGTTTATATTTTCTCAGATAAGGGACACTTTTTTTTTTTCTGTCTTTTATTATTTTATAAATATTTTTTTGTGTGTTTTTTGAAAATAATCCACTTTGGCATGTTCTTCAGTGTTTGTTGTATTAGTGTCTTTGTGGCTTATTGGGTGCCTTGAAATTATTTGGCATCGCCATCTGAAATCCTTACCATCGGTGTAAAAAAATTCCGGAGGCCTATTGATCGCAATATCACACCTCTATGGATCGAGTTAAGTTTTGTAACTTGCTGCTCCAATCACGGTCAGCCAGAGTGTATTTCGGATAGACCGGCAATGGGACTTGTTGTCTGGACATTCTTGATGATGACGTTGTGCTCTGATGTCGTGTCTGAATTTGACACGTCAACTGTGTATGCCTACCGTTCGTCAATAAAAATATAGCAAATGCTACTTGTACACCGAGTGTCAAATATGGAAAATGCTACTTGTATACTGGGGTTGCACCTCGGTGTACAACCTCCTCACAACAGGGGGGCCCACGGCCAATAAAAAAGTCATGGGCCCCCCTCTTCTGAGGGGGGTTGTACACCGGTGTCAACCCCATTTTACAAGTATCACGACCCTAAAAATATTCACATTATTTGGGGAAGTATTTAGCCCATGTTTGAGGAAAATAATATTTTGAATAGTGATTTTAGGATAATGTGAAGTTGAGATATACTGTCTAATTTTTGTTGTCCATCCAATTAATTATTAACACATTATTTTAAATTAACATGTCTAACTTTTCTCTAAGTACTCCGAGTTATACAACTAATTTGACAATTAATGAGTTGATAGATAGTTTGGCCATTTACATTTATTCACATTAATGGTCAAGATATTTACACCTCATGGATTATCACAATACTTGTACAAAATTGTTGTACAAGTAGTTTAATTCGACTACTCCTTATACTGAAAAATATAAGATATTTTAATGTAAAATGATGTGTCAATAATTAATTGGTGGACAACAAAAGTTGGATAGTAGATTTCAACTAAAGAACGTGATTAAAAAGTAGTGAAAATGGAAACTATTTTATTGTATAAATGTGTTTAATTAAGTGAGGACGGTAGTGGATGCCATGACATGCCTTTTGGCTTGTGAGACTTAATTAGAACTTAAATATTTGTGGAAATCTTCCAAGATTGAGGTTCTTGGTTTCTCCACTTTCGGTTCTTTCACTCCAATTGGAACTTGATGGGCCTTTTTTTTTCCCCTATGATAGGAGAATTTGGAAATTGTCATCCACCAGAAGCATAGGGATGAGAATATCTGGTTAACCTAGTATGAGTCCGGTAAACTCTGTTAAGATCATTGTGTTGTCTTTGTTTAATGTCCTATAAGCACAATGAATATGCCAAATTGACACGAAAGAGAATATGATAAACACGCCCCAACTAAAAACTGAAAAGACTTTATAATTAACCATTTAAATATTGGTGATGCTATGCGTTGCAGTGGCTTTGAAATAAAAACTCTGCATTAAATTTGAAGGTACGCGATGCCTCCAAGATACAATGAAATAGGATAAAATGTTTAATGGCGTTTATGCACTAATAAAAACAAACCAAATACCAAAGATGAAGTATAAATTTATATGAAAGTCTTCGTGATTCTATTCTTCGATATTTTGAATCACAAAGTGAGAGAAAAGGATGAAAGATTATGAAAAGAATGAAATTTGAATCGAGGATGTCAAAGGAGAATCATAAACTTCTTGTTCATTTATACGTATCTACAAATATGGAATTGTCAATCTATTTATAGATTAAATAGATTGTATTACACCTTCTCGTAAGGTAGTTATTGCATCAAAACAGCTTTTGAACATCATATTGAAATTGATGGGTTTTGATACCAATGAATCTCGGTCTAGATGTAAATGTTGGGTTAAATTGTTACCAACAACCAAGTCTAAAGGCTCGACTTGAAAATAACGTGGGCCGTTAGAAGTAGTTTAAAGAATTAACGCTGCTCACGACCCATATATATATATATATAACCTTTTGGATGACTTTGAATTTCAACCCATTTAATCATTTATTGATCCAACTAAAGCCTAACCTAGCCTATATATATGTTGCCTTTTACCCTAGCTGTTTTATGCGTGATTCATGAGAAAAAAGAGAAGAAAACGTGTGTATGAAAAAGATCAGCAGCCTACTAGAGAAAAAACGTGTAGCTTCGTTTGATTTTTGGTCTCCTCTTTTGTCTTCTTTTGTTGTTTCTTCTCTTTACTTTAGTGACTGCAAATGATCACTATTATCTTGTCCTTTGTGGGTGAGATTGAGGAGCAACTGAGGTGAATATAATGGTTGTGGGTTGAAACCATTTGAATTGATTGTTTGACAGAGAAATGTAACGTGAAACTGAGTCCTCAAAACACATCCTTGAAGCAAACTTCCATGACAATTGGTATCAGAGCTTCAATGTGGTGGATTTGGCTCGAAAAATTGACCAAAAGCCATCCAAAAAACTGGTTGAAATGAAGCATAAAATAGATCGCAAAACTGTCCAGAAAATTTCCCAAAAATTGAGGGTATTTTATTAATTTCATGCCAATTCAGAAAGAGTTTGGTGAAACGGAGACCAGTGGCGTGACGTGCAGGCGCTCCTGCATAGCCAGAGCTTGAGACCAGCGACGGCGCACGGTGGAGGCGCGCAGAACACTTTGAGGCGACTTTGTCTTCAGGCAGTTTATTCCTAACATAAATTCTGACATTTTGGTGTTTTTACTTTTCTGTTTCAGGTTATACAGTGAAATCTGGACAGATTTGTTCTTCGTGCGTTCGTGATTCGATTGTGGTTAATTGATTTCTACGATTGATGGAGACTTTAAGGCGAATGGCGTTGCCATAAAGTGACAAATTCACATCTCTCGTAATTTATGGACTCAGATTGGTCCGCTCTAGTATATTGACTTATCACAATTTAAATTCAACATTAGCGCGTCATCGTGTGGGGTGACTTTAGGATTTAAGTTACAATGTGGGGTAACCATTGTTTGTACTAGAAATTTAGGAATTACTTGCTCTATTTGAAGTGATAATTTATCTGCAAGTTGGTAATTGATTTTATGCTTTCATTGTCGTTTAGTAACTGAGTGAGACTGCATTGCATGAGAATTTAAATTTTTTTGTTGACATACATTCGAGTTCATTGATTATTCTATTAGAAAACCTAGACTTGACCCATTTGAACATTCCTTGATACTAAGATCTCGAGTCTCACGAAACCTTGAAAATCTATAACGGTGTATAATGCGGCCCTAGGATTACTTTATATGACCTATTTTTAGACTTTTGTTATTTTATTTTTCAAAATGTTTTCACATTTTGAAGTTAGAATTTTCAATGGAAAAGAGAATTTTTCAATTTAGTAAAAAAAGATGAAGTAGATTTTAGTTCAACAAAAAATTTTAAAATTCACAGATGACAAATTTCCTGCAAATTTGACAGAAGCACAAACAGAAGAATATAATAAAAAACTATTTTGACAGAAGGACAAAAAGAAGAATATAATTAAGTAATTTCAAAAGAAGAATATAATGAAGCACCTATCTCACACTATTTTGAAAAAAGTTGGTAAATTTGATGCTACGAAATAACTTTAGAAAAGTCGGAAGATTTATATTTGCCTAAATCTACTCGTAATACGTTGTATTTGCTTGAAAGATTTTTCAATTTTAAAATGGATTCTTTAAATGATTTTGATGACAATTAGGGTACTTTTAATAAACTTGTTCAAAATATCTTTAATTCTGACGAGAATGTGTTTGAAACTTATAAGGCTATCATCTTGCTTAATTCAATGCCTAATTCTATTAGAGAGGTTAATAATGCAATTAAGTATGGTAGGGATACCTTAACACCCGAGATTATCATAAATTTTCTTAAGAGTAAAGAGATGTATATTAAGGCTGAAAAAGAGGATAACAGAAGTGGCGCGTTATATATGATGAGGAGTAGAATGAAGTTTAAGCAGATAAATTTGGATAGAGCCCGAGACAATAATGATTCGAGTAGTGACTCGAGTGATGATGGTGGTAAGAAAAAGGGTAAATGATGGGACAAGTCTGATTGTAAGCGCTGTTATAGATGTGGTAAGTTTAGACACTAAGTTAATCAATCATTAAATTTATGGTATGTGTTCTGGGTCCGTAACACGAGGTAAGATTTGTGATTCCAATTTTATTGGTTGCCTTGATTAACTTTGTGTTTTGATTGTTTGTAGGTCGATTGGGTATCAAGCTAAAGATTTGTTGGGTTTTTATTCTCAATGAATTCCAATCTATGATGTAAATGTTTGGTTAAATTGTTACCAACAACCAAATTTAAAGACTTGACTCGAAAACAACGTGGGCCGTTGGAAGTAGTTTAAAGAATTAACGCTACTCATGACCCATATATATTACCTTTTGGACTACTTTGAATCTTGGTCCATTTAACAATTTATTGGTTCAAATAAAGTTTAACCTAACATATATATATGTTGCCTTTTACCCTATCTGTTTTGTGTGTGATTCGTGAGAAAAAAAGAGAAGAAACATGTGAATGAAAAAGAGAGAATTCAGCAGCCTACTTTGGAGAGAAAAACATGTAGCTTCCTTTGGTTTTTGGCCTCCTTGTTTGCCTACTTTTATTGTTTCTTCTCTTTACCTTTGTGACTACAAATCATCACTGTTATCTTATCCTTTGTGTGTGAGATTGATGAGCAACCGAGTCCTTAGTTCCTCATAGAAATTTTAAGACTATATAAATTACTTGCAGATGTAGTTTGCTACAATTTCTTGTATACTACTTAGTTTTCCAACTACAAAAGCAATATCCAGCCTTATAGATATCTTTGCATACATAAAACATACAGTAACTTGAAGATATTCTAATTGTGATACCGCTCTACGTACGTAAGAATATAATATGATATTAGAACAAAAAAGGTGTAGTCATTGTCTTGCAATCATAGTGATTGTACGTTGTACGTTCTCGATACCTTTTCTATATAATGAGATTGGATAAATATTATCCCAATAGCCTTATGACTTCAACTCTTAAATCACATATGCAAGTCCTATATCTTTCATATAAAAATTGATGATAGGAAAGACTTCATGTAATACGTTCTAAGTTAGTACCAAAGCTAAATATATCATCCACATATAGTCAAATAATGACATCTTTTTGTCCATTAAATTTACCAATATTTTGAAAATCGACCTGGTCATCGACCCGGAAAAAGTGAAGGGTCAAGAGTCAAAAGGTTCAATCGATGTTGAACCGGGGTCAAACCGGATGCAATAAATACATACAAAAATAATAAAATACTATGAAAACAATATATTTTTTAAAAAATTTTCATATTAATAATTCATACTTCAAAAAATAAAATCAATATGTTAAAATAGTTTATTTTGTTAAATTAAAATAATTTAAACTTATAGAAAAAGATATCTAACATTAATAATCAAGTACAATTTAAGTTAAATTTGAAAATTAAATAAATGAAAGAATGAAGGTGAATATTACAATTTAACTAGTTGTGATTCAAAATTAAATTAGTCAATTAGACACATTTGAAAATGATTTTGATGGATATTTTAACATTTTTTTTGTTATGCCACTATCGCACATTGGAAGTTAATGAAACTATTAGAGTTAAGAACATATATAAAAGGCACAATCCCACATTGGAAGTATATGAAACCTTTGGAGAGAAGTGCATCACATCCATTAATTATCCATGGGCCTTTGAATTGTAAATTATAAAGCCCATTCATGAAGTTAAAAAAATTTTAATCTAAAAAAAAAAAAGTCGTGAAACCCGCTCAAAATCGCGACGGGTTCACCGGGTTACGGTTGAACCAGCCGGTTCGAGGGTTTTAAACGATTTTGTCAATAATAAAAAATCGGACATGATTTGGCTCGATTCCCGATTTTACAGGTCGGGCCGGTTTTGACAACATTGAAATTTACTATATACACACTTATCTGGTTTATGGATTGTAAATCCCTTAGTAACTATCACTTTATCAATTTTTTGTGCCATTTCTTTTGACACTTTTTCTAAGTCTATTAGTCTATATAACTATTTAATAAACTTACAAACTTTTTGTTTTTGTCATGATAAGACATATTTCTAATTTAGGAAAAAATGGTTTTAACATCCATTTGACAGTTGTTTGGTAGTGGTGATGCTAGTAAGAGAATCGGTTTAGCTAATAGTCTATATCTGTTAGGCTTCCTTCCTAGTGAGAGCCCACTGTAATTGGTAAGTGGGCTTCTTTTGTTTTGGACCCAAGACCAATATAATGCAAGGAAGAGACCAAACAAATCATAATTAACATACACATACAACACACGGACAGAGAGAACGAGAGTGAGAGAAAGATAGCTTCAGGTTCTTCTCGCTAATGATCAAGGCCTCATTTGTGGTCTGATTTTACTGAGATTTCAGTATGTTGTTCCTGGTGAAGAGTGCTAATTTTGACTGGAGCTGATCATTCAGATTCCTCTTCGTTTGTTTGGGCTTTGCACACTCTTCTGTGAGATTTTTCTTGTTATAGTGTGCATTTATCTTTATGATGTTGTTGTTATTGATATCCAAGGATTAGATGTGTTCTTGATGTAGTGATAGCCTTTGGAGTTGAATCTAGAGAAGATTGCTGTATATCCCATTATCTTTATAGTGGATGACTCTTTTACTAGACTAGATCCCGGGGTTTTCCATTAGTAGGATTTTTGTCGTTAACAAATCTGGTGTTCAATTTATATTTCTGTCAGTGTGTGTGAGTTGTTGGATTAATTGTTTCCGCTGCTTCTTTAATGTATTGGTTCAATCCCCAACAAAGTGGTATCAGAGCTATTTGGTAGTGTCTCTATATTTGTGGTGAGAATTAAAAATGGAGGATTTGGCTAGTGACATGGTTAAACTTACATCTTCCAATTATTCCATTTGGAAGACGAGAATGGAGGATATCCTGTATTGCAAAGACTTGTTTGAACCCATTGAATTGAATGGCAAGAAACCCGATTCTAAAACTGATGAGGATTTGAAGAAGCTGAAAAGGAAGGCTATTGGACATATTAGGCAGTGGGTTGATTAGAGTGTCTTCCATCGTATAGCCAAAGAAGTTGATGCGTATAGTCTTTGGCAGAAATTGGAAGGTCTTTATGAAAGAAGACTGCACAGAACAAGGCATTTGTCATCAGAAGGCTTATAAATTTGAAGTACAAGGATGGTAATAGTGTTGCAGAGCACTTGAGCAGCTTTCAAGAGTTATTGAATTAGTTGTCTACCATGAACCTTGCACTAGATGATGAGGTGAAGGCTTTACTTCTGTTGAGTTCTTTACCATACAGTTGGGAAACTGTAGTTGTCTCTCTGAGCAATTCGCCTCTAAATGGTGTGATCACTGTCAACATGGTAAAAGACAGTATGTTTAATGAAGAAGCCAGAAGAAAGGAGCATGGTGCTTCTTCTAATTCTGAAGCACTCATTACAGAAAGAAGGGGGGAAACCAAAGTAGAAAACATCGTGGTGATGACAGTCGTGACAATTTCAGAGGAAAATTGAAGTCAAGAAATGGGATGAAATGTTATCATTGTGGTAAGCTAGGATACATTAAAAAGGAGTGCAGAAAATGGAAAAGGGAACAGTCAAAATGGAAAGGAGAAGAACATGAAAAACAAAAGGAGACCGCTGTAGTAGCATTTGAGGCAGATGTGCTTATTGCTTATGATGAAGCATTTGCTAGTCTTTCATGCCATGATACTACATGGATATTCAAATTACTCTACGTAGGGATTTCTTATCCTACACCAGTGGTGATTTTGGTTGGATCAGGATGGAAAATGAAGCTAAAGTTAAAACTGTTGGCATGGGGGATGTGCAATTGGAAACTAGCAGTGGTAACATGTTACTTCTCAGGGGTGTCAAACATGTTCCTAATATGCGCTGCAGCTTGATTTCGGTTGGAAAGCTTGATGAAAGCTATCATAATCACCTTGGAGATGGCTGTTGGAAACTGAAAAAGGGTTCTCTTGTTTTAGCCAGAGGAAAAAGACTAATGGTCTCTACAGAATAGAAGCAAAACTTATTCATGGAGAGGTGAATATTGCTGACAATGAAGTCTCTACTGAGGTATGGCATAAGCGGCTTGGTCATATGAGTGAAAAGGGACTTCAAGTTCTTGCTAAAAAGAAGATCCTACACAATGCAAAAGATACATTACTTACACCTTGCACTCATTGTTTAGTTGGAAAGCAAAGTAGAGTTGCATTTCATAGATTCCCTGCATCTAAAAAGACTCATATTCTTGATTTAGTTTACACTGATGTCTGCACAATGCTAAGTAAATCTCTAGGTGGTGCATTGTACTATGTTACATTTATTGATGATCACTCTAGAAAGGTGTTTGCATATGCTCTGAAATCTAAAGACCAGGTGTTGGAAGTTTTTAAAGACTTTCATTTGAAAGTTGAAAGAGAAACTAGAAGGCAGTTGAAATGTGTCAGAGAAAATAATGGTGGTGAATACAGAGAGCCATTTGAAGAGTACTGCAGAAGATATGACATCAGTCTTGATAAAACTGTTCCTAAAACCCCACAACCGAATGGCAGAGAGAATGAACATGACTATTTGTGAGAAAATCAGATGTATGCTTTCTCATACAAAATTGCCTAAGCATTTTTGGGCTGAGGTAATGAGGACAGCAGTTGACCTTATTAATCTTTCTCCATCAGTTTGTTTGAATGGTGAAGTTCCAGAAAGCTTTTGGACAGAGAAAGATATTTCTCTTGATCACTTAAGAGTCTTTGGTTGTAGAGTATATGTTCATGTTCCTAAAGATGAAAGGTCCAAACTTGATAGCAAAGCAAAGTAATGTATCTTCTTGGGTTATGGACATGCAAAATTTAGGTACAGGTTGTGGGATCTAGTGAATAAGAAGATTATCAGGAGCAGATATGTTGTCTTCTTTGAAGATGAAACCATTGAAGATTTGGATCAGGCTAAGAAGCCAAACACAACCAATGAAGAACAAATCGGTCCAGTTCCACATGTACCAGATCCTATGGGACATGATGATCACAGAGAAAATTTGCAAAATGAACATGACGCTATAGGAGACAGACATGATGAAGTCTCTACACAGGGTAATGCAGAACTAGATCAAAGTCAAGAGAATATTCCTCTTGAGGTACAGCTGAAGAAGGGTTGAGAAGATCTACCAAAGAGCGTCAGCCCTCCAAGAGGTATTCTAGTAATGAGTATGTGTTACTTTCTGATTGGGGGAAACCAGACTGTTATCAGGAGGTTCTACAACATGATCAGAAAATGGAGTGGTTAAAAGCTATGCTAGAAGAGATGAAATCCTTACATAAGAACCACACTTATGATCTGGTGGATTTGCCTAAGGGCAAGAGAGCACTGAAGAACAAATGGGTGTTCAGATTAAAGGCGGAACCAAATAGCTCACAGCTAAGGTACAAGGCAAGATTGGTCGTGAAAGAGTTTGGTTAGAAGAAAGGCATTGATTTTGAAGAAATTTTCTCACTAGTGGTAAAAATGTCTTCAATCCAAGTTGTGTTAGGCTTGGCAGCTAGCTTTTCTACTAGATGTGAAGACAGCTTTTCTACATGGTGACCTTTAGTAGGAAATATATATGGAGCAACCAGAAGGATTTACAGCTAAAGGCAAAGAAAATTTTGTATGTAGGTTGAAGAAAAGCTTGTATGGTCTTAAGCAGACTCCAAGACAATGGTACAAGAAATTTGATCTCTTCATGGTTGAGCATGGGTGCACCAGAACATCTTCTGATCATTGTGTGTTTATAAAGAAATTCTCTGATGGGAAATTTATTATTTTGTTGCTCTATGTGGACGACATGTTGATTGTTGGTCGTGACACTGAGAAAATTAAGAAACTGAAAAAGGAGGTGAGCAAGTCCTTTGAGATGAAGGACTTAGGACCTGCAAATCAAATTCTTGGTATGAAAATCTATCGTGATAGGAAGAATGGAAAATTATGACTATCATATGAAGGTTATATTGAGAAGGTATTGCACATGTTCAACATGGATAAGGCAACACCAGTAAGCTCTTCACTTGCAAGTAATTTGAAACTAAGTTCAAAGCAAAGTCCTTCAAGTGAGAAAGAAAAGGAAGAAATGGAGGATGTGCCTTATGCATTAGCCATTGGTAGCTTGATGTATTCTATGGTCTGCACAAGGCTAGATATTGCTCATTCTGTTGGAGTTGTTAGCAGATTTCTTTCTGAACCTGGAAAAGAACACTGGGCAACACTGAAGTGGATACTCAGGTATCTCAGAGGGACTTCTAAGATATGTTTATACTTTGGCACCAGCAAACTTGAGCTTGTTGGGTACACAGATGTAGATCTGGCTGGTGATGTTGACTCTAGAAAGTCTACTTCTGGGTATTTGATCACTTTTTCAGGGGGAGCAGTTTCATGGCACATCAAGACTACAGAAATGTGTTGCTCTATCTACCACAGAGGCTGAGTACATAGCCCTCACTGAAGCTAGCAATGAACTGCTATAGATGAAGAAGTTCTTACAAGAACTTGGCTTAGAGTAAGAGAAGTATATACTCTACTACGAAAGTCAGAGTGCTATCCATTTAAGTAAGAATCCAATCTTTCATTCAAGATCCAAACATATTGAAGTGAGGTATCATTCAATTCGAAATGCTTTGGAGATGAAGAAGTTACATCTTGATAAAATTCATACTGATGAGAATGATTCAGATATGATGACAAAGCCATTGCCTATAGAGAAGCTACAACTATGTAGAAGGAAAGCAGGCTTGATGGAGTCCCTCATGTAGTCGGGAGGGGTAAATTTGTTGGGCTTCCCTCCTAGTGAGAGCCCATTGTAATTAGTAAGTGGGCTTGTTTTGTTTTGGGCCCAAGACCAATATAATGTAAGGAAGGGACCAAACAAATCATAATTAACATACACATACAACACACGGACAAAGAGAACGAGAGTGAGAGAAAGATAGCTTCAGGTTCTTCTCGCCAATGATCAAGGCCACATTTGTGGTCTAATTTTACAAATATTTCAGTATGTTGTTCTTGGCGAAGAGTGCTACATTTTGATTGGAGCTGATCAGTCAGATTCCTCTTTGTTTGTTTGGACAACTCCTCTGTGAGATTTTTCTTGTTGTAGTGTGCATTTATCTTTATGATATTGTTGTTGTTGATATCCAAGGACTAGATTCTTGATGTAGTGATAGCCTTTGGAGTTAACTCTAGAGAAGATTACTGTTATCCCATTATTTTTATAGTGGATGACTCTTTTACTGGACTAGGTTTCAGGATTTTTCCCTTCGTAGGGTTTTCCTCGTTAACAAATCTGGTGTTCAATTTATATTTATGTCAGTATGTGTGAGTTGTTGGATTTGCCTATTATAGTTGCCATTTTAATTCTTGTGCATTGAGGGGTTGGATTAATTGTTTCCACTGCTTATTTGATATATTGGTTCAATCCCCAACAATACCAAGATTGTGGGATTAGGCTGAAGGCAAATTTAATATCTCTTGTCATCCATGACTTAGATGTTATTTGAAAATCATTTTTTTAGCTACAAATTGCGATTCAATTGATTATTTTCATAAGGAGGTTATATTGAGATGATCAAGACAGACTGAAGTTATATTTAGTGAACAATGTGGAATCGTTCCATCTTGTGTAATATCCGTTAAGATTATTCAATAAGGATTGTTACACATATTTAGCTCATGTGATATACATGGATACTAATAAGATAAAAATCGAAGATATTCTAGTGGTTCGAACTTTGCTGATGTGTTTTGAGAAGGACTACTTGTTTTACCACCAGATATGATCTATTTACCTGATGATAGGAACTGTACACCATATAGAATAGAGCCAATAAAATTGAAATAATTAAATGTTCAATTGCAGGAATTTGTAGACAAAGTTTTCACTGTACCTGGTGTAACAATCCGTAATAAAAATCCTTTGTCGAGTATTGATGACCTATTTGAATAGCTTCGGTGTGCTTAAGTCTTTCAATGAATACTTGCATCGTGGATATCATCAACTTGAAATCAGGGATGGTGATGTGTTGTTTACTTTTGGAACAAAATATGCCCATTATGAGTTTCTTGTGATGTTATTTTGATTGACCGATGCCCTGGCAGACTACATGGATCTAATGAACATAGTGTTTCATCCATATTTAGATATATTCGTGATTATATTTATTGATGATATACTAGTGTACGTCCGGGATAAAGATGACCACATGGAGCATCTCAGAATCATTTTATAGACTTTGTGGGATGAGTAGTTGTATACTAAATTCAGGAAATGTAAATTTTGGCTTGACCAAGTAGAATTTTCTTGGGACATGTAATATCTTCAGAGGGAATGTTCGTAAACTGACTTACTAATGTGATAAAAGTATGAAATTTCTTGGCTTAGCACATTACTATCGTTGCTTTGTAGAGAAAATTATTAAAATTGTTCTTCATTCGTCGACCAGTTTAACTAGAAAGAATACCAAATTTGTTTGGACTCGAGCATGTGAAAAAAGTTCATTGAAGTCAATTAGTTTCTGACCTAGTTCCTACTATCCCATCTCTAAGCCCCTGTTGGGTTTAGATAAATATCATATTTTAAATAGATTTTGATAAAAATTGATAGAATATGCAATTGACAAGTTGTAGATCTCGGAAAATGTGTGGTTAAATTTAATTGTTGACTTTGATTATGAATTTATCTAATTATTTTGTGAAACGAAACATGGATTAAGTGACGATTTTTTCATATATATTGATGTTTCATGACAGGGCTTTGGTTGTATTTTGATGCAAAATAAGAAAGGTGTATTTTATGCTTCTAGAATGTTGAATAAATATGAGCTGAATTATCCTACATATGACTTGAAGCTAGCTCCATTTATTGTGGCATTGAAGATTTGGAGGCATTATTTGTATGGTGAGAGATGCTACATATTTACAGATAATAAATGTTTAAATTATTTTCAATCAGAAAAAAATGAACTTAAGGCAAAAAAGAAGGTTACAGGTCATAAATATTATGATTGTAAAATGAATATGATTCGGGGAAGGCCAATGTAGTTGTTGGTACTTTTAGTATGAGGACATCTAGTCCTATAACTCGAACTAATGCAATTTATTCTTTCTTATTCGACGAGTTCAGAGTTTTAAATACTTAATTATGGGTGACTAGCTTAAAAGTATCGCTTGCTAATTTTCAGGTTAGAACAAGTTTGATTGACGCAGCTAGAGAAGCTCAAACTCAATATCCAACATTGATAAATTGAATGAAGAAGTTACTAATTGTACCCATAAAGAATATACCATCTGATGTGGCAAAGCTTTGGTTATAGGAAGTACATTATGTGTTCCTGACGATCTAAAGTTAGAAAGAGATTCTAGAATAGGCATATTGTTTAGCTTATGCAATGCTTCCTGACTAGTACTAAAATGTATCTCATACTCAAAAAATATTATTGGTAGCATGAAATGGAGAGAGAAATAGCTAACTTTTTGTCCAGGTGTCTTATTTTCCAGCAAGCGAAACTAAATCGTTAGAAAAATAGATGGACTTTTACAGATATTGCTTATTCCCAAGCAAAATGGAAGCATATTACTATGAGTGGTAATGATGGTATATGGATAGTTTTGGACAAATTAACGAAACGCTATATTTTTACAACTTTTCACTAGATAATATATATTGATGAGGTAGTCATTTTATATGGGGCACTAGTTTCTATTATTTCAAAGAGAGATTCTCTTTTACTTCTAAATTTTGTCTAGTTTGAAGAAAGCTATGGGTAATAAACTACATTTAGATACAACTTTTCATCTACATATAGATGACCAATCATAAAGAACTATAAACTTTGGAAGACATGTCAGAGACTAGTGTCCTATAGTTTGAAAGGAAATTGGGATACTAATCTATCTATAATGGAATCTTTTTTACAATGACAGTTATCATTCTAGTATAGAAATGTTTTATTTTGAAATATTATATGGTAGAAAATGCAGAACTTAGACTTTTTGGGGATGAAGTTGCAGACAAGAAATCTAGTAGGTCCTGAAATCGTTTAGATTGAAGAAAGTTAGATTAATTAAAGAAAAGCTAAAGATGGCTTAAGACACACATAAGACCTATGTAGACAAACGTAGAAAGAACCTTTAATTTGAAGTTGGGGATAAATTTTTTTTACGATAATTGCCATGGTAGGATGTTTTCATATTTGGTAAATAAGGAAAATTGAGTCCAAGATACATCGGTTCATACGAATTATTGATCGTCGTTGGGTTTTGATACCCAATAAATCCCAGGAGATAACGTAAAACGTCGGAATATATTTTCACAGGTCTCAACCAATAGTGAATTGAATACCAATAACCAAGTTTAAAAGCTTGATCCGAAAACAACATGGACAGTTGGAAGTAACTTAAGGAATTAATGTTACTCACGGCCCATAAATTTACCTATTGGAAGGCTCTTGAGTCTTGGCTCATTTATCCCTTATTTGGACCAAATTGGTTACCTAATGTTAGACTTTATATAGCCTCCTTCCTTTGCATTGGAATTGTGCATGTGATTGAAAAAGGAGAGAGAAAACCATGTGGCTTTGTGGGAAAAAACATGACTGCCTCCTCATCTATGTTACTTCTTCCATTAGTTTTCTTCTTGCCTTTGTAGGTACAAATCAACAATAACATCTTGTCCTTTGTGTGTGAGATTGAGAAGTAGCCACATGTGAATATATTGATCGTGTGTCGAAGATCTTGAAGCAAGCTTCCACAACAATTGGTATCAGAGCTCCTAGATGGTGAATTTCCGATCAAAAAGTTGACAAAAAAGATCCAAAAACCCACAGAAACAGACAGAAAATAGAAACGAAGAATCTGTCCGGACTTGTAACTGCAAATTCCTGCCAATCCAAAGACATATTATGTAACAGAGGCCATATTTGAGACATGAAGATGGAGGCGCTCCTAGGTCACCGAAGCGTGAGACCGACAACTGTGCGTGGAACTCTAGTACGAGCGCGCGCAAAGGATTCCGACGATGGTGTCTTTGGGTTGTTTATTCCAACATCATTTTGACATTTTAGTTATTTTTTTCAGGTCATACAGTGAAATCTAGATGATTTTACCCTTTGTGCGTTTGGGATTTAATCACGTTTGATTGATTGCAGAAGTTTTAGGACGAATAATGGTGACCCTAAAGTTTGGTAAATTTGCATCTCTCATTATTTACGGATTACAGAATGATTCGCTCTGATAAATTGACTTATCCCATTTAAATTCCAGTATTGGCGACTCATCGTGTGGGTTGACATTGAGATTTGGGTTACCATGTGGGGTAACCATTGTTTGTGTAGAAATTTAAGAATTATTTGTTATATTTGAAGTGTTGAATTTAATTGCAAGTTGATTCTTGATTCTGTATTTTAATTGCCATTAATTCACTTTGTGAGACTACATTGTTTAAGAAACTGAATTTTTGTTGACATACCTTTGTGTTGCGTTGATTATTCTATTAGAACACCTAGACTTGACCCATTTGACCTTTCCTTGATATTGAGATCTCGAATCTTACAAAATTCTTGGAATTTAGAACGATGTATACTGTGATCTTAGAATTACTTTGTGTAACCTATTTATGCAACTTGGTGGTTCTGTTTTTAAAAAAATGACTTCAAATGTTGAAATGAGAATTTTAAATGAAAAATGAGATTTTTCAATTTGACAACAAAATATTAGATAAATTACCATCGATGGTAATTTTTCTGAAAATTTGTCAAAAGAACAAAAAGAAGAATCTAATGAACTTGCTTACATTTTAATTATTTTACACATATCAGATACTATTTTGAGAAAAGTTGGTAAATTTGATACCATAAAAGAATTTTGAAAAAAGTTGGAGGATTATACTTTCTTAAGTTTACTCTTAATAAGTTGTACCTGCTCGAAAGATTTTTCAATTGTAAAATGAATTCTTCAAAGGATTTTGATGACTATTTAGATGTTTTTAACACCGTTGTTTAAGATATTGTTAATTGTGATGAGAACGTGTCTAAAACCTATATGTCCATTATGGTAGGACACCTTAACATCCGAGATTATCAAAGATTCTCTTAGGAGTAAGGAGATGGAGATTAAGGCTGAAAAGAGGATAAGAGGAATGATGAGGTACATACAAGAGCTTATCCAAATCCCATATTCAGTTGAATCAGATCTTACAGCGCTTAGTATTGAGGCCTTCATTGCCCCCATTGTGTAACTTCCCTTCTTTCGTCTGTCCACGAGGCTGGGACAGCTGAAATTAAATAATGAGCTCGAACTTGGCGATAGTTTCTCCATAGATTTCCCCGATTCGATGGCCATCAGGCTTAGCATAGGCGAATCCCAAGCAAGTATTAGTTTTGACTATCTATAACATCAAAGAGTTCACATCTGAATAATACGGAAAAATTGTTGGATTATCTAAAATAAGATACTTGTCTGTTAGGCTGATGAGGAGTAGAATAAAGTTTAAGCAAATAAGTTTAGGTAGAGATCAAAACAGTAGTGACTTGAGTGATAAAGGTGGTAAGAAGAAGGGCAAGAGTTGTAACAAGTTTGCTGGTAAGCGGTGTTACAACTGTGGTAAGACTGAACACTTGATGAGGGACTGTCCTAAGAAAAAAGGATAAGTGGAAGGGTTAGATGAGAGGTGGGACAAATATTACTTTTGGGTTGAGTGATCACCATAGTGAGGTTTATTGAGAGTAAACATAGTTATTGCATGTGTATCTATGTGTAATTATTTATGCATATGTGTGATTGTTTAATTCTATTGTATTATAAATATTACATTTCAATATGTTTGATATATGTATTTGCATGAATTTAAGAGAAATCTAATTAATTGGTGTGATGTGTTTACACGCATAGTGTGTTAAGATGCATTAGTATTAAATGTGTTTTGTCTTTAGTAATGAGGAATATAGATGCCTATGTGTGCATTGGTAGGATGTACCGGGGAATGTGAAGTGTGGCATTTGAATCACGAGTGAAGATATGATTAAATATTTGAAATCATTTATATGTGAAGACCCTGATCAGGTAAAGTGCGAGAATGATACTTCTATCACTTCTATTAGGTGGAGACCTATTATCTATTGTAGTTTACCAGTTAGACATAAGATTTGCAATCTGCTAGTAAGCGATGAGAGGAGATATGTGTTCTTGAGGTACGAGCAACACAACATGGGATATGATAAGTGTGGTGAGATCTTTTTATGGGGTCATTTATACATTTGTTGTATATGTGTTGGACATTTGATTGATTAACTTGGTGTTAGTATGTTGTTCTGTGTGAACGTGTTTGAAAAGATGTGTTATTCTATGTTATATCTTCATCGCATGTTGTATATGCTCTTGATTGATTATTGTAATTACTTATTCTTACTTGAGCATTTTTTGATCTTAGCCCTGACGAGTACATGAACAGGAATGGTATGTGTTTCGACTCGGAAACATGAGGTAAGGTCTGTGATTCTATTTTTTTTTTGTTGTCTTGATTATGCAAGTAAAAACTTTGTACTTTGGTTGCTTGCAGGTTGATTAAGTATCAAGGTGAAAATTTATTGGGTTTTGATAACAAATAAATCCCGGCCGATGATGTAAAACATCGGCATATATTTCCACAAGCCTCGGCCAATGGTGAATTGATTACCAACAATCAAGTTTAAAGACTCGATCCGAAAACAATATGGACCATTTGAAATAGTTTAAAGAATTAATGTTGCTCACGGCAAATATATTTACCTATTGGACATCTCTCGAGTCTTTGCCCATTTATCCCTTATTTAGCCCAAATTGGTAACATAATGGTATACTATATATAGTCTCCTTCGTTTTCATTGGAAGGTGTGATTGATATAAAAAAAGGAGAAAAAACCGTGTGTGGCTTTATGGAAGAAAAATGTGGCTGCCTCATCCTCTTTGTTCCTTCTTCCACGTCTTCCTTCTTTCTTTATTTCAACATTCATCAGCACAGAAAATAAAATGAGGTAGAGAGCAGCGAAATAGAGAGAATGTAAGGAGGTAGTGAGCATCTTGTACTCGTTTAATTTTTTGCTGCTGGAATTAATTTTCTACTCTAGTTACCACACAACGTAAGAGGAGATTTAAATTTCAAGAAACTATAAGGTTTATCTATGTTTAAATTGCTGTTAGAAACTCAAATATAGGAAAGAGATTATAAGGGATGAAAAAACAACAACATGGGATTCAAAACAAATTGAAGCGTATGTGTTTGTTGATATGTTTCAAAGAAAAAGTTAAAAAATGGGAAATATGATGCTGGCTTTAGGGAAAAAAAAATTGGAAGAAGAAAGAAAAATTATTGCAACGGATCGATGAGGAACCATCCTCACCGAAAGTATGTATGGAGATTTATTTACTAGCCAACAACATTTTATACTATAAATTCATATCGTAAACAAACTAAAAGATGAAGTATAACCATAAATTTGAAAAAAGTTAGCTTGATCCGATTCTAACCTAGAGATGGAACTTATTGCACTTGTTTTGCGATTCATTTGATGGCAAAAAGATGATTTTGATTGCTATGATTTTGTAGTTGGTGAGTCGGTTGATGAAGTTTCACCATTAAAACTCTAGGCCAAAGGTTATAATATTGTTTTTTTTTTTTTTGAAGTATCGAAGTTGCCATCAAGTGTTTTGTAAAGACTGTGTTTGGACAAGAGAATATGCAAAATATATATACCTATATAATGTAGTTTATTATTAATCATTGTTTATTGAAAAGTGGTTAGAACTTGAAATTTATAAAAATATAACAAGCAATATACAAAAATAAGGGTAAAGAAGGGAACTAAGCTCTGATATAAATCTGTAGGTGGTGAATGAATTGACATGAAAGTGTTGGCTCATTTGCTATGTCTTTTCTCTTGTATGGTGTGTTCAGGTATAATGTTCCTTCAAAATAATTAGAAAATCCATAATAATATAAACACTTTATAATAATTTCAAATACAACCTAGAGGAAAATATAGGGATGGAAATACCCTATACCACTAAAAGCAATAAAAATTACTAATCATATATTCTAGAAAGAAAAATAAATAAAAGGAAAGGAACTTGAGCTGCCTCCCAATAATTGCTTGTTTATAGTCTTTAACTTAACTTTGTTGTTTTAGTTATTTATGGTGGCTTGAAAATAGAATTTTCTGCCTTACATCAACTGCACCGGCACTTGTTCCTTAAGCCATCTTTAAGCCTCCGGATTACATGATTTCCATTATTGTCTTGCCCAAAGATTTCACCTCATTGATTCTTGTTCTTGTTGCTTTCCCAATGGTCTATCCTTTTGCATTTTCCAATGTCATGTGGTTGCTTTAGTGGAGCGTTTATTGTGAAGGTTTGTTGTTTTTCTTCTACCCTCAAGATTAATTCACATTTTTCAAAATCCATTAATATTGGTGTAGTTGCTAAGAATGATCTTTCTAAAATTAATGGCATGTGTCGAGCATCTATATCAAGGACGATGAAATAAGCTGGTAAGAAGTTATTTCCAATTTTGATGGGCATATCCTCTGCCACTCCATAAGGATGCTTGATTGTCCTGTCAGCCAGCTGTAAAATTATTAATGTTGCTTTTAGATTATTCAATCCTAATCTCCTTTAAATTGACAGTGGCATCATATTGAAGCATTTAAATCATGTAAATTTTCTGTAGAGTGAGGTACATTAAAACTCCTTGTAGTTTGGAAGGGAGCTTATGTTGTATGATTGAGTTGCATGTTCTGTCAAAATCAATGTTTTATCTATTGATAGCTTTCTCTTGGTCAACATCTCTTTCAAAAACTTAGTATAATTGGGAATCTGTAGAATGACGTCAATGAATGGAATGTTGATGTGAAGTTGTCTGAGGGCATCCAAAAACTTCTTGAATTGTTTGTCCAACTTATTGTTCTGCAACTTTTGAGGGAATGGAATTGGAGGTTTGTGTTTACTGTACATTTGCCTTAACCTGTGGACTATCTGCTTCTTGATTAACTTTTGCTAATTCTTCAAACAAACCCACTTGTTCCTCACTTGTGGTAGGTACCTGATTCTCCTTTGTCTCTTTCTTTTACACAATAATTTCTAGCAGGTGAAGTCCACTTCTAGGTGTAATTGCTTGAACGTGTTCCTCTTTAGGTTGTCTTCGAAGCCTTTGAGGAAATGGAATAGACGGAACATAAGCTCGAACAAGGGTAGCACACTTGATTGATGATATCTCTATAATTGCATTATTCAAAACTTCAACTTCTAATACATGTTCCTGTGGGTTCTTTTCTGTATCGCTTAATTTGGGTACCTTGTATTCCGTTGGCTAATGCAGTTGCTATCTGCCTACCCGATTTTCCAAATTTTTATTTGCAGTCTACTGGTTTTGAGTAATAGCATGCTCATTCTGAAAATTAGTATTACCTTTGGTAATGAACATATCCACTAATTTTTCTTACGATGACTTCTTCTCTTGTTGTTGAAATCCTAGTAGGTTGCCCTGAATTTGATATTATTAACCAATGATAAGTTGGATGCTTTCTCCAACGTGTATTATAGGTGTTGAAGTAAAGATTGTTCTGCTGCCTCTATGAGTTTTGTGAATAATTGACCTTCCGAGTCTGATGCGCATGCATGGATGCTAATGGACAATTCACAGTTCTATGAGCTGTCATGTAGTCCCCTGCAGATTGGTACTGTTTGGTGCATCATGCTCACATTTTAAGTGAGATTGCCCAATTTCTTTGTTAGTACTTTCAACTGGGTTGGCAGTGATGTAGCTATTTCAATGTTGTGAATCCCTACTATTTTCCTCGAAGTTCCCATTTCTCTTAGCCACATAGTATGATTTTCAGCTATTTTCTCAAAGAAATCTATAAGGCATTGTCTAAGGGAATATCCACAATTAATCTTCTTGCTGAAGCATTGATCATGTTACAGTATTTAAGATTCAGGCTTGAATGGAAGATGTTGACCTTAGCATTTTTAGGAACGTCCAAATTGGGGCACTTTCTAGAATAATCATTGAATCTTCTACACGCTTTTAGATAGCTTGCGATGTCCTTTTACTTGAATGTAGTGGCTTCATTTATGATCTAATAGACTTGAGAAGGTAGGAAAAAATTCAAGGTGAATTCCACGAAACGATGCTCCTAGGAGTAGTGAATTTACCCATTCCGTGCTCTTTTCTTCAAAGTATGAGGGAATAGGCACATTCAAAAAGCATTAGTTGATATGCTTTCATGACTGATCACCTCGCAAAGTATCAGAAAAGCTTGTATGTGTTCATGAGGATTTTCAGTTGATTTTCCTGAGAACCTGATGTCCGACGATTCTAAAATAAGCTGATGACAAATGGTCGAATATAGAAGTTGGCATGCTCATAAGGTGGATAAATAATAGCCGGTTGCACATGAGCATGTATGAGATTTAAATAATCTCTAAAACCTTCTCTTAGTTTATTGGTAGTTCTAGAGCATCTGGTGGTAATTGAAGAACTATTAAATTAGTGGGATAGTATACCCTAGATAAAATAATTGTGGAATCATAAAAATTGTCAAATATCTTTTAACTTTAAAGGCTAGTGGCGGAGCCAGGACTACGATAAAGTGGGGCCATAAAATCTTTTAGATGAAGTAATAACACAAGAATTGTAAAATTATTACAATTTTTCTTTATATAAATTGTTCTTTTTATACTTTTCAAATTAATACATTGAAAGTACACAAGATTAAGAAATAGAGATGTGTGATATAAGACCGTTAATTCTTGTGCCAATTCTATTCAATATATGGTGGTGGATGAAGGTATAAAAATTGGACACAACATTCTTTATTCTAGCCAAATAGTCCCTTTTATGTAAAAATGTCTAAATTAATCTTTTGATCATTCAGTCTATCTATCAATTAATGTATAAATAATCTATCTTTTATTCTCAAAACTTATTGCGCATATTTTACAAAGGATTTTGGCTGACCGCAAATTATGTGGGGATGAAGATTGCTTTCAACCACACAAATATCTATCTCCTTATCTTCTAACTTCTCTATTTGATTTTGATTTTTTGACATATCTCTTACTTCTTCTTTCGATCTCGAAATCCAATAATAGGAGCTCAATTTCTTTAGAATCTTGCATAAACTGCCAAAAATAAACAAAGAGATTAAATGTTCAAACAATAGTCTAAAACAAAATAAAATAAAAAATTTGAATACCATATAAACTAATAAACTCAAATTATATATTTTATTTCCATATAACGACGCCAAAAATTTGTTTGTGCGAAACCTACAAGTATACAAGATCTTTGATAAGTAATAGATTTACTGTGTTGAGAGTATCGTCTCACAATGAATAAATTCAATTCAAGTTTACTAATTTCATATGGAATTCGAATTATATAATATAAAAATGTTTTTGATTTGATTTATCCAAAATTAATCTAAGAAAGGTGTAAAAGTTTAGTTTTTATCAAATTACGGATGATTGTATTGGATTTCAAAATCTACCTATTACTATTTATTTCAATTATTGATTTCTAAACTAGTTCTTTTAATGCGTTCTTGACAATCGATAAAGCTAATGTATTTAACTTTCGTTTCCAAGATAAATTAAATCTATCATAACCACGATCCGAATCTATTCCTAGCCTGAATTTGAATTATTAGAATGCATTAAATTTTAGATTTTCTATATGATTTCTCATGTGATAAATATTATTCATAACATCTATTGTATATATAATTTTGCCGCGTTCTAAATTTATTGTGAATCTCTCAACACTACAACGAACAATTAATTGACTAATTGGTGGCCAATCAATTAAATAATGCAACGAGTATCCAAAATTAATTAAGAAACGCATGAAATATTAAATTACTAGTTTTGAATTAGAAATAAATAAAAAATAGGGCTCATCTTCATCCAATACAAAACAGATCTAGCATAACATATTATATAAATTACAAGAAGAATAATGAAAAAATATAACTCGGATCATAAAACACTGCAAAAGATGTTGATCTTCAATTTGAAGGTTGAATTCTACAAAATCTTGATGTAATTGACTCTAACTCCTTGCTAGAGTTTGATCTCTTCTCTCAAAATATAGCAATTGACTCCTTGTTCTTGATGAATTCGATAATATTATTGTGTATGAAGAGGCAAGAGAGGGGGGGTTTTTTTTTTTCAATGTGTAGTCCTTGTTTTGTATTTATAAAAGCCAGAGAATATGCTAAAATTGCGTCCAATTTGAATTCTAAGAAAATTTGAATCACGAAAGAAAACTGCTAATTCATCTATGGAAAAAGCCCGTGAGCACATAAACATAACTACTATGCACGTGCCTTTGAGACAGATGGCTCTCGGGTTGGTGAAAATAGGGTACGTCGCGCGCGCCATGAATGGCTCGCGCATGAGCCTGTTTGTGTCGGTTCGTCCTTCAGTAGATTTCAGTATTTTAATCATAATTTTCTCTCAATATCTGATTGAGGTGATTCAAAATGTGCTGGAAAGATAACTCAAAGGGATACAATTTTTCTGTAAATATATCTTTTCCAATTCGTACGTTTACTATCTAAAAAATGGATCTCAATTTGAGGTTAAAAATCCAGAACATAACCTCCTCTCCTGAAAATTGATTTGTGAAAATATTTCAACTATATTTCACTCATTGGACCTCTAATTGCATCAAGTTGATCATATGTGATCTTCAATCATCATTTTATGATCCGAATCAATTATTGAATGTTTATACTTTGGTCTCCAAACTTTGAATTTCTTTCGTTTTTGCTCTTTTTTGTTCATTTCTTCTAATTCCACCAATTTACATTGAGTTCAACCTAACATATATAATTAACACATATTTAATCTATAACTCAATCAAATCATTAGTAAATATTCAAATTTGAATGTTTTAAATAACTGTACAAAATACACTTATCATTATTCAAATGGCCTAATTTAAGACTTCTCTTCAATCTCTTCGACTAAAGCTAAAAGAGACTTCGATAATTGAATTGTTAAAATTATTTCAACTATACTCTACAATGAAAATATCTTCTTTTTATTTTCTTCGTGTTACTCTCAACGATTAGTCATTTTCTCGTAAAGTCATTGTCTTTTATGTGCAGAAATAATTAGTCCAATGTTACATTCCAATCACCTATGGCCATCATGTGCCCACACATCTCTGTCCAAATAGTTACACAATCGAGGCCTCTGTTATGGATTTCGATATGCGACCTTGAATAGCCTGGACTATGGTGCTGTAAACTTATGTGTGCGAACATATGGATTTAACTTACAAATGTCACAAAGATACAATAGGATATAATGATGATTGCTGCTCAATGATGAATGTACAACAAATGTGATTAAAATATCTCTAAATAAGATCATTGCACAACAGAAAAATTATTTGAATTCCAATAAAAACCCACTCTTGAAAATATCTCAAAGCAACGTCGAATTGAAAGGATATCTCCAATTGAGCATCCTTTTTCGATTGAAAGAAAGAACAATTGATTTTATCATTATCTGTGGAAAGAATTACCAAAACCACGAAAGAAAAAAACCTGAAGTGGTACAGTGTGATCCAAATTTCATGTTATTTGGGTTTGGTAGAATAAAAGAAGTCTAAGAAGTTTTGGTTTTTAAGAGTTCTAAATTAATGAAGATCAAATTTCATCAAAGATTGAGAGTTTGACTTGAAAAATGACTTCTTCTTCATTTTAGAACTCCAACAAAGAGATTTATACATGATAATTCAACAATATCTTGAGAGTTAGAGAGTTTAGATTTCAATTGAGAAAATTGAGATCTTGATATTATAAACACAATTATTATTGATTTTATTGGAATCTTCTCCCTACCTGTGATTTTTTCCATGTTAGGTTTCAACGTAAATCTTGGTGTCTATTTTCTTCTTGTTTATTTCATCATCATCATCATCATCATCATCATCATTATCTTGCAATCTAAAATTCATAACAAGTGGTATCAGAGCGAGGTTGATTGTTCAACTTGACGACAATGAAATATGATATTACATTGTTGGATATAAACACGAGATTTACCTTATGGCAAGTGAAGATGCGAGCAGTTCGAGCGCAGATGGATTTGGAGGAAGCCTTGCTTAGATTTGATACGATGCCTGCTATTTGGAAACAAGATGAAAAACAGTGTAAGGATTGGAAAACCCAATCACATTTTCATCTACATCTTACAAATCAAATTCTTCAAGTTATTCTAAAGGAGAGAAGTGCCGCTACATTGTGGTTGAAGTTGGAGTAACTTTGCATGACAAAGAGCTTGACCAGCAGGCTACATTTGAAAAAGCGCATGTATTCTCATCGGATGTCTGAATGTACGTCATTGGATGATCACTTAACTATGTTCAAAGAAATCATGGCTAATTTGGAGACATTGGAAGTTAAGTATGACGAAGAGGACTTGATGTTGATATTGTTATGTTCTCTGTCGCTATCATATGCGACTTTTGGAGATAATATTCTCTATAGTCAGGATACTCTCACCTTAGAAGAGGTCTATGATACTTTACTATCTAAAGAGAAGATGAGACATCTTGCTAGAGGATCTGAGAATCATGCTGAAGTTTTGATTGTGCGTGGGAGAAATCAAGATAGGAATGTTGGCATAAATATAAGAGGCATATCGAAATTTAGATATGCTGAGAAGACATGTCACTATTGTAAAAAGAATGGGTATATTAGAGGTGATTGCTATGCCTTGAAAAATAGAAATAAAGTTGCTGGTGTTACTGAGAAAGGAAAGCAACCTGCTCACAGAGTGAAGGCTGATATTGTGGAAGATAGGTAAAGTGAATGAGAGCCTTTCGTGATTTCTGACATGAATTCTAAACCTTGTGAGGAATGAGTTCTAGACTTGGCTTGTACTTGTCATATATGTCCCAACAGGGACTGATTTTTGACATATGAAGGAGTTTCGAGAGGTGTAGTGATTATGAAAAATAACGCGCCTTGTAAAATTGTCGGAGTTGGTATAGTCAGATCAGGACACTTACAGATGTAAGACATATTCCATAATTGAAGCAGAATTTCATATCTTTGAGTGTACTTAAGAACTCAAAGGGTTATAGATACACTGGTGAAGGTGGAGGTTTGAAGGTGAGTTGAGGTGGTCTTATTGTCATGAAGGGACATAAAAGCTCTACACAGTCGTACATTTTGCATGGTTCCACAGTAATTGGAGATGTAGCGGTTTCTACATATTCTTTGACAAATGATGAGGTTATAAAACTTTGGCATATGCTGCTTGGGCATATCAATGAAAGTGGTATGGCGAAGCTGAGTAGAAGAGGACTTCATGATGGGCAGAAGACCAGCAAAATAAATTTTTATGAGCATTGTGTCTTTGGGAAATAGAAAAGAATCAGATTCACGAAAGGAAGACAGAACACGAAGGAAACACTTGAATATATCTATTCAAATCTTTAGGAACTGGCAGGGGTACCATCAAAGTGAGGTCATTATTACTCGTTGATGATTGATGATTTTTTCAGGAAATTTTGGGAATTCTTTTTGAAGCAAAAGAGTGATATGTTTGGGACCTTCAAGGAGTGAAAAATATTGATAGAAAGCAGACTAGAAAGCATGTGAAATGTCTACGCACAAAAAGACAACATAAGATAGTCCGGTAAACCTTCTTGATATTCTGATTTGAAGATTTTTAGGTGTCCTGTTTATGCTTATGTGGATAATGGGAAGTTGGAGCTTAGGTCACGAAAGTGCATCTTTCTTGGGTATAACTCAGGTGTGAATGTGTATACATTGTGGTGTTCTGAGACAAGAAAAGTGGTGGTTAGTAGGGATGTAGTATTTGATAAACTTGTTATGGTTTGTGTTTTACCTTTTGGGGATTCTAATAAAACTAAGGAGTATAATCATTCAACTCAAGTAGAGTTGGAAATTGGTTCAGAGGAACAATCAGAGGTTGCAGAATAGTCTACTACATATCAGTCCAGTTCGGGGTTAACAGACAGTAATATCTTGCATACTTTGCCTACACCACTAATACCACAGTATTCTATAGCTAAGGATAGACCCCGTAGACAGATTAGACCTTCACAGAAGTATGAGAAAGTAGCTTTAATAGCTTATTCATTGAGTGTGGTTGAAGACATTAATTCTACTGAGCAGTCTGCTACATATTCAGAGGTAGTCAGTTGCAGTGATTCTAGCAGATGGATGATTGCTACGCAAGAGGAAATGAAGTTATTGAACAAAATTAACACTTAGAACTTGGTAAATTACCTAGAGGTAAAAATGTTGTTCGCTACAAATGGGTTTTCAAAAAAAAAGAAAGCACATCAGAGATTGAAGATGCTAGATACAAGGCTATATAGGTGGCAAAGGGCTACAGTCAGATTCCAGGTCTGACTTTACATATGTGTTCTCACCAATTGTAAAGCACAGTTCCATCTGGGCTTTACTTGGAGTGGTGGCTAAGAATGACTTAGAGGTTGATCAGATGGATATCAAGACATCATTCTTACATGAAGAATGTTGCGAAAATTATCCTGCAACTGTACGGGTTCGTTGTACAAGTAATAATTGTGATGAATAAGTTATCGTCTCACAGGGTATAAGGTTTAATTCTAGTGTATCCGATATACCTAAATTCATAACAATAATAAGATATGGTTGATTTGTATTTAATTACGTTCTAGAACTACGAAAGTAATAAAAGAAAGAAAGTGGTTTGTTGAATCAAGTGTGGATGAATGCATTGGATTTTCGAATCCACTACTTGATTCTAAAATTCAATTCTCAACTTGTGATAATTAATTCAATCCTTGCATTCGTGACGATCGATAATTCCACTCTTATTTAATATTCTTTTCCAAAATATNATATTATTCCTGATATGTATTCTTCATGTGTTCCATATAGAGTGTGTTACCTATCGTGAGTTTTTCAACACTACGAATAAACAATTTCTTGTCTTAATGGTACGCAAACATTAAAACAATGTGAAAAAATATGTATATAAAATCACAACGCAAGAATAAACTAAAAATCATAAGTCTTGAATTTAAAACTAGAAATCAAATAGTTTCATCATTCATCCAATACAAATAAAACTTAGCATAGCATATTGATACGAAAATCATATAGAAAATAAAAGAAAGCCATCACCTGAATCATGTAAATAGGAAGAAAATCTAGAAATCTTCGCTTCAAGCCTTTGAAAACGATTCAACTGGTGAATTTCTCCTTCTTCAATGTAAGTTTTCTCTATTTTTGTTCTCCAAATACGGCTGCCTCCACAAAATCCCCAAAAAATTCCTCTATTCTACTTCAAAAGTGCCCTAAAATATTACCAAAATGAAATAATAAAATTACATTTTTGTCCCCAGTTTACCTTGAGGCGCACTACCTAGGTGTGAGGCGCGTGTCCTCGCTTGTAGGGCAAGTTTTGGTGATAATGGGGCCAATTGTAATTTGGCCCCTAACTTTCCACTATCTCCCATTTTGGTACCTCTGTTTCCAATTAATCGTGTCTTCGCTCTTCTCTTCATGTCCAAATGACTATTCGCACTCTCGACTTTCTTTTCTCGCTCTGAGCTATCTTTTGATTATTTTCATTTTAGTCCTCATCTACTTTTTGCCTCGATTAACTCCCTTTTTGTATCATTTCCTCCACATTCGTTGTATTCGTCGATGTGAACCTAAATATAAAGTAAACCACATGTTTAGCCATAATTACATCCAAAATATCACAAATATCCATATTTTGACAACCTAAATAAGTGAAAGAAATACACTTATCAGAGAACTTGAGGAGAGCGTCTACATGCTGTTGAAGAAGACTATGTGTGCTTGTTGAAGAAGACCTTGTATGGACTAAAGCAATCACCAATGTAGTGGTTTAAGAAGTTTGATCCGTTCATGACTATTTATGGTTTCTTCAGATGTAATTAGAATAGTTGTTTGTACTTCAGAAAAGAAGATAGTAGATCGATTACATATTTGTTATTATATGTCAATGATATGCTCATAGCAGCCAAAGATAAAGCAAATGTCAGAAAATTAAAGTTTCAACTCAGTAAGGAGTTTGATATGAAGAATTTGGGTGCATCAAAGAAGATTCTTGGTATGGAAATCTTGAGGGATAGAAAGACTGGTAGATTGTATTTGAGTCAGAAGGGGTACATTGAGAATGTGCTTGAAAGATTCAATATGGTGAATGTGAAGGCTGTCAGTACTCCTTTAGCTGCCCACTTTAAATTATCATCTAACTTTTGTCCTCAATAAGATGAAAACATTGATTACATGTCTCGGGTTCTTTATTCCAGTGCAGTTGGTTCGCTGATGTATACTATGGTTTGTACAAGACCTAATTTAGCACATGCAGTTAGTAGATACATGGCAAATCCTGGCAAAGAACATTGGAAAGTAGTGCAGTGGATCTTTAGATACTTGATGGGCTTTTCTAATGCTTGTTTGCATTTTGGTAGAAAGTCAGATTGAGTCATTGGGTATGGGATTCAGATTATGTAGGAGATCTTGATAAGAGGAGATCACTTACATGGTATGTGTTTACTCTTAGAGGTTGTGCTATCAGCTGGAAAGATACTTTACAAAATACAGTAGTTTTGTCTACAACAGAAGCATGATACATGGTCATTACAGAGGCATGTAAGGAGGCTATATGATTGAGAGGATTGATTGGTGAAATCAGTGAAGACTTGCAGGTGTCTATAGTATTCTATGATAGTCAGAGTACAATTTTCTTGACTAAGGATTAGATGTTTCACGAGAAGACTAAGCACATTGATGTGATATATATCATTTTGTCTGTGATGTAATTGCTCATAGTGATATTGTAGTGAGCAAGGTTGATACAGAGGATAATCCTGCTGATATAATGGCAAAATCACATTGTATCTTCACACATGATAATTCAACATCTTGAGAGTTAGAGAGCTTAGATTTCAATTGAAAGAATTGAGATCTTGATATTGTTTACACAATTACTATTTATTTTAGTGGATTTTTCTCATCTGCCCGTGGTTTTTTCCCATATTAGATTTCCATGTAAATCTTGGTATTTATTTTCTTTTTGTTTATTTCATTATCGTAATTATCTTGCGACCTAAAATTCATAACAAGAAGAAACAAGAAAACCAAGAGAAAATGAGTGGAAGCAGTTGCTCAAGGAGAAGCTGGAAGGACCAATAACTAGGTTGTTCGACTAACCTAAACATGAACGATATGGCTGCAAACATGTAGCACTTTGTTGAAGATAATACTGCCACGAGATAGTTTTTAATGAAACAGTGCCGTAGGATTTTGACTTTCCATGAGGATGGAGGTAGAATAAGTATGAAGGCTCTTACTATCTCGCCATGTGTTGGAAGACAATCATTCCACTGTGTATGAGAGCAAAGCCTTATAGGTCTGCCATTATTTTAGTCAACTAGGAGGCCCTGAGGGATCTCAAGATGAAGCATAGCATGGATTCGAAAGGAGAGCTGGACAAGAGGAAACATCAATCCAGAAAAAGGAGGACCAGATTTCCCTTTATTTTCATTGAGGGAATGGAGATAGATAGCTACGTCCAAAAGATAAAGAAGTTCATAGTGATTTGCAATCTTGTTGATCATATTCGAAAGTATATATATGAACTTATTGGAATCACACCCATTACACAAGTCGAGGCTTCCATATCACGATTTTTGGAGAAGCCATAAAATGGTGTAGGTATTTAAAGAGGATTTTGATCATTTTACACAAGAAATGATCAATGTACAGAGTGTTCAATATGATATGGCTTTTCCAGATTTGCTGGTTGGTTTAAACATGACAACTCCTTTCTAGGGAGATGTCTAAAACCGAATGCCCAAAACATATGATGAGTTGGTAAATCTAATCAAGGAAGAGATCCATGATCAAGTAATCCAGAGACCGGAATATACATAGCAGAGTTACTGCCAGAATACAAAAATGGGAAATACTCCAATATCGAGCAGTTTGTAGTACAGTCATCCAATTGAGCTGCATGTTGTAAGCCCCGAAATGTACATATCAAGAAGTATAGAGGCTAGCCCTTTAGAGATACGACCAAAATTTGAACAAGGAAAAGGCAATGTCAGGCCGACTGGCTTCAAGGTCCGTCATACAAATGACCATGACATCGAAAAGTGCACAAGTCTGAAGTCTATGATAGAAGATATCATAGCGGAAATCGATTGATCAACGACCTATTGTAAACCCAACCTTTTCAAGAAATCAAAAAAGGTAAGGTCCGACCAAACTGGGAAATTCAAAACATCTTTAGTGATCTCAATATGGGCATGCAATCCATGAACACCCAATTAAAATACGTTCAAGATGCCATTACTGCGGTTAGGGAAAAAATAGTACGAAATTCATTATTGAGGTTGGGTGGCAACCATGAAAGGGGATTAGAAGGTGTCCCGCAATTTCTACTTGAACTCCATCAGCAAAGTTACTCCTCGGCTTGAGATAAGCTATGTAATAATGATGGATACCAAAGGATAAGGTAGTAATGGATGAAATGCAGATTAAACGTGCAAAAAATGACCATCACAGAGGAAGAAGCCATGAAAGACTGATCATCAAGCCAGATTCGAAGGCCTTTTCAGAGAAAAAGCTAATATGTATACGTGTAATCCTCAATGACACTTATTTTTGGTAAAGACTGATGTGATATGCAAAGATATGGTGGAGATTGATCCAAGAATATTATGCCATGTCTTGAAAATAGACCGAAATTCCATCCGCACAAACAGTAAAGAAAACCCCTCAACCTGAAAAGATGTAACCAATATTGGTTACATTCGACCAAAACCTCGAAGAGATTTATCTTAAGGGTAACATGAGCTAGTGTCAACTATGTCAAGCATAATTCTACCTAAGGAATCAGTTGAGCCCAAGTAAGTTTTGACTTATTGAAGATAATTGTCCTAGGATCGAGCTGAATCATAGTGAGTTCGGAGTCTTTTAACCTCATTTGAAGTAATCAAGCTTGAAAGAGGTCGATCACACCTTTGCTTGGGTTTGTCCTTTAGCCTTAGCAATAAAGCTTGAACAAGGTCAAAACTCTCTTGTTCTAGCATAATTCTTGATTGCCCAAGTTGAGTACAAGCTAATTTCAATCTTGACCCTTGAGCATAAACCCTCATAAGCGAGTCTTGATCTTGAGCGAGTTACGACATCTTTTGAGCATAATTTCCTCTGAAGGTTGACCCAAACAAGTTGACCTTATTTACAATTTCCACATAGTGCTCGAAAGCCCAAGTGAGTTCAACTCCATTCAAGCTTGAGAAAAACTCAACATATATTACCCTCGAGCGAGGTTGAAACTCCACTTATCTTGACATATATTATGATCCAATGAGGTCTAGAATCACTTCAACACGACTTGAACTTTAGAAAGGATTATTTTAAAATACGATCAAAATCACTTAAGCTTGAACAAGTTCAAGACTTGATTATGAACTCGACTTGACCTTTAGAAAGGATTATTTTAAAATTCGATCAAAATCACTTAAGCTTGAACAAGTTCAAGACTTGATTGAATTTGACTATGCCCTTAAAAGGATTCGTGCTCTCAGCTCCAATTGGACGCTTAGAATTATTTATTCTTAAACAAAGTCGATAGTTGGACTCCCCTTGAGATTACTTAAACTCGAATGAGGCCAAGACTTGGTTTGACTTGTCCCTTAAAAGATATGTGCTCGAACAAGGTCAAGACATAGTTGGGCTCTACTCGGCCCTCTTTAAAGGAATTATGCTTGAAATAAGTATACTCTTTTAAGCTCCAAAATGTCATTATGATAAATTATTTATTCTTAAACTAGGTCAAGTCACTTTGGATAAAACTCAAAGTCTTTAAGACATTATATTTGAACGAGACTGAAACTCACTTGGGTTTAAATCGACACTCGGGATAATTATGTTCGAAGAAGAACAAGGCTTGTTAGAGCTCTACTCAATCCTTAGGATTAATTATTGAGTTTTGCTATGTGAGTATAGCCTACGATTTTTTTATTGGCCTTGGGGTATTGTGAGGGGGTGTACATTGGGGTGTTAACCCAATTATTCTTGATTGGGTTCAACTCAACCTCCATGACTATGATGAGGTCGAGACTTGGACTTGAACCCGAAGAAGATTTGTACTCAAACATCCTAATGAATTTAGGCTCGACTCAAATCCTTAGACGGAATTTGTGCCGAACTAAGGTCAACTTAGCACTTAAAGGAAATTAGGCTTGAAAGAGGTTCTATGCTCGTTCAAGGCTCAACTCTACCTTCGGATAATTATTTTCACATGAGGCTAAAACTTATTTAGGGTTGACTAGGTCATTTAAGTTAATCGTAAGCGCTGAATTAAATCTAGCAAGTTTTGACACCGCTCTTAAAAGGATTTATGCTCGAATGAGGTCAATAGACTGGGTTTTGACTCGACACTCCTCTTTAAAGAAAATATGCCTCAAAATAGTTCGAGACTATTTTGGACAAGGTTTGGATAAACTCGAAACCCTTAAGACAAAATATTCGAATGACGTTAAAACTCACTTGGGCTCAACTCCCTTGGACTAATTACACTTGAAGAAGGGCAAAACTTGCTTGGGCTCGACTAAAGTCCTTATGATTATTTTATTCTTGATTGGTTGATCGACTTTATAATAAATTATACCAATCAAGATTGTGATGCATTTGGGCTCAACTCGACCCTCACGATCTATGACGAGGTCAAGACTTGGACTTGACTTTAACCCTTAACATTCACGATCAAATTGATCTAACAAACTTAGGATCGACTCAATACTCGGACATAATTGTGCTCAAATGAGGTTGGCACTTAAAAAGGGAATTATGCTCGAAAGAAATCAATAATCGCTCCTATTTAACTTGGCCTTCGGATAAATTATTTTCGCACGAGGCTAAAACTTATTTAGGCTAGACTAGGTGTAAAACCCAAATTTTCATAAGTGTTGGAGTGTTATCAAAGACGTAGCTGCACATTAAAATGCGGAACAATAAAAATATATTTCTTTAAAATAAAGTAACTAGAATATCCACAAATTTAAACTAAACATGAAAATTGTATCTTTAAAAAAATAATATAATCATTTAACTAATTAAATAACATGTATTTTGAACGAATTAAGCTAACTAATAAATTGAAGATAGAAAAACTTAATATTTTATTTTTCCTTCAGTCCCTTGGTAGCCTGCATCACCATCATGCCACAAATTCAATAGACAAAATTTGTAAGAGCAAACATTTAAAAATACCAAGTAAGATAAGTGCAGTTTTTATATATAACAATAAATTAATACCACTCTTCTCTTATGAAGTATATCGGTGACCAAGCGAGACACTCAACTTAAGTCATGTTGAATTTTGGAAAGATTTCATATCTCTTTATAAAGAACCTGAACGTTTAGTAGCAATTCATGCATATTTAATTGAATACACATAAAACTTGGAAACAACATACTTGCACATAAGTATCTATCTTAATAGATTAAACGAATTTTTGAAAGAGATTGCATGCTCTAAAACTTCTCTCATCTTTCTCAATTGATTCAATGGTGTATATGATTTCTACCGTGCCTGTTATTTTTCATTGTATATGTTTTGAATTAATCCATTTGTACAGAACTAATCATCTTATACCCTCTCACATGAGGGTGGGTCCCACGCAATAAAAAAGAAAAAAATTTACCTACCCACCCCTTGTGAGTATCTGTAAGTTGTCTGTATCCTTATGTAGCATGCTCATATGTTCTGACCATACTTGAGTTTTTCTGTAGTTAGAAGTCCAAAAAAATCGTGTGCCACCAAACAATTGGATAAGAATGGGCCTTAACATTCTTCAAAAGAACTTTATCACGAGCCTAAAACATGTGACCCAATATTGATATACTCTCTATCAATATTTAATTATTTGACCCAAGAAAGTAAAAGAATTAATACCTATAAAAATGTATCTAGATCAAAATGGTTATCACCAAAATAATTTCAATCCATAAAATCTTGAGGCGGTACGCTAGGTAATGGCTTTTTGGTTTGAACGAGATAAATCTTGCTCGGTCTATAGTACAAAATAATGTAAATGTGATTTGATGTGCTTCTTTATTTTGAACAACTTCTAAGTGGAATGAAAATATACAAAAGAAGCTTAATTAGGATTTCAAGGGATCTAGTAGGATCAAATTAAAAGATATGAAATTCAATTATTTATATTCGTCACGAATATTTATCAAATTATATAGTAAGAAATGAAAGAAGAATGAAATAAATTACTAAATGAGTTAAGACGAAAAAAAAAAAAACAAATTGATCACAGAGAGAATCTTGCAAAGGGTGCGAAGAAAGTCCTTTCGAGATAAACATCGTTGTTTGCAGCATTTGCTTGTAGGATACTATTTTATACTGATTAATGACACCAAAAATCGAAGAAGGCAACAACAACTGATCTGAGGCACTGAAGCAACAAGACCTACGATTAAAGTAAATGCAAATAAATAGAGAAGGGTTAATGTTATGACATAGACGGCTACTACTCCCATACCATCCACATGTTGGGAGCTCGACTAAACTTCGTTCGAGTATTATTCTCAACATCAACCGACTCTGTATCATAAGGGTTCGAGTCTCAACCATGACTGAGCATAATATATCCTCACATCATTGTCTGATGTAGTTGAATCTCAACAACATCAGAAGAATATTTCACGAGTTCAGTGAAGGCTGAGGAAGTTTTGACCAGATTCAAACATAAGTCCAAGTGAGTCTCATCCTAGTTCATACCCTCGCAAAGGCTGAGCCCTAGTGACTCTTGACCTCTTTCGAGTATAATACTAAGGCCAAGTCAAGTCCAAGTAAATATCGACCTTGTATAAAGATTAATCGAGCGCAAGCAAATCTTGAACTCTAATTCGTATGCTTAATTCCTCTTTAACAACTTTTAAATAGAAACATGAAAATTAACATCTTAAAAAGAACTATGAAGAGAGTTATTACGATAGGAAAAATATCAAACCTAAAGCAAGAATTCCTTCAATTCAAATTGAGTGTTTTTTTCTGAATTATCATTGTCATCTGAATTCAAGTCGACGGAGTGCTAACTGTGCACATGTGCTAAAAGTATTATTAGAAACAAACTAGGAAAATACATTTAATGATTTTCACTGGTAGCACAATGAAATAATTAGTAGGTTATCAAAATAAGCCTTGACTGCTTAGGAAGGGAATTAAGTAAACACACAAAAACTCTCTAGGAAAATGAATAGAGGCAGAAAAACGAATGTATTACATTACATCTATATACGGGAGATGTTGCATTACATTTCCAACTAACCCAATTCAGACTCTGGACCTTTTCCAAATTAAGAATGAAGGCGTTTTTGTCAAAGACTGTAGGAGAAAGGGTCATATTATGATACACAAATCAGGACTACACCAGATTTCATATATCATACTAGTAGCCTTGAGGACCAAGGGGATACAGATAGAGCTAGTCATTAAGAAAACATCAGCAGAAAGATAGATGTCCTAAGTTACCTTCTTTTAATAATCCTAAGTTATTTCTTTGAACGACATTGAAGTCAACAGGTGAAGAAACTAACTGGAGGTTTTGAATGCACTGGAAAGATGGGCATATATAGGATTTCTTGTTCTCCAACCAATGAGCATTTGAGCATAATATTTCCTTATGGCTACTAAGTCGAATGAATGAGGGTCATTCAATCAGGATTTTAGGAATCGTAGCCAAATATAACTACAGGATACGATTGTTATACGGCTGCACTTCAGAGATAAAACAACTGAGGGCTGCTATGTGAGTGAAAAATGACCGAGGCTGCTGGATGTGAAAAATGTGGCTGCAAAATAGAAGAAAACAACATAGATTGCTAGGGTGGAGAGAAAGAAAGGAAAAAGGTTTTTCTTTCAATCTTTGGGGGTGGATTTCACACAAGTATTTCTCTACATAGTACAAATTGAGGATTTCTCTAAGTATTTTAGATAGTCGAGATAGGTATAGTATTCAAAGTGGGTAGATCACTACAAATTGATGGTTTGTGGTGAGATTTGTTTTAGAGATCAATTATTGTTGTATTTCCAATTTGCTGGTAGTCGAGATAGGTTGTACAAAGTGGGAATCTCACTACAAATTGGTGGTTTGTGGTGAGATTTGTTGTCTTAGAGATTGATTATTGTAGTATTTTCAATTTGCTGAGAACTCAAGTTTTGGGTATAAACTGAACACTCTGTTTATTATAGTGGATTTGGCTGGAGTTGATCTTTGGTATTTAGTTATTAGCTTGGATTGAATTATTAATTTATTTCCTACAAGAAATAGTAATTGCTCAACAAAGTGGTATCAAAAGCTCAGATTGTATGGGTGTAGTAGTTCTAATGGAGTATTCTTTAGACACTATGATTAAATTATCAGCTTCAAATTATTCTATTTGGAAGCCTATGATGGAGAACATCCTTTATTGTAAGGACTTGCATGAACCTATTGAAGGTGATAGTGCTAAGCCAAGCAGTATGAGTGACAGTGACTGGAAGAAGATGAATAGGAAAT
>OU503036.1:17750931-17773426 GCA_912172775.2 Fraxinus pennsylvanica
TTTATGACTAATTCTTTTATTTTGACTTCAATTTTAACGAGATGAATTCTTTTTCCATGAAAACAAAGAAAATGTAGTTTAAAGTGGTTGTACATTGAAATTCGATTTTCATTTCCACATTGCAATCAAACGGGTAAATTGGAATTTGTTTTCCTCGAATATGACATTTTCCATAAAATTCTTTGCAATCAAACAGGGTCTTATTATTATTGTAGCTGGAAAACCTATTTTGTTTGTTTTATTTAATTTAAATAAATTTCTAATACAATTTATTGAAACTTTACAATGAAAATGAAAAGTTCAATTGTAAATGTTAAAAAGTTGTGTTAACGATTGTACGTGAATTTTAACCCTTGTTTGATTTAGATAAAAATTAGACTTTTAGTAAATTATGATAAAAATTGATAAAGTGTGAGATTGAAAAGTTATAAATCACATGAAATGTGTATTTACTATTTATAACTAATTCTTTTGCTTTGACTTAAATTTTAATGAGATTTTAAGCTAAACGAAACATGGCTTAAAGTTAAGATTGTTAAGTGTACTTTTTTTTTCCCTTCGTGTTACTCACATTTATTAATTTAAAAATTGTGTAACCCGAGGCACAATGCATTAATCAATTTTTCATATAAAAGTCCTGCATTTGTCATGTCATCGGTTAAATGGATAATGATTGATGCACTCACTCGTTGAAATTTTGGCGACTATTTTTCAAATAGATTGAAAAAATTGAAAATCACCTAGAGTTATACATTCAAATGCTAACCTTGTAAATAGCATGTGTGTGCACGCGCATGAAAACATTGCTTGTCATTGTACTTTAAGTGAAATTTCGCATGGATCATCGAAGTTTATTTAGTTTTTAAATGGTTAGTTATACTGTTTAAGATATTTCAATTATGTCACCTAATTAGTTTACTAACTAATCAGTTTTCTTGTTTTCTAAATTTGCTACTTAATGCTGATTTTTTGATTAACCACTTATCAATAATAATGAAATATGTCAATAACATAAAAACAATAGGGTAATTATATTCACATAATAATTTTTATTTCTTGCACCACATTTTAATAATATTTAAGATACTTAATTTTGGTTCATCATAGCACTTATTCCTCTAACGATTTTTCATGTCATTCTCATCCTTTAACTTTTCATTAGTTAACATATTTTGTATTTGATAATAGTTTTATATCCGAAAGTATGTCGAAATGGTGTAAAACAACTTATATTTCGATCATAATTTTTGAAAGTAAATAAACAAAAGTACAAAAAAATATTTTCTCCTCATTTCAAAGCATTATTAATAATGAGCAAAGATTGATGAGCTAAATTGCAATTAAAATATGGTGTTTCAAATAAATATTTAGGTGACAATATAATCACCCAAAACAATATTAATAATGTCTAATACCAAAAGAAAAAAATTGAAGCGTATGAATAAAAATAAATTCCTTTATCACTAAAATAACAACAAACTATTTACAAACACTTTTATTTTATTTAAAATGATAAAGAGTTTTTTTTAAAACACTGTTCATTTTATTCATAAAGTTTAAAAAAAAACACTTTAAATATTAGTATATAAATATTTAACGAAAAATTTACTGATTTAACCAATATTTCACGCGTTCAATCATGGTAATTGAACCCACCTGGCCCCGGCCATATTGGTGGACTGGAGACCCGATACGCAACGTATGGACCTAGCCATTGGTATTATTGGATCAGCTTACTGTTGAACCAGTCAAGACTCTTTGAAAATCATTTAAAATCTCACTAGAACTGGACATGAAAATGGTGGGTCAGTGGCTTAACCCATTATTTCGTAACGTCTTATCATATATTCTTCATATTTTGTTCCTAGGGGTAAAAAAAAGACATGGATAGTTAGAGTTAATGAAGTCTGGAAATAAGAAAAGATGTTGATCTTAATGGATTGGCATCATAATACAGATTGATAGGTTGTATTGTAGCAGGCAAAAGGAAATGGCAATGTTGTGAAAATTTAAAGAGAAGTGAGATTACAATTGTGTATCCAGTGAGTAATGGTGTTTGTGTTGAATTGATACAAAGACAATGGGAGAAAAATATCTGAAAAATCTCATTGATTGATCTGTCGTGTCTTACATATATATATTTAGTGATTAATCAATCTAACTGATTATTAACAGAAAATAACAGAATTAACAACCCAAACTATATAACAGAATTTCCACCGATATTTTCCTCTTCCAGCTGGCCGTCTCATTTGCTGGACAAATCTTGACACTCCCCCTCAAGATGTACATAAATATTGTTTGTGTTCATCTTGCTAAGAAGTTTATGAAATTGATTCGTTCCCAACGCTTTAGTGAAAATGTCTGCAGGTTGCTCTTTAGTAGAAATGTGATGTAAGCTGATTTTCCCTTCCATAACTTTGTCCCTTACAAAGTGACAGTCCACCTCTATATGTTTTGTCCTCTCGTGAAACACAGGATTCATAGAGATATGTATAGCGGATAAACTATCACAATATAGTTCAACAAGCATCGAAAAATCCACATTCAAGTCATGTAGCAAATAATTAACCCATGTAATCTCGGCTATTATTCCTGCCATTGCCCTGTATTCAGATTCCGCTGAACTCTTAGAGATTGTAGATTGCTTCTTTGACTTCCAACTGATTAAAGAATTCCCAATGAAAATACAGAATCCGGTGATGGATCTCCTGGTTTCTTGACATTCGGCCCAGTCACTGTCTGTGTAGGCCTTTAATTTCAACCGTGACTTTGATGATAACATGATCCCTTGCCCAGGAGCTGCCTTAATATACTTTAATACTCTATAAGCTGCCTATAAATGTGTTTTGTTTGGCTTTTCCTGCTCTTTAGTAGAAATGTGATGTAACCTGATTTTCCCTTCCATAACTTTGTCCCTTACAAAGTGACAGTCCACCTCTATATGTTTTGTCCTCTCGTGAAACACAAGATTTATAGAGATATGTATAGCGGATAAACTATCACAATATAGTTCAACAAGCATCGAAAAATCCACATTCAAGTCATGTAGCAAATAATTAACCCATGTAATCTCGGCTATTATTCCTGCCATTGCCCTATATTCAGATTCCGCTGAACTCTTAGAGATTGTGGATTGCTTCTTTGACTTCCAACTGATTAAAGAATTCCCAATGAAAATACAGAATCCGGTGATGGATCTCCTGGTTTCTTGACATCCGGCCCAGTCACTGTCTGTGTAGGCCTTTAATTTCAACTGTGACTTTGATGATAACATGATCCCTTGCCCAGGAGCTGCCTTAATATACTTTAATACTCTATAAGCTGCCTGTAAATGTGTTTTGTTTGGCTTTTCCATGAATTGAGACAAGATCCCTACAGAATAACTGATGTCTGGCCTGGTTATATTCAGGTATAAAAGCTTCCCAACTAATTGTCTATAGAAAGTAGGATCTTCCAAAAGCTCATTATCTGAATTAATCAGTCCATGGTTCATTTCTATTGGTGTCCTGCAAGGTTTTGCACTTAGATGACCATATTCTTCCAAAAACTCTAATGAAAATTTTCTTTGACATAGAGATATACCAGCTGAAGATCTTGCTATTTCAAGTCCCAAAAAATATCTCAAATCCCCCAAATCCTTCATTTTGAAATAAGAGTATAACCTTTGTTTCAGTTCATTAATGGCAGATTGCTGTGCTCCAGCAATTATTATGTCATCAACATAAAGTAAAAGTGCTACAAATTCACTTCCAATTCCTTTCACAAATAGAGAATAATCAGCTTTGGATTGTATGAATCCCTCTCTTAGCATGCACTGTGTGAATTTGATGTTCCATTGCCTAGAAGCCTGCTTTAGGCCATATAGAGATTTTTTTAATTTGCATACCAGTTTTCCCCGGGGATTAGATTCAATTCTCTTCTCCCCCTGAATCTGATAACCCGAAGGAACATCCATATAAACATCCTCAACCAAATCACCATTGAGAAAAGCATTATTAACGTCGAGTTGAGACAAAAACCAATTTTGTATAGCAGCTAAAGCCAAGAAAACTCCGACAGTAGTGTTTTTGGCAACAGGACTGAACGTTTCTTGGTAATCAAAACCTTTCCTTTGAGTATATCATTTAGCTACTAAACGAGCTTTATACCTTTCCACATGTCCATTGGCTTTGAATTTGGTCTTATATACCCATTTACAACCCACTGTTGTCTAATTTGGAGGAAGATTAACAATATCCCAGGTCTGGTTCTTAGATAAGGCTGCAAGCTCTGATTGCATTGCTTCTCTCCAATGTTCATGTTGAACAGCTTGGTGATATGTGGTAGGTTCAGGTGGTTGAGATGAGATATTCATGACATAAGTATGGAGTTTAGGGGATAATTGGGAATATTCGAGAACTTTGGATAAAGGATGAGAAGTACAAGTTTGAACAATGTGAGAAAGTGATGTATGATAGTCTATGAGATAGGTGGGAAGTTTTTTGGGTCGTGTGCTACATCTGAGAGGATGAGGATTTGAATTAAGAGGATGGGATTCAGACTGATCAGACTGAGATGGATGAGTTGCAGGCTGCAAAGAAGTCTGATCCGATGGTGAATTTGATGGAGAATGTGAAGAAGGCTGATGATGAGCTGGTAAATTATAATCTGGAATTGGAATATGAACTAATGGGGATGGAATATTAGCAGAAATGTCAGGATGCTTAGTGAATGGAAATATTGTTTCATGGAACAACACATCTCTAGATATGAAGACAGACTTGGAGCTTATCTCATATAGCTTGTATCCTTTACAGCCTAGAGGATAGCCCAGAAATATGCATTCTTTGGCCCTGGAATCAAACTTTCTTTTGTATGGATTGGTATTAACAGCAAAGCAAAGGCAACCAAAAGATCTGAGGTCATAATAGGATGGCTGTCGGTAAAGTAAAAGCTCAAAAGGAGTTTTATTGTCTATTGTTTTGGAGGGCGTTCTGTTAATAAGAAAAGTGGCTGTCATGACAGCATCTCCCCAGAATTTTATAGGCAATTGGGCGTGAAAAAGAAGGGCTATAGCTATGTTTAGAATGTGTTGGTGTTTTCTCTCCACCACCCCATTTTGTTGGGGTGTGTAAGGACACGAACATTGGTGAATTATGCCCGTGGAAGCATAGAAAGTAGGCCGTGTGAATTCTTTCCCAATGTCAGTTCTTATGATTTGGATTTTTGTCTTGAATTGATTTAGCACATAGTTATAGAATTGAGGCAATAATTGAGTAACCAAAGATTTATGCTGCATCAAGTATACCCAAGTACAACGAGAGAAGTCATCCACAATGCTAAGAAAGTAATGATTACCATTCAAATCAGCCTGGGAATATGGACCCCAAATATCCATATGAACAAGTTCAAATACAGATGAAGAAGAATGTTTATGTAAAGGAAATGATGTCCGTTTTAGTTTAGCCTTAGGACATGTAAAACAAACATCACAAGAAGGAAATTTTGACAAGAAAGAAAACTTATTAAGGGGTACATGCCCTAATCTATGATGCCAGACATTTGAATCACAAGAATTAGTGTTGGCGGCTACTGCAATTTTGTGTGAATATTTTGGAGTGCCTTGAAGGTAGAATAATCCATTGGTGACTTTAGCAAGACCAATCGTCATCCATGAAGAAATGGCCTGAATAATACAGCAATTGGATGAAGAAATTAAGGCAAGTTCTTTGGAAGCCGTTAATTTGCTGACTGAAATCAGATTGAAGTTGAATGAAGGAACTAATAAAACATTATGCAGAGTAAGATGAGAATTGATGATTACAGAACTGATATGAATGGCTTGGATTCTATTCCCACTGGGTAAAAGGACATATGAACAAGAAAGGACAGAATATGAATTTAAGAATTTAAGTGAACATGCTATATGATCAGTAGCACCGGTGTCCAGAATCTAGGAGTTAGTAGAATTAGATGTAGCTGCAAGACATGTGGCTAAGGTAAAAGAGTGAGGTCATATACTTGCGAAATTAGCAACTGGCTGATTGCTGGTAGTAGGCAGATTGGTGATGTTGGTATTTGGATGCATCAGATGAATCATTCAAGAGAGCAAGCAATTTCTGCACTTGTTGCTGAGATAGATTTACCTGAGACAGACCTGATGATTGACATAGGGACTCTTTCTGATCTCCAATCATAGAATTAATTCCAGCATTCCTGCCTTTGGTGAATTTGAAATCCGATGGGAATCCAATAAGTTTGAAGCATTTATCCCTCTCGTGTCCTCGTTTTCCACAATATGTACAGATAACATCAAGTTTTCCTCTATTCACTGCCATGGCTGCTGATAGATCAGCAAAACTTTGTTGTTGCGTGAGATATGCTCTCTGTGATTCTTCCCTCGGAACAAGGTTGTAGACTTGATCCAAATTGGGAAAAGGTTTCATTAGGATGATTTGTGACCTTAAACCTTGAAACATTTCATTCAAGCCATTCAGAAACTTGAATACCAAATCCTTTTAATGAGAATCAACGAATTGCTGAAAGCATTCATTATTGTACTTTCCACATTTGCAATAAGGCAATGGTCTGAAGATCCTCAATTCCTCCCATACGGCCGTTAATTCAGTGAAATAGGCGTCAACAAATTTTGTTCCTTAAGCAATATTGTTGAGTTGATGTTGAAGATTACAGATCTTTGAATCATCAGGTTGAGAAAAACGCTGATGCAACTTATCCCAGATTTCACTAGCATCATTAAGATAAAAAATAGTGGAGGCGATTGGCTGTGAAATCGATCTCAACAGCCAAGTCACAATGAGATTGTTACATCTTGTCCATGGCAAATAAGCTGGATCTGTTGAATCAGGTTTGGCAATAGATTTATCCAGAAAACCGTGTTTATTTCGGATAGACACCGCAAGCATGAACGATCTTCTCCATGTTGTGTAATTTGTTGCTGCTAGTTCAGGGGTAACAACAACTGATCCATGATTTTCAGAATGATGAAGATAAAATGGTGATGATGAGTCTTCATTGAGGTTGCGAGAAATTCCTTGAAAATCCGCCATTGATGAAGTGATTTGAGAAAAATGAAATGAAGAAAAATGATTGATGAAAAACTAATGCTCTGATACCATGTTGAATTGATGCAAAGACAATGGGAGAAAAATATCTGAGAAATCTCATTGATTGATCTGCCGTGTCTTACATATATATATTTAGTGATTAATCAATCTAACTAACTAACTGATTATTAATAGAAAATAATAGAATTAACAACCCAAACTATATAACAGAATTTCCACTGATATTTTCCTCTTCCAGTTGGCCGTCTCCTTTGCTGGACAAATCTTGACAGTTTGGGCAATTGAAAATAAAGATATAAAATGGAGTTAACGCATAATCATTAATGAGAACTAAAGGAAGTAATTGGGGCAAAAGATTCATGAAATCAAATTGATTAAGTGAAACGACAATAGAAAGGTTTTAATTTGCTGAGTAATTTCTTATTAGTAATATTTAAAAATTTGGGAAGAAACTATTTGACATGTTTAGTTTTAATTCAAATACATATTTTTTCAGGAGATGACGTGGAATACATAGTCCATTGAGTGAAAAATTAAATATTCTAGAAAATGAGAAATTAATTATGCTCTTACTGTGATTTTTAAATGAATTATTTGTCAATTACGTGATTATAATGAAATGTTTATTACACTGTGATATTTCCGGAATTACAAAAGAGCTTATCTTGCTCCTAGTACAAAACCAATAGGTTTAAAATGGGAAGTGTTATGTGTATACAATAGTTTACACAATCTTTTACACCCTCCTCACATGTAAAAGATTGTGTACACCACAATGTGTACACATAGAATAATCCGTTTAAAATTGGTTTTAATGGAAAAATTTAAAACTAAAAGAGTATAACTTTTAGTAATGCTATGACATGTAAGGTTCCATATATAATGATTACTGCAGCGTGACTATCAATTAAATTAAACTCGTGCAATATGGATGATGCAATCCATGAACAGTCTATTTATGTGGAGGAAAGAGCAATGTTTGAAATTATTGCATCGCTTTAGTTTTTCGGCTTTTACAATGTTCACTAAAAGAAAAATTATCTTTTACAATGGGCAATAAACATTGATGTAGGTCTTTTACTATGTACATCTGTACGTTGCGGCCTTTATTTTTGCCGCAGAGTAGACGATACACCAACAGAAAATAAATGTTGCAAAAAACCTCAATTGCACGTTGTCGTTACGTTTTCGTAACGTTCATTGCTAGTTGTCATTAATTGTTTTAACGAGCAATACATGTTGCCATTAATATTTTAGCAACGTGTTTTTCTCATTCCAGTTACTTGTTTTAGCAACGTGTAAATGTTCATGTTTTTTCAACATGAAATGCACATTTTCCTTACTTGTTTTAGCAATGCGCATTTACACATTACCATTATTCTTCAACAACATTTTTTTTTTTTTGAACATTATCATTTTGTACCTATTTTTTTAACAATGATATTTCATATATTGTTATCTCCACAATAGATATTAAAGTTATTTATGCAATAACAGTGAGTAATAAACCAATCATCATCACATAACTCAACACTTTGTAAATTGAGAATTTTGGAAAAATTATTCGATGAAAGGGTCTCCTGCATTCTTGAAATTCTTCGACCCCTCCAATTTCATAGTGTACTTATTGTTCCCTACTTCCCTTCTACCTTGTCTTCTTCTTTGAATTGTTGAAGTGCCAACAACCTTAATAACCTTGTGAATCATCTCAAGCAACCTTGACGACTTGTCACACGAAAATGTAACAGAAAGCATAAAGCCATATACTTACAACATATCAAAAGTTGGGGTTCCGATGATGACGTTTGTGGCATGAAAGCATTTTTCAAAGATGTTGGATTGTAGTCTCAATTTTGGTGGCCCGACCAACTTACAAAAAACACAAATAAATTCTACGAGACTCCAATCAATATGATTTCAATTCTATATGATATATAACTTCTAAAAAATCGTTTCCAATTTAAATTACTAAGATGTATGACATACAAAAATCGCAATTGAATTTTAAAATCATGGACATGTCACACTCTAGGGTAGATAGCATTGCCCAACATCAATATTTGGTTTGTTATAATTATCGATGCAGGCCGCTTTTTCCTATAATTTTACCTCTTTTTTTTTCTAGACTAGTGCAATGGCTTTTATTGAGATGAGTAGTTAAGATTAGACTCCTAGTTCATGGTTAACACCTAGGTTTCACTTGTTGACCAAAAACAGTCCACATAAATTTGCAACAAGCATGGAATGAACACCTATCTAAATAGCTCCCAATAGCATATCAACCATCCCCAATTATTCTTTCAATTGATTAAGTGGTTGTGCTTTCACTTTCTATCTTGGTTTTGACAAACTAAATTCATTCAACATATTCTATCAATGTAATCAATTCAAAAATACATGTTGATTGTCATGATTATTGTGCTAAAAAAAAAAACTACAATCTATCATGGATAAGCATCAAATTAGCAAAAAGTTTCATTACTTGATCACAATTCATAAATCATAAACAATTTCAAATAATTTCATCTTTAGTCGGCAAGGCTATCCAACTCACATAAGCACACACAAAAGAAATTTTTCAATTTGTTTTGAATTTAACAAATAACTCGCGGTTTAAACAAATCACCCTAACGAAGTTACATCTTCAAATTTGAAATACACATTATCCGTAGCGAAATCATAAAATAAGCTTAAAGAAATCTGCAATACTCGTTATGTCATATGATGATGCTTCTATGTTAGAACTTGATATCTTCCTTTCTATTATTTGCTCGTTTTGCATAACATTCCCGTGATGCCTTAAAAGAGAAAGAACAATTCATGACCAATATAAACATATGGGAGTTAAGAGTAATATTTTATCATTGTATGTAAAGGTGGGAGAAAATTCGAGTATGTATTGTATTAAAAGTTTTGCATTGCCGTGTTGTATAGCTTTATAACTTGTGGTCACATGGTTTATCCCATAATAGTTTCGCCATGATCCAACACTGACATATTGTCGCTAACCAAATCTTGTCTATACGATTTCGTAGTTCAAATCTTGAATATCGAATTTTTTTGACATGACGCCAAGAATACGACTGTAAGTATAGACTACTAAAAAACATAAGCTAAACAATAATTAAATGTGCTCAAGTAGTAATGCAATCCTACCTCACTACATGCAAATCCATTAATAATTAAAGACAAGTAAATAATAGAAAAGTGGGTTACCTCCCTTTAAGCATTAAATTTATAGGTTTGAACTCGACTTTGGGTCGTGATCACTCAAGGTCGCTCAAATTGAGCTTTGCCATCCTTGCAGTGCTTGGAGTTTTTGCCTTTACAATTTTTCTTCTTCACCCTATAAACTTGAAGTCACCATTTTCTTATTTGAGGTCTCTAAGTAACCGATCGATTTTCCTTTTGTATGCGTAGCTCCATTTATCACTATTACCATTGTCGACTTGATGTTACTTCTCAAGGTCTGATGTGGTGTACATGTTGAATCCTTATTGTTCATCGTCCACCCTCAAGATCATCTTACACTTTATAGTATCTATTAAGGTCTGACTTATTTCTAGGAATGGTCAATCCAAAATTATTGGCGATTTTCCTTCATGTCAAGTATGATGAAATCTTTAGAAAAGATGAATTTTTCCTAGTTGATGAGCATGTTCTTAACCACACCTAATAGATATTAGATGGATCTATTGCACCCGAATTGCATAAAGTATTAAAAATGCAATTACTTCCAATAGAGCAAGGTATTTTGAGATTCCCTGAATGTTATAATTTTGGTTTTCTAAGTAGACTATATTATCTATTCAAAAGATTTTCTATGGTTGACTGTTCTCATAGAGTGATATGTTCCATAATGTAGTCATTAGTCTAAAATCACATAATATTATAAAATTATCATTTTCATAACTTACAATATCCATAATGAGTATTTTTGTAATTAACATACATTCATAGAATCATAATTTATATCCATATTTGGCTACGTCGCTATTGTCAGAAAATTCATGATTATTATCATAGAATGAGTTGATTAGCATGGAAAATAACACATATAATTGAAAATTATACGTAGCTAAACATATTTCATAATTAAGCATAGTTCTAACATAATCACATGTGTATCCATACTTGTTCACATGACATTAAATAATTATGAGTTGTCATATTTTTCTACCTGATTCGAGAAAATAAAAGTATGGAACATGATATCGCATAGTAGTGGTCTAAGATACATTAAATATGCCTTTTTTCAAATATATCTTTATTATACCACCAGTGGCCAATTCCAAACTCCAACGGCTTGAACCTCAATTATCTAAAAGAGAAAAAATTATAAACAATGAGATAAATCCAATAAGTACATCACATAAATCGTAATTCATATTTAAAATTTAATAATTCTTAACATACATGAAGAGATACGAGGATTAGAAACCGAACTTAAGTTGCCATAATCCTCATGCATAATCATAACATACAAATGGAGACATGGAAATTAAAAATCGTACTTCATTACTATAATTTTCGTTTGTATCGCTACTGAACTACTGTCCTTTAACTTACACGCATAAGACATCATATTCATATAACGAATTTCGTATTTTAAAGTATGAAAAGCGATTCAACTTGCAACGTATGTCAACACTTACCTTTATAATTAGAAGAGAATCGTAGTACATATGTATAGGAGAATTTAAATTTTTGAACAAAATGATAATTTGTGTGTTTGTGGATGTAATTGAAATGTGTTATTTATAGGTGCATTTAAGGTTATCAAAAGGAAAGTGTCAAAATTGTGTCCTTATAGTTGTACACTAAATAAGGTAATTAGTTATAGTGGTTATATAATTTAAATTAATCAATCATGCATAATTATAGTAATTATATAATTTAAATCAATAAATCATAAATATATATAAATATAGACATATAGAAATGTAATTATAGTAATTATATTTAAAGAAAAATAATTCTTCTTAATCCACGACAAATTTCCTTAAATTTTTTTTAGCCCCTAGTTGAGCCACATTAAAATTTTCGTTCTTATTATTCTACTCATTTTCAACCGCACATTTTTCAATAAAATAATATTTTTCATCACATCAATAACTTTTCCTTCATTTTCAACCACACATTCTCTATCAATCTACTATTCCAAAATACATTTTTCCAAAATAATTTGGTTTAAACACACCCAATTGGAAATAGAAATTATGCTAATTTCTATAATATTTTCCTTAATTAAACTTAATATGTCTTTAGTTAAAATAATTAACACACACGCACACACACATACATATAAGAAAATTTATCATTTTTCTTAGTCATTCCTTGAATCTCTCGTTTAACAATGGATAGAGTGATACATATATGATAAAAGTGATCAAGGAAAGAACCTTAATTTATCTTTCACATATATGGTATTTACCTATTCTTGATCAAAATTATGTCCATATGTAAATCTATACAGAAACAGAAACTAAGCGAATTTTTCGTGATCTTTTCCTGACCTAAAACCATAAAGTTCCTAAATTGCACTTGGGGTCCCTCAACTATGGGTCAATGTGCAATGTTGTCCCTAAACAATGGGAAGTCATCAATTTGGTCTCCTAACTTTCAACATCTTACACTAAAGTCCCAAATTCAAGATTAATGACTATTAGGACTTTTTTGGGGTATTATAATATCAATAAAAAATTTAAACAATTTAATCAACTTGTTGACGATGTATCGTGTTAGTTTTTTTTTTTTTTAAATTGTCTTGTTAGACACACATGTCCGTGTTGGTTCTTCATGGGTTGTGCCTCTCCCAAATCTTATAGTAGCATTCTAAAAAGATAGAACAAATGTGGTGATCTCATCGTTTAGTCAGGCAATCTTCTTCGATAGAAGAAATTATTCATGAATTTTTGTGTAAGATCTTTCCAAGTGGTTATGCTGTTTGGTAGGAACGAATCGAACCACTCTCTAGCGTCTTTCCTCAAATTACTTGGAACCCAAGTCTGATTGCATCATTTGACATGCCTAGATACTCAAATGATTGCACTTACCTAGAAACCTAAAAGGGCGAGCATCCTGAAACATGTTGATCACATTGGTCCTCAAATGAAAGTTTGGATGTTCGAAAGCTCAATATGATAGCATTCTCATCAGCTACAATTGTAATAAGATTTTCTGCATTCTCGGGCATCATGATTATTTACTATTTTTTGTGTGCTTATATTTGTTCTATCTTTTTCAACATGACTGTGCTTTTGATTTCTTGATCATATGGAACTAGATCAGCGTGTCTCGAACCTTACATGAAAGAGACGGGAAAAAAAGAAGAAAACAATGGAATTTATAAAGATAAATGAAAAACTAAAATAAATTAGAAAAATTCGAATCAAACTAAAATTAAAAGAGACTAACTAAATAAACTACAGTTCTTGGCACCGGCTCCAAAAGTTTGTTGTGTTTTATCCCACAAGGGTACTGTATCATAACCAAGTAATAAAGTGCAAGTAGATTATTGTTTCCATGAGAACCAAGTGGAATTAGACACTAACTGAAAATGACCTCAATCGAATAACAAAATTGTATAGTTTTACAATTACAAATTAGAACCTATAACTAACTAATTATCAAACTTTTACATAGTAAAAAAAATTACCAGGTTGAGTCTTAGTGGGTTGGTTGCACAATGCGCAACCAAACCCAACCAAAGACCTTTTGATTGAACAAAACCCAACTCGAATCACCAATTCGATGGAACCCGACCGTTCGAATTAGGTTGGTCAATTTGACAAATAATTTGCCGGGAGGAGTTCACAAATTAGGGATTAAGTTTCACAATTGCAAAAATCAGGTATTGAGTTTAAAAAATGCAAAACTCAAGTATTTAGTTAATTAATTAAAAATAATTATTATTTAAATATAATAAATTCACAATTATACAATTAATGGTCACATGTACATAATTATAGGTCTCAACTTATTTATTGATCACATATTATTAAATTAATTGATCACAAATTACTTCAAGACAAATCAAAAAATTTATATGCCACAGTTTATTTCGTTGGTCACAGATCAAAAAAATTATAGATCACAGTTTATCTATTGGTCACAAATTATTTTTTAGTCACAAATTATCGAATTTTAAAGTTACAGTTTAATAGTTAGTCACAATAAACCAAATAGTTGGTCGCATATACCAAACACCCCATCCCACCCCACCTCGATCCCTATCCTCCACCAGTACTTGATCACAAATTAACCAAATAATTGGTCACTAACGCTATCACACCACCTCTCCCACCAACATCACCACTGTCGTCGCCACCAACACCACAGAAATGCACCAGCACCGACACCACTATCTACAAACCACTGACAATCACCTCCACAACAATCATGAAACCACCACCAAATGGCCTAAAATTTTACCACCACCACAACCACGTTACAAACCACTACAACCACAACATCACCTCCATCAACACCAACAACCACGGCATCACCTCCATCAACACCAAAAACAACAACCAACACTGAACACAACAACCTAGAACAGCAACCAACGTCACGTCTCGAAACCAGGTGCAGTGGCTTAGTGGTGGCGCCTTCGAGTGCTGCTGTTTTGCTCAAAACGCGATCGCAAATCTCTGCTGCTAGTGGGAAACGCGACGACGGTGGTCCCGAGAAGGCACGCCGCAATATTGACTTCTACATTGAGTCCGACGATGGCGTGAAAACCACAACCACCACCACTATCAAATCAAATTTATCCAGTCAATTGCCAACAAAAACACCAACCACCACCACTATCGAATCTCCAGCCACCACCACCAACCACCATCAACCACCACCACTATTGCACTACCACTACCACCATTAACAAACCACATCACACCACGACCACCACCCAACAAAAAATAATAGATCTGCACGCAGAGGCGTCAGAGTTTGTTAGATCTGGTGGTGGCAATTGCCGACAGTGGCCTTCTTTCCAGCAGGCTTCAATTTCGGATACACAGAGAGAGAGGAGTGAGAGTGAGTGAATGAGTGAATGAGTAGTGAGATAAAATGAGATTGAAAATGAATTAGGGTTTATTTGAAATAATAGTATTATAATATTATTTAAATTAACAAAATATCCAATTAATACCTGATTTTTTATTAAATAAACTTCAATTTTAAATTTGGAAGTTTAAGTACCTGATTTTATGTAATTTCCTTTAATTTGCCTATCCCTATACATATGTTATGGATATATAGATGACATTGTTGACTGGAAATAAGATACCCAGGCTTCAGTCACTGAAAGTACAATTGTCCAAAAATTTCTCAATGAATAGGAGAGGCAGCCTATATTTTGAGAATCAAGATCTATTGGGATAGACCTATAAGCCTATTTAGATTATCTAAATCATCGTACTTAGATAAACTTCTTCAATGGTTTAACATAGAAAAATCTAAAAGAGGGCTCTATCTAATAGGTCATGAAATTAAGATCTTCAATGATGTGTCTAAAAAATAAAAGTTTGAGTGATAACGTAATGATAAGATACATTATGTTACGGTACTATGATCTATCATATATATGATGCTATTTATGAGACAGAATGTTTCTTATTCTCTAATTATTGTGAGTAGGCTCCGGCGAATCCATGAGAGAAATATTAGATTGCACTTAAGAATATGCTCAAGTACTTACGAAGAATTAAATATTTATAGAGGCTATCAACTTTATGTTCTTGCGTTATACCATTGCTAGCTTTCATTCCGATATGGATGATGACAAATCACATACGTGTTAAGTCTTTACACTAAATGATAGTGCATTGAGCTGGAAAAGTTCCAAGTAAGAAGTGGTAGTTTGGTTCAGCATGCCATTGAAGCTAAATAATACCTTCTTCAGAAGCAGAAACGGAAGCGGTTTTGGACCAAGAAATTTATTATTGAATTCAAATTAACAAGATCTGCAAAGAAAGACAACACCATTAGTTAAATTTATATGGAAGAATCACACAATCAAAGAAGCTAGATGGAAAAGAATATCAGGTACGTTATCAGTATCCTCATATGTTTAGTATTTAACCGACTAAATTTCAAGGATGAAATTCGTTGAATGGTGCGAATTGTGTAATGTTCTGGTCAACAATTAAATTGCTAGTCAAATTTGAAAAACTAGAAAAAAATGATGAACCGTTTCAAATGTGACACTTTTGCTGTCAAACCATTTTGTTATCATTAGCTTGACATATATTTTTGTAACTTATGATAGCTTAAGTCATGTTTTATATTTTATGCAAGTTGGTATTGCAAGCTGTCTAGATGATTAGTCAAGTAAGGTTTGAATTGTAGTAGGTAGTATAGTTGGTAGAAAAAATATTTTGTATTGTATGAAAGTATGGCTATATGAAGGAACTGTGTAATACCATTTTAATATATTGAAATTCTCGATCTTTCCTCCTCTTTGTTGTTTTATAAACCATCAGTGGTATCAGAGCTTCTTCAGATCTTTGAAGGGCTGGAAAGGAAGCTGAAAAAACAGTTAAAATCGGTAAGTTTGAGCAAAACCAGTATGCAGTGTGCCAATCCGGTAAGTTAAACACAAAACAGAGTGTTTTATGCAAAACCGATAAGTTTGAGCGAATCCGGTGAGTTGAGTGCAAAACCGGTAAGTTTAAGCAAATCCGGTAAGATCTGTCCAAAATAGTAGGATCTATAAATCCGGTAACTTCGAAAAAATGATAAGATTTGTCAAAACCGGTAAGAGCTTCAAATACCAATAAGAACCTTACCAGCAACTCTGAGAGAAAACTAGTAAGAACCCTTCACAAAAAGCTGAGTGATTTTAGTGAGAATGTAATATGGCTTCAAGTAGTTTTTCCGCTCATTTACCTTCAGCATTCACAGGAGAAAACTATAACTTCTGGTCTGCAAAAATGAAGGCATATTTGAAGGCCTACGACTTATGGGAAATGACAGAAACTGGAGTTGAACCACCACCATTGAGAGCTAATCTAACCATTGCTCAACTGAAGCAGCATAGTGAGGAGATAGCCAAGAAGTTTAAGGCCCTTTCTTACATACAATCAGTCGTCTCGATGCCATTTTCACAAGGATTATAACCTGTGAAACAACAAAGGAAGCATGTGACAGGTTGAAGGAAGAGTTTCGAGGCAATGAAAGGACCAGACAGATGAGGGTGTTGAACTTTAGAAGGGAGTTTGAAACCTTGAAAATGAAGGATTCTGAAACGGAAGTAGTTTGCTGGCAGGTTAATGAAAGTGGTAAATCAGATTAGATTACTTGGAGATGATCTACCAGACAAGAGGATAGTAGAGAAAGTGCTAATCAGTTTGCCAGAAAAGTTTGAATCCAAGATTTCTTCACTTGAAGATTCAAGAGACTTGGCTAGTTAGTGAATGCCCTTCAAGCCACTGAACAAAGGAGATTGTTCAGGCAAGAAGAGCAGACTAAGGGTGCTCTGTTTGCTAAAGGGAAGTAGAGAACTCAAACAAGTTTTAGTGAAAAGAAGCCACAAAACAAGAAGAAAGAAGCTGAGGTTAAAGGTTCAGGAAATGATGCTAAGTACCCCCTTGTCCACATTGCAAAAGGAAAGGACATTCATCTAAATGGTGTTGGTTTAGACCTGGAGTCCAATACATGTCTTGTAAACAATTTGGACATGTGGAAAAGGTAGTGCAGCAGGCCAAAGTAGCAAAAGAGCATCTGCTCTGTGCCATAAACTTCACAGCTACCAGCAAGGTTGAAACTTGGTTACTTGATAGTGGTTGCACTCATCATATGACTTCAAACTCAGATATCTTTGTGGAGATGAATGATGGCTGCAGATCAAAAGTAAAAGTAGGAAATGGGGGAGTATGTTGAAGTGAAAGGTATTGGCAAATTTTCAGTTCAGACACCATCAAGTACTAAATTCATTTATGATATTTTGTATGTTCCAAATATTGACCAAAATAGTGTTGGCCAATTAATTGAAAAGAGCTATACCTTAATATTTAAGGATAGTAGTTGTGCAATTTTGGACCAAAATAATCTGGAATTGATGAGAGTAGAAATGAGGCATAGGAGTTTTCCTTTGGAATGGAAGAATGTTAACTCACATGTTTTTGCCAGTACCTTGATTGAATCTTCTCTGTGGCACAAACGGTTTGGACATGCAAATTACACTTCACTTAAGCACCTGAATAAACTAGAACTTGTGGAGAATATGCCAAAAGTAAACGATGATGCTTGTGTGTGTGATGTTTGTCAATTAGGAAACAAAACCAAGTTACCATTTCCTAAAAATCAGTCAAGAAGAGCTTCAAGTAAACTAAAATTAGTCCATTCTGATGTGTGTGGTCCAATGAGAACACCAACTTTAAATGGCAGCAAATACTTAGTTTTCTTTATAGATGATCTAACAAGGATGTGTTGGGTTTATTTTCTGAAAATGAAGTCTGAAGTTGCAGCAATCTTTTAGAAGTTTAAAAGCTTTGTAGAGAATGAAAGTGACTGCAAGATCAAAGCCATAAGGACAGACAATGGCACTGAATATACCTGCAGCCAGTTTGACAGATTCTATGATAAAGTTGGAATCAAGCATCAACTAACAATTCCCTATTCATCTCAGCAAAATGGAGTTTGTGAAAGGAAGAATATAACAGTTATGGAAATGGCCAGATGTCAGATGTTGGAGAAGAAGGTGCCAAAGGATTTTTGGGCTGAACCTGTGAACACAGCCACAGAACTTCTTAATAGACTGCCAACAAAAGCCTTGGACAAGAAAACAACCTATGAAGCATGGTATGGAGTGAAATATGATGTGGCACATCTGAAAGTGTTGGGAAGCATATGTTACACTCACATTCCTGATGCAAGAAGGGATAAACTGAGTCAAAAGGATGGAGTTGGTGTCTTGGTTGGTTATTGTGGAAATACAAAAAGATATAGAGTTTGTAATCCTCAAACCAACAAGTTTGTTTCCAGCAGGGATGTTAAAGTTGATGAGAACTCCTTATGGAACTGGGAGTCAAATACTGTGAATAAATCTGAGACTCCGAGACTGATTTTTCAAACAGAAGATGCTGGTAATGATGAAGAAGAAATGGAAGCTGAACCTGAACCTGAAGGTGAATCAGATTCAGAAAATGAAGTGATGAAAACAAGATCACTTCAGTATATCTATGCTACTTGTAATTCTGCAATTTTGGAACCCACAAACTATACTGAAGCAGCACATTCTAAGGAGTGGATAGAAGCCATCAAGGATGAGCTTATGGCAATTGAAAAGAATGAGACTTGGGTGCTTGTTGACAGACCAAGAAACAAAAATGTCATAGGAGTTAAGTGGGTATTCTGGACAAAATTGAATGCTGATGGCACAATCAATAAGTTCGAAGCTAGGCTAGTTGTAAAAGGCTATGCTCAGCAGTTTGGAATTGACTTTATTGATACATTTGCTCCTGTTGCCAGACTTGAAACAATAAGACTGTTATTTGCAATGGCTGCTCAATCAAAATGGAAGATATATCAACTTGATGTAAAATCTGCCTTCCTAAATGGGCATCTGAATGAGGAGATCTTCATTGAGCAACCTGAAGGCTTTACCAGATAAAGAGAAGAAGATAATGTGCATTTACTGAGGAAACTCTTATATGGTTTGAAGCAGATGCCAAGAAGTTGGTATAGCAGAATTGACAGTCATTTCAGCAGTTTTGGTTTCAGCAAGAGTGTTAATTAACAAACACTATGTAAATGATCTTCTAATCATAGGTAGCAATGCAATCTTAATTGAAGAGGTAAATGATGAATTGAAGAAGGTTTTTGAGATGACTGATTTAGGAGAAATGAAATACTTAGAATGGAGATTAATTAAGGATGGTATTTTTGTTTACCAAATGAGGTATGCTAAAGAAGTGTTAAAGAAGTTTAACATATGGAATTACAAATCAGTTAACACTCCTTTAGTTCAAAATTCAAAGCTGATGAAGGATGATGGTACAAATAAAACCGATGAAAAGATATATAGGAGCTTGGTTGGATGTTTGCTTTTCCTTACAGCCACAAGACCAGATGTAATGTTTGATGTTAATCTGCTGTCTAGATTTAGGCAAGAGCTAAGTGAAATGCACCTCTAAGTTGCAAAAAGAGTGTTGAGGTACATCAGAGGAACAAAGGATTATGGAATCAGCTTCAAAAGATCATAAACTCTATTTTTGATAGGTTTTGCAGATAGTGATTGGACTGATTTTGCTGATGACATGAAGAGTACTTCAAGCTATGCCTTTTATGTCCCTTCAAACCTTGTTTTTTTCGGAATTCAATTAAACAAAAAGACGGTGGCACAATCCACGGCTGAAGCAGAATATATAGCAGCAACTGAGGCAACCGTGGCCAAGAAACATTCTGAAGGATTTGAAGCACCAACAAACTGAGGTAACTACTATTCTTTGTGACAACCAATCCGCTGTAGCAATTGTGAAGAATTCAGTGTTCCAAGGAAGGACTAAACACATAAATATCAAGTACCATTTCATAAAGGAAGTACAAGAGAAGAAGGAAGTAAATTAAGGCATTGCAGCTCAGAAGAACAGATTACTGACATCTTCACAAAAGCTTTGCCTAAGAAGAGGTTTGAAACATTAAGAGATGGTCTTGGTGTTTCCAACAAAAGTGTCAAGGAGGAATGATGAACCGTGTCAAATGTGACACTTTTGTTGTCAAACCATTCTGTTATCTTTAGCTTGACATATATTTTTGTAACTTATGATAGCTTAAGTTATGTTTTAATAAAATACGTTCAACCATGACGTTGCTGTCTAGATGATTAGTCAAGTAAGGTTTGAGTTGTAGTAGGTAGTATAGTTGGTAGAAAAAATATTTTGTATTGTATGAAAGTATGGCTATATGAAGGAGCCGTGTAATACCATTTTAATATATTGAAATTCTCAATCTTTCCTCCTCTTTGTCGTTTTATAAACCATCAAAAAATAATTGAGTTTGAAATGTCAAGGAAATAGAGAGAATTTAAGGAGGTAGAGAGCGGCTTGTACTCATTTAATTTTTGCTGCTTGAATTAATTTTCTACTCTAGCTACGGCACAATGTAAGAGGAGAACTTAAATTTCAAGATACAATACAGAGATATACTAATCAACAATATTTTATACTATAAATCCACAATGTCTAACCTAAAAGAACTAAAATATGATAAATAACCACAAATTTGAAAAAAAAAAGTTAGATGATCCAATTCTGACATTGAAATGGAATGTCTTTCACTTGTTTTGGGATTAATTTGGTCGCAAAGAAGACGATTTTGATTGCGAGATTTGATTTCGTTTCTTCGATTTTGTAGTTGGTGAGTCGGTTGATTAAGTTTCACCTTCAGAACTCCAGGCCAAAGGTTACATCGGAATTTTATGGGTATGCAGTGTGTAATTTCTTTTATATGTACTAGTGAGGATCGTGCGTTGCACGATTACCGTTATAGTTTTCGTAATTTCACGATTGAACATTGGCAAAAAGAACATTAAATTATTCCAACTAATGAATATTCAGATCCAAAAAGGCACCAATTTTGCTCTTATTCTCACCAAACCCAACATTTCCCTCTCATACTATTTCACTAAGCGTGACCAAACCCTCCATTGGAGCCTCAAAATAACTGGGGAAAAGCACAATACACAGAGTTATTCACTACCGTAGCATGAAAATGAAGTCCAAATCAGATTTGTCATGAAAATACAGAGAGTTATTCACTACCATATTGAAGCAGATCTGTAGTAAATGGAAAAGGTACCAAGTCCACAAAGAAAGTTGAAGAAAGCTCAATTTCTACTTGGTTATTGCATCCATTTCTACTTCTAATAACTGAAATAGAAAACAATAAAACAAAAGCACTACAAAATAGTATTAAAATTGTTAACACACCTGACACAATTGTAGATAGATTGTTTCATACATTTCAAGAGCAAAATACATTCTAGTTTATCACAGAATTGTAGCTTCAAAAATCCAGTTCATTACAGAAATCTAGCTTCAAAAAACAAGATTCAAATTCATGAAAACATGAAAATTCCAATAGGTAAGTTCCAAGAAGAAATGTTTTCTTCAAAAAGATTGCTGATAGGCTAATGCATGAAACACTTTTGTCTTCAATGAAGCATCAAAATCATGAACTTGATTTCTAATTTGAACTGGTGGAGGTTATCATCATTTAGCTTTCAGTTGGATCCACATTGATGTTAGAGGAACCTCCAATAATTTCTTCAACAGCTGATGCTACCATTTTCTGTTTCTTCAAGTGCTCAATGCTCCCTTCTTCAAACACCAAATTTCTTCAAATGTTATGTGCATTGGTGTGAAGCGAGACTCTATCTGTCTTTGGTACATACGGAGATGTCATTGGAGATCCCTTAG
>OU503036.1:17800292-17833369 GCA_912172775.2 Fraxinus pennsylvanica
TATTTATTACCATCGTACTGCACCTGAAATGGAGGAAATGTTCGAAATCTGTTAGTGTGTAAAAAAAAAATAAGGTCGCGAGAAAAAACGGAAACAGAGAGAATTAGCCATGGGAGAAAAGTCTTGAAATGGACGAAATGTGTGAAATCTGTTACGATTTCAAAAGAAACTCAGAGGTCGCGAGATAGAGAGAGAGAAGCACCTAGATCCAGAGAAAATGAGGGGAAAGGAAGGTGGAAAAACTGTTGAAAATGGAGGAATTGCGTGAGATCTGCTAGGGTTTCGGTCGATAAGAGGGAGAAAAAGAAAAGGTAAAGCTAGAGAGAGAAATGTCGAGAGAAAGAAAGAGAAGAAGGATGCGTGAAAGAATGGAGGAAAGGAGAGTTAGCGTGAAAGAATGGACATCCTGTCAGAAGGAAATTATGGTCATTGCGTGATGAGTTGGAGAAAAGAGAGAAAAGCTGGCTAATCGGCTTCGATGGCTCGGCTACTCAGCTGACTTAAAAGCTGGCCATTTGGCTTAGGAACAGTTACCAAAACTTTCCCCTTTTATATATTGTAGGGATTATATTGCCAAAGGTCATCTGACCATTTTCCAATAATATTGTTATTTTTTTTTTACTTTTTAAAGTATTGATAGTTTCCACCAAATGTTTGTGAAGACCGTGTTCGGACAAGAGAATATGCAAAAATATAAACTTATATAATGTAGTTTATTATTAATAATCATTATTTATTAAAATTAACAACAAAGCAATAGGTTTTAATCTTCTCCTTATGATTTCTACACCATACGCATCTATCCTCATTTAGAGCAATGTTGTGTCATTTTCTGGAACAACGAACATAAGCCAGCTTAAAGAAAAAATCTATATCCACCACACGTACAATTATGATCACCAAAGAGCAAGTTTCAGCTCCCCTTAGATAAATTCTAAAAAGCTCTACACGCTCAATGGTTGTTGTTAAGGCAAATAAAATAAACATCAAAGTAGGTTCTTTCCTAACAAATCCAAACTAAAGTCGCGAAAATAAAAGCATGAAAAGGCCCTCGGTGCACTTTTAGCGCTTGCTTCCTGACTCGGAGAATTGAAGCTCTCTTATAAAGCAAAAAGAAAAAAAAAAGGATTAAAAAAGATGTCCGAAAAAAAAGATCTAGCCGAGCTTCTTCACAAGAAATAAGGATAGTCAACTAGAAGGATATACTACAAGAGGTTTTCGTGTTAATTTCTTCCATAGTGATCTCCTCTACCCGAAAAAATCACAAAACCACTACCTCTCGCCCCTTATCTTCTTAGTTGATTTAATTTCTGTCCCGTTTATCTCTATTTTCAAAGATTATGCACACCATAAAAACTATGCTTCTGGGTAAAAAGAATAATAGCATTGCCTCTATACACAACCATTCTATATTCATTGCCTCCTCCTATTACGTATTATAAAAGGTTACTAGATCTCCTCACTTGAGTTCTTTGCATGGGACACTCTCGCTTTAATTGTTCATTGGAGGAAAGCATTTATGAAGCATCTTGGATCAATTCATTTCCTTCTGTCTTTAAGATCCCTAATATGAGTGATCCCCAATTGAGCATACATTTGCTACTAGTATGATGTTTATGGAATCGATTAAATAGGAACGATCTTATCTCCATGATCTTTATTACAGAGGAAATGAAGCTAAGATATCTAGATTGCTCGTTTATATTAATATTTTAGCAACATGTATTGCTCGTTGCCATTACTTGTTTTAGCAATGTGGAAACGTTAATGTTTTATCAACCGGCAATGCACATTTCCTTACTTGTTTTAGTGATGTGCATTTGCACGTTGCCGTTATTCTTCAACAACGTTCCTTCGAACATTGTCATTTTGTACCTATTTTTTTAACAAATATATTTCATATATTTTTATTTTGCAATCTGCTTTCTTAATGTATTATATGTAAAATCCATTTCACAATAGATATTAAAGTTATGGGGAATTAGCAAAAAAATCCCTATCGTTAGTATTCAATGTGGAAATAGTCCCTATAGTTTCAAATTTCGCATTTACAACCTCATTTCAAACATTTCTTGAGAAATTGGTCATTTTTATCATATTTTGTTAAATCCTTCCATGAAATATACGTAATTATCACAAAAGTCTCTATCCTTTGCCTTCATTGCGCAAATCATCCATATCTTTTTAATTTTGACACTTTGGCACTCAGATCACCTTTCTTTTTGCAAAAAATGGTCCTTAATGTCCATTTTCTCCATTAAAGTATTTCAAAATGACTAATTTACTCTCCTCTTTAAATAATCAAATAGAAAATAAATAAATAAATAATTGAAAAATTTGCATCTAGAGTTTCATATTTTTGTCTCAAGTGAATAATTTAAAATATTCTAACAAAAGAAAAATATTTATCTTCCCAACTAAACCACCTATCTCTATGCCCATCCCTTACCCTCCATCATCACTACAAAAGTAATTAAAAAGAGAATCAAAGTATAAATAAAGAAAAGAATTAAAAATAGGAAAATTTAACTATTTTAGCAAATTCTTGTTTTTATCTTCTTGTCGTTGATTACATACACATATATACACACATATACTCACCGCGTTATATTGCCCTAAAGTTATTTATGCCATAACAATGAGTAATAAATCAGTATTCACATAACTCAACACATAGTAAATTGAAAATTCTGGAAAAATTCTTTGGTGAAAGGTTCTCCTACATTCTTGAAATTCTTCAACTCCTCCAATTTCATAGTGTACTCATTGTTCCCTTCGACCTTGTCTTCGTCTTCAAATTGTTGAAGTGACAAAAACCTTAACAGCCTCTTGATTCATCTCCAGCAACCTTAACAACTTTCTTGCAAATTTGTTGTCGTACACAAACTAGTTGATTGGCTAAAATTTTTGTGGCATCCAGTTGACATAAAATTCGTTGGTTACTAAAAATTAAATGTTCAAGGTCAGATTTAGAGGAAAAATACATACAACAACCTGACATGTTATTAAAAATGAGTTACTTAACGTTAACCGTCAAATGAACAATTCACGAAATGTTGAAGTTTTTGATATAATTAATAAATGAAGAAAGAAGTTAACATGTTGACAATATAGACTTAGAAATTTAAGGGGAAAATGACTTTGGAGAGACAGTAAGCCAATCCAATTTTTCTCTGGTTATGCAGTGGTTAGAAAATATTATTTAACCTAGCAAACGTTAGGTTTTCAATGTTTTGTAATTGGCGATTTTATAAACAAAAGGACTGAATTGTACTATGTTTAAAAAGTCAAGGAGTAATGTGCAAATAGTTGTAAATAGGGTTATTAGGTCTAGGGTTCAAGAATGGCAAAAAGAGGAAAACGGCACGGATTTTCACTAGACTATCACCAAGGTTTGGCTCGAGCTAAAAAAGCAAAAACATTGTTGCTAGACTGTCGTCCCCACTTCGCTCGAGCGATAGTCTGTCGCTCAACTGTCGCTGAGCCCTCACTTGAGCTACTGGTTTATTCGGGAAATTTTTATTTCGCGTTTTAAAGGCTTTTTTCCATGACCCATTCGTTTTTCCAACCTACCTATATATATAACAAAACACTTTTGTACGAAATTGATGAGGTTGAACATTGAGAGAGCTACATCTGTTAGATATTCATTCGTTTCCTTCTTTCAACCTCCATCTGCTTTGATTGTTTTGGTGAGAAAAATATCGTTACTATAATCCAAATACCAAACTGTCTTTCTTCTACATCCGATCAGAGTTCTGAAAATCGAGAAAGTTCGACTGGAGTTCCAATCTATGAAGAACGCGGTGTTCTTCGTTGATCCACAAGAAATAGACGATTCCACAAAGCTATGAGTGTTGTAGGGTAGCAGATTCCACGGAGAGTTTTGGCAACAACAACTAAGGATTGGTATAGGGGGCACGGGATCCAAAGAGAGCTGTAGGGAGTGCAGTCGAGTGATCAGATAGTACAGGTCGTCTAGTCTAATAGACTGTAAGTTGTTCAAATCGTTTATAGTAGATTGTTGAATGGTAAAGTGCCCGGAGTTTTTCCTAGTTGGGTTTCTCCGTGATCATTCTGGTTTTGATTTACTGCTTTCGTTATTGTTTATTAATTGATCATATAAACTGCGGTATTCAAATTTAGGACTAAAATGACTTGCATGTTTAATCATCTAGAGAAGAATTAAAAAGTGACTTGTTATTGTTTAATTCGTAAATATTTTTAATTCCGCATAATATACATATTCACCCCCCTCTAGGTATTGTTAGGGTCGAACTACATAACTTTCAATTGGTATCAAAGACTTAATTCGATTCCTGACCCTTTATAATATCTAGATGAGCCAGTCATTGTTTGTTCCTCCGTTTTTCGACATGAGCAACTATGCCTACTGAAAATTTAGAATAAGAGCCTTCCTTAAATCTTTGGATGAACATATTTGGATTAACGTTCAAAATGGGTGGACTCCACCTTCAGCAACTGTTGCTGGTATAGTCACACCCACGACATATCTCTATGGACTAAAACTAACTTTGATGAATGCAACTGGAACAGTAAAGGATTAAATGCTTTGTTCATGGCTGTATCTACTGAAGAGTTTAGACGAGTGTCAATGTGTGAAACTGCAAAAAACGTTTGGGATATTCTAGAAACCACACACGAGGGAACTAAAATGGTTAAGAACTCTAAACTGTAAATGTTAACCACTATGTTTGAAGAGATTAGGATGAAAGACGATGAATCATTCGATGAATTCTATGCGAAGCAGAATGATACAGTTAACTCTAGTTTTAACTTAGGTGAAAGGATCCCCGAGGCCAAAATCGTTAGAAAATTCCTTAGATCCCTGCCCGAGAGGTTTAGACCTAAAGTGACTGCGATAGAAGAGAGTAAGGATCTAGATGCAGTTAAGATTGAAGAACTCGTAAGATCACTTCAAACTTATGAACTAACTGTTTTCCAACCTAAAAAGGTTAAATCCACTGCCATGAACACCATTAGAAATGAGAAGAGTGAGTCTCTCAACCTAAAAATGTTAAATCCATTGCCATGAACACCATTAGAAAAGAGGAGAGCGAGTCCACTGATATTGAGACTCTTAGGGACGACGAAATTGCTTATTTCGTTAAAACATTCCAGAAGGTGATGAGGAATAGAATAATGCCTCAGGAGTGAAATACTGAAGTCCTTAGTAAATTCTCGAGAGGTAGGCGTGAGAAAAACACCTATAGGACTTCCGTTAAGAAATATCAATTTGTCAAATGCCATGAGTGCATGGTGTATGGTGACATTAGGAATTAATTTCCTAATTTGAAGAGGAGTTCGGGTATAGAATGTCGTAAGGCTTTAGCTGTGATCATGATTGATGAAGAGTCAGAGACTAGTTTTCAAAATGACACATCTGGTGGTGAGGATGATAAAAAATGCATGGCATTCACCTCGATTGCTACAATCGAATCTGACGGTGAAATTGAGAAGGTTGAAAGAGTAAATGAGAGTGAACAGTCTGAAGAAGAGTCTGAAGATGAGATCGAGATTCATAAGTCGTATCGTGAATTGTTTGAGGAGAGTCTCAAAATTAGGAAGTCAACAAAATCGTCTTGAAAAAGGTGAATGAGCTTGAACTTGAACGTGAAAAATTACTAAGTGATCTTTAGGACTCGACAAGAAAATTGAATGAGCTGAAGCTGATAAATGAAAACTTGAAAATTAAAGTTAAATCATTAACCACTGATCGTGATAAATCTAATGCTCAACTCCAACCTTTTATGAGTGGCTCACAAAAGCTGGACAATCTATTTGGGATGAACAAGCCTGCTGGAAATAGGCATGGTCTAGGTTATGTTCATGATGGTAATACTACTGCCAAATCATCTAAGACCACGTTCGTTCCACCACTAACAAAGCTCAAAAAATTGTTTACCCTAACCAAAGGGCAAGAATGACGTAGGACGAGACCCACTAGACAACATAGGGTAAATCATCCTACTCATCGGCAACAACCACCGAACAGGGTTGATTCTAAGTTTATTCTCACCTGTCATCATTGTGGTGCACTAGAACATACAAGACCTAGGTGTCGTAAACTCGTTACTAGAAGTAACAGACAGGATGTCTCGAGCACAGTTAACTTTCTCGCGAATCAGGTTAACCATTTAACAGAGATGATGACTTAGTTAACTAAAATCACTTCTACGTCTAAACAAGCTTGGGTTAAGAGAAGTGATCTGGAAGGTCGTGAGCTTGGTCATGCTCTTAAAAGTGAGAGCATTCATGGTTCTTTATGATTCGATCCTTAGGTGCATGCATATGTAATCCATTGAGTCTATTCATTTGTGCATGCATCTTATTTATTTGCGTTTTACTTTTTTTTGTGTGTATTTGTTTCTTTTTTAAATTTATTTTTTTAAAAAAATTGAGCTCTAGATAGTTTATGATGCTCTTCAATATTGCATGTGTGATCGAGTATGTCGTTATCAGATCTACACTGTTATTTCCATCACTTGGTCGATTTTCTATGGAGTATTGAGTATAAGTTTCACCATGTACCATCTGCATAGTACACACTATGATCTTGTGAGTGAGTCTGGACAGCATGTGTGAGATTTGGGATGGCCGTCACATGTTTGTAGGGTGACCTCGAACGTGAATTGACCTATATCTAGATGACCTAGCTCATGATGAGTCTCCCTACATTATTTCTTAAACAAAAAGAAAATTATATACACAAGTTTGATTCATCTTATACTTTTGTTCGGAGCCTATTTGATTCGATCAATTAAGCCTGAGGGGTTTTTCATAACCTGGTGCTTATGGTCATCTAACTTGAAAATTAAATAGTTTAAAGCTCGTTACATGGGTCAATTCAGTTGCTTAATGGATAAAAGTCTGCACGTAAGATGTTTTCACGAGAATAGCAATATAAAAATTACATGCTCATTTTCAAAGGGAAAAAATAAACTTGTCGTGTATTTGAGCTCGTTTTCAGGTCATAACATTACATTTGGGTTTGATTTTCATCAGAAGGGATCATACTTATTGGACTGTGACGTTTGCATGTCTTCTCTTACAAATTTAAGGTTTGGAGTCATTTTTACAAGAAAATAGTGGCACTTTGAACGTATGAGTCACTTAGAGCTTGTTTGATGCGTATTAAAATGAGAGAATGCGTTTTTTTTTTTTTTGAAATGATGTGATGGGGAATATGTGATTGAAAAAGAAGGAAAAGTTATTGATGTGATTTAAAATATTATTTTATTGAAAAATGTGTAGTTGAAAATGAGTAGAAGAATGAGAATGAAAAAAATAATGTGGCACAAACAGGGGCTTATACATTTTACTCCATCGTGAATTTCATTGAGTACATGAGAAAGTCCTTATTGATAATGTTCGACTTGTGAATGAATGCATGGTTGTGATCATCGGTCTGACAAGAGTTTCATTTCCTTAATTTGATTTTTTGTGATCATCGGTCTGACAAGAGTTTCATTTCCTTAATTTGATTTTTTTAAGTTTTTTTTTAAAAAATAAAATAAAATAAAGGTGCTATTTTTCTTAACTTTTAATTTTGAAGTGATGTTTCTGTCAATTGAAGATTTTTGGTACTATTTTTCTTAATTCTTAAAATTGAAGTGCTAATTCTATCAATTGAAGATTTTTTGTGCTATTTTTCTTAATTTTTGAAATTGGAGTACTATTTCTATCAATTGCACTTTTGCTAGTTTTCGCTAGCTTGTAGCTAGAACTCCCTCGAGCGACAGTAGTAGAAGCTATCTCCCTCACTTATCGCTCGACCTTCGCTCAAGCGACAGGCCATTATTTTTAATTTTAAAGCTATTTTTCAAGGGTTTCACTCATTTTTCACAATTCTTCGTTTGATTTCTCCACATTTTTCATAACCCTAGTCAAAATAGAAGTTTGCCCACTCAATTAACACTTCAAATCCTTCATTGAACGTGATATTTCATTCAAACATCAATCTTCAAAGGTAAATGTCGATATTTGTGGTTTTTCGCTATTTTTACGATTTTTGTTGAATTTTTGCATTGTTTGGCCATTATTAAATGTATTTTGACATTGCACGACATGCTTAGGACCATGTGATAGATTATCATCAATTTTGCACGATTTTGCAACTAACATTGAGGTTCTTGGATGTTTTTGGCATAATTTTAGTATTATTCATTGTGCATTAAAGTTCAATGAGTTAATTGGATGTGTTTGTGTGTTGAATGTGGTGTTGGTGAGTTGTGATTGGAGTTGTGAACGTTGGGATGGTTGTTTTGGAGTAAAATTTTGTTTCAAGTCGAGGTTGTTCGTTGGTTAATAGAACTTGGGTATTTGAGTTTGGGATAGGTGGTCGTATGTTGATGTTAGGTTTTTGATTGGGAGAGTGCTTTTGTGTTGGTTGCGCTTGGTTTAGCATCGCACGGTGACGTCACGTCACCAAGTCATAACGTCGAGTCACTCCGTCTAGGCATCGTGTCCTTGGGTAATGACATCGCGTCCTTGCATCGTGTCATCACTACATGCGTCATGACTTCACGTCACTTACGTCTAGAAATCATTGCATGTCGTCATGCATTCATGTTAGGGCATAATATTTACCTCATTTTGCCTGCATTCATGCATGTCATAATTTGGTTCATCTTATATCTAGGTTTTAATGTTGTGATTCCATTTCTTTCAAATGCCGCCTAAGATAGCACGTATGACCCCTTTCACTCCTAGTACCTCTACTTCATACAGTATGACTAGGTTTATCTCGGCTATTGCCCAAGACACTTTTGGGTCGCAGTTTTCACTTCGTCCCGTTCTATTTGAGCGCGAGGTCATCCTTTCTGACTTGTCACCCGACCTTACTGCTATTTTCACTTCCCGAGGATGAGAACCCTTATTGGTCAAGTTGATTCATCCCCCTAGCCTTCTAATTCACGAGTTCTATGCTAACATTCATGATGTCAGTGGGTCTTCCTTTAGGGTGTTTCTTGGGGTAGGACGATTAGGATCACTTCAGACGTTATTTCACTTCTTCATTACTGATGGAGAATGCTCATTTTCATTATGCCCTTCTGCACGGCTATTCCATTGATCTTCTTTCCTTCATACACTAGCAGATTTTGAGGCCCTCTAGTTCTAGGCTTACCCATTATCATTCTGTGACAAAAAGGAAGAATAGATATGCAGGCAGTAGTACATATTTATCCCATGACCGTTCTGCCATGATCCAATATTGACGTATGAAGCTAAATAGATCTTGGCCATAAGATTTCATAGTCCAAATCTTGAACATCCATTTTTTGGCATAACTATGATGCTAGGAATACGACCCTATGTATCGACTACTGAAAAAAAAAGTAAACAGTAATTGAATGTGCTTAAACACTAAATGCTATCCTACCTCACTACATTCAATGCAATTAATAATTAAAGACATGTAAATAATAGATTGCCTCCCATTACGCGTTAAATTTATAGGCTTGAACTTGACTTTGGGAAGTGATCACTTAAGATGGCTCAAATTAGGCTTTGCCATCCTTGCACTGCTTGGAGTTACTGTCTTTATACTTTTTCTTCTTCATCCTGTAATTTGAAGTTGTCTTTTTCATTTTTGAGGGTTCCAAGTAATCAACCAATTTTCCTTTTGTATGCACATCTCCGTTTAACATTATTAGCATTGCCAATATGATGGTACTCCTCGAGGTCAGATGGTTGGTAGGATGTGGTGTACATGTTGAATCCTTATTGTTCATCATCCACCCTCAACTTGGCATAGTTCAGAATTTTCAATATGGTATCAATAAAATGAATGTTCATATTCAACTTTTTTCATCAGCCTTTGCACATTGCCACCAACAGTTATACCCATTCGTAGTAGTAATGGCATGAATTCTTTCCCGTTCTGTGTATTTTCAAAAGCCTTTGAGAAAATGAAATTGGAGGTTCATATATTCGAACCAAAACCGGTTTCTTCAGTTGTGGTTTATCGATATTATTGTTCTTGATGATATTAATAGCTAGCACCTGCTTCTTTGGATTTATTTCAGTGTTTCTTGGTAGATTTTCTATTGCATTTCTAGGATCACTTTAGCCACTAACCTATATAGTTTTCCAAGTTCTTGATGGAATCTCCTTTACTCTGTAACCTTTTTTGGGTCTTCTGGATGAATTCATTAGTTCTCTATATGAATTAAGATGTTGTGCCTAATAATTTGACCAATGGTTCTTCCATTGTAGATCTCTGTACTTGATTTTGAAAATTTTGGTAGCTTTGGAGTTGGTGGATTCTGAGAATTATGTGCATTACTCTAGGAAAAATTAGAATGGTTCCTTCAACCTGGATTGTTGGTGTTGGAGAATGGATTATTTTGCTATCTCCAGAACGTACATAATCTTCTTCCACTGTTGGTTGTATGAATGGGCTTCCCAAACTATCATCTACACTTGCATGATTTCCTCCATAATGATCATACTTTGGTTCTGACATTTGAATTGCATTGGACGATGGATTTCTGGTAATACAGTCAACTTTCTTTGTCAATAATGCCAACCAAACCGAGATAGTTGTTAGTGTGTCAACCTCATGAAGTCCAGCAACCTTCTTTCATCCTGAACAATCTAAAGGGCATGGTACACTAGTGGCTGACAAACCCTCCAATACTTAGTACGCTTCCTCTGTTTTCTTCTTCGTAATTGATTCATCACAAGCAGAGTGATCATGACTCTACTAGTTAGATGGAGTCATGTAGAAGTATTAAACTTGACATCATTTTTGCAACCCATGTCGTCGACGTTGTCTAAGCAATCACTTGTACCTCTCCTAGGTCTTATAGTAGCATTTTGAAAAGATGAACAAATGTGGTGATCTTATTCCTTAGTTTGGCAATCTTCTCAATCTTTTGTGTCAGGAAGAATTTATTCATGAATATTTGCGTGAGATCATTCCAAGTGGTTATGATGTTTGGTAGGAATGAATCGAATCACTCTCTAGTGACTTCCCTCAAAGTACATGAGAACAACCCCAGTCTAATCACATCATTTGACACGCCTAGATACTCAAATGATTGCACATACATAGAAACCTAAAAGGATGAGTATTTGGATTGTCGTTTTATCCTTGAATTGAAGTACATTCTAAAACATGTTGGTCATATTAGTCCTCAAATGAAAGTTTTCATGTTCCAAGGTGGATATGCTATGTTGGAGTGATTGTCGAAACCCAACATAGCCATCAAATCTCCCTTAAACCTGGCATTCTTATCAACTACAATTGCAATAGGATTTTGTGCATTCTCGGGCATCAATATTATTTACTATTTTTGTGTGCTTTTTGTTCTATCTATTTCAATCTGAAGGTGCTTTTGATCTCTAGATCATACGGAACTAGATTCGTATGTCTCGAACTTTGCGAGCAAGAAGCCCAAAAAGAAAGAAGAAAACACTATAATCTTGAAAAGATAAATGAAAAACTAAATAAATTAGTAAAATTTGAATTAAAACTAAAATTAAAAGAGACAGACTAAGTAAACTATAGTTCTTGACAGCGACTCCAAAAACTTGTTTTGTCGAAATCCAACAAGTGTACGGTATCATAGCCAAGTAATAAAGTGTTAGTAGAGAGTCATTTCTATGGGGACTAAGTATCAATCATCCTAATTAAAACTAGCTTTAATCGAATAACAAAATTGAATTAGTTTTATGATTGCAAATTAGAACTTATAAATAACTAATTATCAAACTTTTAAATGAGTTAATTAAAAAAATAAGGGGTCAGGTTTTAGTGGGTTGGTTGCACAACCTACAACTAAACCCGACCAAAGACTTTTTGGTTGAGCATAACACAACTCAAATTGCCAATTTGATGAAACTTGCCCCAATTGAGTTGGGTTGGTCAATTTGGAAAATATTTTGCCTATCCCTAGACATATGTTATAGATATACTGACCTTCATAGATCTATTAAGTACACTCACCATCCTTAGAGATAAGATCTCTTGATTTATAAATATAATGATGCATTACTTATTGAAGATTACTTATTGAAGACAACGTACCTAATTCTTACGAAGCAACCAATTTAAGTGTTGACTCAAAGACATGACTGAAAGTCATAGTATCTAAGATGAACACCATGTATGAAAAACAAGTACGGACTTTAATAGCCTGAAGCAATAAAAACTACATGGTGCAGATGGGTCTTTAGAAATAAAATCGATGTGGAGGGTAGTATTCATTGTTGAGAAAAATAATTTGTTATGTGGGCCTACATGTGTAATTTATCAGGGAAAATTACGTAGAACTCTACAATTAAAAATTAGTTTTCATAAATAAGAGGGTTAAGTTTAAAATTCAGATTTCAGGTGATAAATAGGATTATTAATTTTAATTAATTAATCTTAATCTACATATTCATCCCCATCCCGATTCATTTTCAAACCTTACAATTTCCCAGCCTCTTCCTTCTCTATATCTTCTTTCTCTATTTACCACCCATGATACCCACCCACCCACCCCACCCAACCTACCCTCACTCTGTACCATTTCTTCAGGCCTGCTACACGTGGTGATTCTGCTTCGGCAGGCGTAACAGCGCAGCAAGGCACCGTGACTGCTGTTGGTGATTGCAAAAATACAGGAGAATCGGCGGTGGTTCTTGCAACGACAGTAAGTCCATGGACAGTGGTGCGGCAGTACGCGGGTTCTGTTGTAGTGGTACAGTCGCGCTTTTTTTAGTGTGATGTTTTATTTATGATCTATAGATTTTTGGGGGTGGTTTTGCAAATTGTGGTGCAGGTAGTGGTGGTGTTGATGGTGGTGGTGATATTATTGTGGTAATAGTGGTGATGGTCATTGTTTCATTGAGAATTTCAGCATTTTCTAAAGGGTAATTGACGTAAAACGTCTCTACCTTTGCTTGGTTTTGTGGAAAACGTCCCTACGTTTGATTTTTTTGACTCAAAACGTCCATACCTTTACATTTTCTTGCACGAAACGTCCTTTTTGACCATTTTACCCTTATATTAACATAAAACAAACACAAAAATAAAGAATAAATTGCAATCTTACTCCTAATCTTTTTAAAAAATGCAAATCAATCCAAAACTTATAAAAATATTAAAAATAACAAAAAAAAAATCTCTCTTGCCCCTTTTCAGCCGAATACATGAGCTCATTTTCCGGCAACTTCCGGCCGCCACAACCGTCGGATATTGGTCCCAACATGTTCTCCTCATTACCCTCTACAACTACATACCAAGAAATCCCCATAACCCATTATAATTTGGCCGGAAATCAAATTCAAAAATTGCATCCTGAAAATCGGTCAAACACCCACAACTCGCCGTCCGACCACCCAACAGGTCAGAATCCAACACTGGTCGACTCCCCTCATCAAGTTGAAGCTACATATGTAAACAATTTCCCCCAACAAGCAACAAGCAACCTCCAATTTCAAGCAAAGACAGTCCAATCCAATCATAAATTCATCAATTTTGAGATGCAATTGGCTGGGACCCAGGGCTGGGCTGGGTTACCCAGAGTGTGGGGGGGGCTAGCCCAGGTGGTCCGCCACCTTGGTATGGCCGGACGGCGCCTAAATTGAAAGAAATAAAATTATGTGTTCGCGAGTTCACCCCATCGAGAATTTCAGAATCAAATTCAGGTTGCTTGGGGTCAAATTGATGGAGACCCATTACTGGGCTAGGTGCGCCAGGTGAGGGAGAACCTAGCCCATGTGGTCCGCCTTCCTGGGTGCAGTTGACGGTGCCGGAATTAAGGTTTTTCTCAGGCTGGATCGCGAGCATCGCGACTGAGCACTATTCCAGAATTAATTCAGTTTGCTTGGGAGTTTTTATAGATGAATTGCCAACATGGGAGGGCTCGTCTAGGTGTGGGGAAGTGGCCAACAGGTGTCCTCAGCCATGGGTTTTGCCGGACGACGTTATTCAACCAGAAAATGGTTTTACATGCAGCTGGCTTTTTTGGCTTGCTTTCCAATGGTTAATTATTATTTGTGACTAATTTGCACATTTTTAAAAGTTTGAACCCATAATTACAATTTATCCTTTATTTTTCTTTACTTTTGTGTTTGTTTTATGTTAATATAAGGGTAAAATGGTCAAAAAGGACGTTTTGCGCAAAAAAATGTAAAGGTAGGGACGTTCTGCGTCAAAAAATCAAACGTAGGGACGTTTTCCACAAAACTAAGCAAAAGTAGGGACGTTTTGCGCCAATTACCCTTTTCTAAATTCACCAAGTTAACGCAAAAAGCTCAAAATTTCACAAAATTTTCATATTCAAACTTAATTTTGAACATTTGATCCAAGGAAGCCACATCGTTCTAACATTAAGATTGGAAACAAACTTTTCTACAATTCTGTTGGTGGCAATGATTTTCTTATCAGTGGGTGGTTCCGATGAAGATAGTGGGGGGAAGGGGATTCAACTGTCGACAACAATTGAAGTGGACAATAATCGCGTACGTCATTGGCTATAATTATGTATTGTAGTTTTGTTGATGGTTAATATGGTAACATCTGTACCAAATGTTGTGAAACAACATATTCCTTATGCATCTTACTTGTAATCAAATTTTCTACTTTACAACCAAATGTCGAAAATGACGGCTTAATTGTCGGGGTGTTATGAAATATTTTGTCTATGTAAGTATTTTGTTTGTGAATTTAAACACGACTAATATCTACAAACGATAATAAATGAAAATGATAATATAACTTCAAAACGTATAATGTCAGCATTGTGACATGCAAAAAATAACCATGAACAAGTTTGGAACAGAACATGTTGTCGGGACCGACAGTTGTACTATCGCATGTAATGAAGTAATGTGTATGCAAGAACTTTGCTGTGAAGTTATTGCTACACAACTGATGTTTGCAAATGATAATATAACTTCAAAATGTACAAGACCATCATTTGGTCATGCATAATACAACTTCAACAACTTTTGGACATCAAGGCCTTTTTACGTGAGCTGTGTTAGAATGGGGTTGGAACATGTGGTCTAGTTATGGTCAACTTTACCACAATGAATACATTTCTTGAAAAGTTGAGATTGCAGTGATAAGAATTCTGCACAATCAATATGTCGGAATTTTGTAGCATGAAAGTGATACATTCGAATACTTAAATCCATACAATAGTAAACAAGTAAAACGACAGTTGAAATGTCTATTCCGGCGTTTCGAAATATCGAATTCAACGGTTGAACTCTCGAAATTGACGGGAATCATTTAGTGTGTATGAATGAAACAGATTCTTCATAACATTAAGTGCGGTCATCAATATTATACCATCAAATGACAAATTCTGCTTCCCAAATATGCACAGTGAATCATTAAAGATGCGATCTTTCAAACTATTTGTTGGGTTTGATTGGACTAAATTATTCAAAACATTAATGCTGCTCATCAATTCTCAACTATAACGTGACAACATCTTTTCAAATAAATAACTAAATGCTTCATAAATATGGAATTATACACAATAATTTGTATAGAATATTGGTATATTTATTCTAAAATATTTGAAAACCAAACAAATCAATGAATAATTATTTCGAAAATTTCAAATAAATATGATCATGTTGTATTAATATTTCAAAAGTAGTAAGTTATAAAATAAAAATATAAACAATTTGTAATATGCTAACATCTCAAAATATATGATGAATCCAATAGTAATGTCTTCTTGATGAAGGAATAGAGAAAATAGTTAGAAAGTTAGGGTTTGTTAATAGTAGAAGAAATTGGTTTATACTCACTTTTCAAAATCTTTATTTTTTATTAACAAAAATCATATTACCCAATATAATATACATATATCCCATGTTTATAGTACACAAATTAAATCATCACTTTATGGAATTAATGACATTCAAGTCAAGCATTAATGAGCATTAAATGCTCTTAAAAAGGTATCGCTAAAGGTAAATTGGACATTTCTCATGAAAAAAGTGACATTTTTAGCACTATTAGTAAAAGTAGGGGTGGGCACAATTTGATTCAGCCTGATTCGAGCAAGAACCGAATCGAACCGAATACCAATGAGAATTTTAGAAATGGAACCATTGGTTTCGTAGCTAACTATGGAACCGAACCGGAACCGAACCAACCGGTTCTGATTCGGTCCGGTTCGTTTTTTTTCATTGAAAATGTCAAAACAAATGTTCAATAATAAAAAAAAAAAATCTGAAGATTCTACCAATGTGAAACTTTTAACAAAATATAGGAGAACCGAACATACTATACAAAAATTAAAGGAAAGCTAAGTATACGAATGTAAAAAAAAATCCAAATAATACAAGTTACTATCATCAAACAATCATCAACTTACATAAACAATAAAGTACTCCAACGATTAAACCATCTTCCTCTGCCATACGATCAAATGCTTTCTCAAACTTAAGTGCACTATCCAACATCAAGTATGTTGCATTCCACCTGGTAGGTACATCTAACATAGCCAATTTCTTGCATTCAATTTTCTCCTTCTCTACACAGTAATTACATTTGGCCGTTTTTCCCCCTTGTATCTTTGTAAAATGTGACCATACTTCAGATCTCATATTCGGATTTTTTTATTCTTCATCCATCTCGATATTTATCTACAAACAATATACAAATAACATGAAATTGTAATAAATTTAACTGGACTAAATTTAAAAGCATTCCTAAAACTTATTAAATGAAAATCTCCAAAAATTTATAAATAAAACGAGTACAGATTGCAAATCAACCAATAATGAGATATTATGCAAAAAATACAAAAGTACCGGATTATCTTCAATAATCTTCAACTGATAAAGGCCAGTCGACTTTTGAGAAACAAGAAAATTGATTTTTTTTATAAAGATTGTGTGGCAGATTTTTTAATCTATAGTTTACGTCTTAGAATTTAGAAATGAAATTATATAGTATAAATACGTATAGATTTACCGAATATTTTAAATTTTTAATTTGGTTTGAGTAGGCAATAATCAATTAATCAAAGAAGATATAAGCAAATAATCAAAGAAAAGATGGAAATTGAAGCTTAAAATGAAGATGGAATAGGAAAAAAATCTGATGGGAACCGTCGGTTCCCATACTAGAACCGGGAACCGGACTAGCCCAATGAAGAATGCCCACTAGCATCTATCTCCATAAGTCTGATCTGTTGACAGCTAGGAATATTGGCCTGTGAAAATTGGTCAACAAGCGCTTTTTTGGTTGTAGAAACATGTCGATGTGAGCGTAGTAGGTGCGTTTTGCTTGGTGTAGATAGTGCATGATTATGTCCTTCGACAAAATGGCTTACAACCCACATAGAAGTTGTCGGATGTTTTATCACTGTTAACCTTGCATCACATCCACAACGTGAGTTCCCACGCTTTCGTTCACTAGAATGGGCCACCAAAATTTTGAGAATCATCTGGTAGGACTCATCTTTTTTACCCTGTTTAAAGCAAACATACGACTTCCAAACAAGCTCACTTGTCTGCGGATTCTTTTGGCTACTACCAATACGTATGCTAAAATCAGCTAATTTCGTATACTCATTGTAAAAATTATACACATAATCAAGCGTTTGAAATTCTTGCCCGAATATCGGAATCGCACCAACATTCACTTGTGGAATAAATACATTGTTATCCCCTTCCATTCCTAAAAATTAATATGAAAAATTATTTAGTTTGTGAAATAATTTAAACATTGACATGTTTAAAACTTACTGCAAATATAAGAAAAATAAAATTAAAATCATGTTACGAAATTAAACAATTTTATAATGCATATAACACAACACATGTAAAAAAAAAAAAGACTTACCAGAAAATTCAACAGAAAGATATAAACAAACTTCAAAAAATAATTGTGAAATGTGAAAACTCATGTTTTATAGACAAAGAACTAGATAAAAGACAAAAAAATTGATGTATATGCAAGCCTTGCGTGTGCATGGCCAAAAATTTAATAGCTTTGCCTTGCCTTTTTGGCAAGGCAAAGCAAAAACATTAAAAAAGAAAAAAAAAAAAAACTAATTACGGCTGACAACATTAGTACACATGGCTTTGCAAAGCGCATTTCGTTCTCCTGCGCGTGGCACGCAGGAGAAAGGAACTGGCCTCATTCAGTTACACAAATTTTAAAATAATAGTTGAGAGTACACTTAAAAATTCCAAATTATTAAGCCCGGTTTGTTTTAGCTTAAAAATCTCATTAAAATTTAAGTGAAAGTAAAAAATCATGGGATCTATAACCTTTCAACTTTATATTTCATCAATTTTTATCAGAATCTACTAAAAATATGATTTTTATCCAAATCAAGTAAGTTAACATTTAAAATAGCAAAAACAACTTTTTAACATTTATCATTGGACTTTTCATTTTCATTGTCAAGTTTCAACAAATTGGATTAGAAAACTATTTGAATTAAACAAAACAATCAAAATAGGTTTTCCAATTTCCAATAACAATAACCCTTTTCCTCAAATTAATAATTTTTAGGCTATACCAGTAGCATTATTCATTATAATAACACAAATTAAAGAAAAACAAAGAAATTAACTAAATTGGTTATTTTCTCCCTAAAATCTGAACCATTTGTTTGTTTTTAATCCAACGGAACAATACGTAATTGACGAAAATATTACCGTTACGCAGAACCTATTAATAACCGGTTCTTCGAAGTGATCTTGAGTTCTATCAGCATTTTCGGCTTTGAGTCTGGGGTCTTTTCTGCCAAGAAGAACTAGAGTTTTTCTGGGTTGCTCTTCCAGTGCGATAATCTGTTTATCTATAGGATTATCATGTTCTTTATTCATGCGTAGAATGAATATTGAAGGATATTTTCAGGGGGTTTTGATATTTGGTCCAACTGATAATTAATTTGGGTTTCACTGGATTTGTTTTTGTGAATTCTTTTGGGGTTTTCATTTGATGGAACCATTTCAGAAATTGTGTCCTCTGAGATTATTTTTTCTCTTGTTTCTATGATTATTTATCTTACACTAATGTACTTTGTTGGTTCATTAATGTAATTAATTAGGACGAATCTTGAGGGATTTCGTCTAGATCAAAGTGATGATCAAATTTTTGGATTCTCTTTCGTTTTCTTATTTGTAAGGCGCTGAGAATGGTTATTCTTATTGACTCATTCCCCTTCTTAGAAGTCACAGAATTATGAAATCTCAAAGCAGTGATTGATCATGAATGGCTGTATTTGGTATTTCCTTTTCATTTGGTTGAATCTTGATGGATTGCCCTTTGGAGTGATAATCAATATTGGGTTTTGCAGTATCTATAATTGTTCCGTGAATTCTATGCGGGATAAATTTTTAATGGAATCTGTGTTTGGTTTGAATATTGATAAGCTGTGGGTTTTTTTTTTTTGTTTTTTATTTATTTATTTTCCATTATATGTACAATTATATTTTTTGCTGTGATAATGCTTTCCTTGTTTTTGTTCTGTGTCTTCATTCTTACATTCTTTTTGGTGCATTTGGATGAATATTGAAGGATCTTTCTGCTGGGTCTTGTTGTTTGTATGATGATCAATGTTGGGTTTTACTGGATTTGTTTATTTGAGTCCTCTGTAGATCGAACCTTTAATGTAATTTGCGCTTTTTGTGTTCAGTTTGTGGTTCCTTTTCATTTTAAGTATAGGTTATTTTAAAATTATGTTCTCAGTGTGACAGTCTTCCTTTGTTTCCATAATTCCATTGTCTTTATAATCACATACTTGTCGGTGCGTTTGGATGAATTTGAAGGATCTTTTTTCTTGATTTTGTTCTTTGGAGTGATGATCAATTTTGGGTTTCATTGAATTTAATTCTGTGAATTTTCCATTTGATGTATGGTAATTTCAGAAATGGTGTTCTTATAGTTCTCTCTGTTTCTATAATTGTGTCTGTGAACCCAATTGGAGTTGTTTTTGTGAACCCTCTATGGGTTTTTACTGTTTAATATATTCTGTTGCAAGTGTTTGATTAGTTTCCTTAGAACTCTAATTCTGCTTTGAAGTATTGCACTCCCTTCCCTTTTTTAGCAAACATTCTAGCATAAGGGATGTGGATTTATGGACAATGGTGAGCGGATCTTTATATAGGATTTAACCCAGGCAAAAAGAGAGGCCTCTGATTCAGTTAACTTCTTTCTAATTAGCATTCTGTCAATAGTGCCAGAATCAGATCGTAGTGGGGATCGTAGTGGAGTTGCAATACTTACATATTATGGAACTTTTAGCTTATGGCAAGTGATTACTGACTGCCATAGGGTGCCATATATGTGGGGATCGTAGGGGAGTTACAATACTAAAATCTATATTATTGAACTTTTAGCTTATGTCAAGTGATTATTGACTGCCATAGGAGAAATCTGAATATAAGTTTTGAACCCTTCCCTGCTTGCTCCAATCAATTTTACATTGACTTATTATTTCAGAAATTTATTAGCATCGACTTGGGTCAGAAGATTATATAATGAATTAGCCTCTTATTGGAGCTCAGTTCTTTCCAACTAGTGTTGTGTCAATAGCCAGCATATGAAGTGGTGGGAAGTTTCTATTTGCTGTTTCTCTTGAATGTCATGGGGGAGAAAAACTAATAGGTATGACAGTTAGCAGTTTACATGTTCAAGCCTTTGTGCCTCCACTAATAATATTTTCAGTACATTATATACCAACAAAGACATTGTGTGATTCATATTTAGTAGTTTGCATTTTCAAGCCTTTGTGCCTCCACTGTTAATATTTCTTGTACATTTATCTACTAACAAAGACATCGTGTGATTCATATTTGTATTTGTTGGAGCTGCAAACAAGAAACATAATTTTGAAAAATTATCTATCGATTTCATGAAATCAAGGAGCTGACTGTATGTGCTCACCCAAAAAGCAGGTATTCTATATATGAGTATACGTCTCTCTAATCCCGAAATGAATCTAGATAGCTTTTCACGATATGCAAGCAGACTCTGCATTCTACTTCTCTTTATTTATTGTTTTTTGTGCTCATAATCATCATCATGTTCCACCGATCCCTTTGTTTTTGCTCATAGGACTGTTATTTAATTTTGTCCCAAAAATAAACGTTTGAGGCACTTCGTTTTCTATTTTGTGATAAACTCCATTCTAACACTTTATATGTGCAGATGCTATAGCCTTCTCCAATGTTATATGCGGATTACATCCAAGTGAAGTGATGGACGTGTTTATCTGCAGGTGATGTTTGACGAATTTTTATGTTAGGTGTTTCAATTATAACACATTCTTTAATCTTTTATGCTATGTAGATCTTGTTGCTGGTAATTATACTTAAGTGAAGCCTTTTGGATATTATCATTTCATGCTTCAAAAAATAAAAGAAAAATAAAATTGCTGCACTTTATCCATTCAAGAATTCAATCCGAGTTCTATGGGAAGCAGCAGCTGCAAACAACATCGTTGAACTTGAAACAACTTTCTCTTTGCACCTGTCAGGTCTCTCTCTGGTGAGATCATTTTATTTTATTTTTATCTCAGTTCAAAGTAACTTCTTTCCTGATCAATTAATATAATTTCATTTCCTAGTCAAACCAATAGTTTTATTTGGTTAGGATTATTAAAATCCTAACTGAATGATCCTCGTATATTCATTTGACTTAGTAGCCACAAGGATAAATTATGCTCAAATGGTGTTTAAACGTTTGAGACACTTCGTTTTCTATTTTGTGATAAACTCCATTCTAATAAAGATATGTGCAGATGCTAGCCTTCTCCAATGTTATATGTGTGTATGCAGATTACATCAAAATGAAGTGATGGACGTGTTTATCTGCAGGTGATGTTTGAAGAATTTTTATGTTAGGTGTTTCAATTAGAACACATTCTTTAATCTTTTATGCTATGTAGATCTTGTTGCTGATAATTATACTTAAGTGAAGCCTTTTGGATATTATCATTTCGTGCTTCAAAAAATAAAAGAAAAATAAAATTGCTGCACTTTATCCATTCAAGAATTCAATCCGAGTTCTATGGGAAGCAGCAGCTGCAAACAACATCGTTGAACTTGAAACAACTTTCTCTTTGCACCTGTCAGGTCTCTCTCTGGTGAGATCATTTTATTTTATTTTTATCTCAGTTCAAAGTAACTTCTTTCCTGATCAATTAATGTAATTTCATTTCCTAGTCAAACTAATAATTTTATTTGGCTAGGATTATTAAAATCCTAACTGAATGATCTATGATTCATTCGACTTAGCAGCCACATGGATAAATTATGCTCAAATGGTGTTTAGAGTCAGTTGGACTCAATTCGGCATAAAGAGATGCTCCAATGATATTGAAACTTGCTTGCGCTTGCAATGAGGAGGGAGTATTCTAAAATGGTGTTCAAGACTTGCTTGTGCTCAACTCTACCTTAGGATGAATTATTCTCAAACAATTAATGACAGCTCTTTCTTGCAATTTATTTTTGACAGAAGAATAGTTGTTTATGTTGGGCAATTACTACTTCTTGCAAGGTTCAACAATCCAAGCAACTAACTAGAGTGATTAAAAATATACAAGTCAAAGCAACGCAAGCGAGCACAACACCAAATTTTATGGGCAAAAAAACCCTTCAGTAGGATAATTCCGGCCAAATCTATACTATAATAAACCGAGATTACAAACATTCAAGTTTATGCCTAAAACTTGAGTTCTCAACAAATTGGGAATACAACAATAATCAATCTCCAAGACAACAAATAATCTCACCACAAACCACCAATTTGATAAAGCATGTGAGATACCACACTTTGAATACTAACTACGCCTCTAGAATACCCAAAATACACCTTAGAAAAATCCCCAATTTGTACGCTGTAGAGATATACCTGTGTGAAATCCACACCTAAAGATTAGAAAAAAAAAACTTTTTCTTTCCTCCTTTCCACACCAGCAGCCTCCGTTGTTTTCTTCTATTTTAGGAGCTACGATTTTCTTGTTTTCTCACGTAGAAGCCTCTATTTTTCTCTCTCAGATTAGCTGCCATGGTTTTCTCTGTTCTCTTGTATGTGTAGCCACCAATTGTGACATACAATATATTTAGATTGTCCTCTAACATATTAGTTAGAGCACAAAACTTTTATCATCGTATTAGCTGAATTCTTCTTGGTATGAATCTTTTCTAACAATATCAATTGTTCTATAACTACTTGTTGTAGACAATGATATATCAGTACTTCGTCCGAGAATAATATACTAGCATTCTTGCTCAAATCTAACATGCCCTGACTATTGCAATTAACTACATACCCCATCTTGATTCAAAGCTAAATCTTGGAGAAATTGTTTCATCCAAAGCATTTCTTTCGTTGCTTCAATTGCTGCAATCCATCTTGATTCAAAGCTTTATCTTGGAGAAACTGTTTCATCCAAAGCATTTCTTTCGTTGCTTCAATTGCTACAATATGAGCCTTAGTTGTAGACAAGGCAACATGCTTTTGTAATTTTGATTGCCATAAGACTCCAAAAGTCAAGCACATCTTTCAAGTACCTCTCAAGTATCTAAAGATATTATTTCACTACCTCCCAATGATCTTTACCGAGATTAATAAAAACCCACTGACCACCCTAACATGAGCAATATCTGGCCATGTATAAACCATGACATACTTCAAACTCCTAATCACAGAGGAGTAAGGAATCTCTGCCATTATTTCTTTATCTTCCTTCTTAGAATGACCTTACTTAGACTAAAGTGACTATCAAGTGGTGTCCCAACTATTTAGCATTCTTCATGTTAAACCTTACGAGTACTCACCTTTTCTACATATTTCTCCTATGATAACCTTAACTTTCTAGCTTTCCTATCACGATGAATATGAATCCCCGAAATTTGCCGTGCACTTCCTATACATCCTTTAAGTGAAATGATTTGAACAAATCTACCTTCAAACTACGAATCAACTAAACATCTTGCCCCACTATCAATATGTCATCCACATATATGGCAAAAGGATAATGAAATTACCACCATGGAATTCTCTAAAATAAACACAATGATTTGCATATGCCCGATAACCATGACCCACTATAAAGGAATCAAACTTCTTATACACTGTCTTGGAGTCTGTTTTAACCCACAAACTCTTTTTCAACTTGCAAACCACATGTTCTTTTCATCTTACTTCAAATCCCTCTGACTGAACCATGTAAATTTCTTCCCCTAAATTACCATGGAGAAAAGTCGATTTTCACATCTAAGCTCAAGGCCAAGATCCAAACTGCTCAGTAAACCCAAAACCACTCGAATGGAAGTCGTTTTGACAACATGAGAGAATATTTCATCGATGTTAATTCATTTCTTCTAACCCTTCTTTCACCACCAATCAAGTTTTATACTTACTCACTAGCTTTTTCATCTTTCTTCAACTTGAACACCCATTTATTTTTTAATGCGTTTTTTACCTTTACACCTTCTGCAAAATTTCATCTCTTTCAGCATAGCCTTCATCTAGCTTTGTTTGCCCTTGTGAGATTGTACCTCCTGAAAGCATTATGGCTTCCCTCCATTAGTTATCAACACATAATCTGATATATTCACCTACTTGATGAGTGTGTCGTAGATCTTCTAACCTAAGGTTCAGATGTAGTGGTTGCTTTACCTGCTCAACATCCTCTAGATCATCCTCATGTGTACCCCTATTGGCTCATCAGCATGATTGTCAACATGTTTCTCTACTCCCTGAGTAGCACTATTTGAAGGCAAAGAAACAAATGTAAGGCACTATTTGCTTTTCTGATTATTTTCTTCTTCTCCGAATCTCAGTTGATTAGGTAGCACAAGCTTTATTTGTAAAAACTTTATTTTAAGCCGTCTTCCTAGAGGTGTCAATCCGGGTGGTTCGGGCCGGGTCGGCTCGCCAACATATGAGCCCGGTAACGGACCGCGTGAAAAAAAATATTTAATGCTAAGAATTGAACAAAATGATAAATTCATAAACCAAGAAATGTTTATATAGAATTCAAATTTAATGTTACATATTATTTATAACTTTGCAAAGTTATATTTAACTTAAATAAATATTTATAGCATAAGTACATCCCCCAACTAGGTGCCACATCCCAACTAGGTTGACTCTCTCCCCTTTTTTTTTTCAAATTTTTAAATTTTTTTCACGGGCCAGTGGGTTAACCGCAACCTGTGATGGTGTAACCCGTGGGGGCGGGTCACACCTCCTTGACCCGTGAACCGTCCACTTAGTTCACAAGTCGGCCCGCGGTCCCGGGTCGATCCGGCAGGTTTTCACGGGTCTGGCCGATCCGTCCGTCTTGACACCTCTACGTCTTCCTCTTTTTCCCAAAGGCTATGGGCATCATTTCTCTTGAGATAGATGATGGAATATATTAAGATCAACCTACTGTATTAATATCCAGTGACTTTCTTCTTGTTCATCTTCTTCCAATCACTCATACTATTTGGTTTAACACTGATAACCTTCAATAGGTTCCTGTTAAATCCTTGCAATAAAGAATATCCCCCATCATAGGATTCCAAATAGAAGAATAATTTGTCCCACTCTAGTACCACACCCACTCTACTTTGTTGGGCAATTAGTACTTCTTGCAAGGATAAATTCAATAATTCAAGCCGCTCGAGTGATTAAATATCCAAAAGTATCAAAGCAACACAAGAGAACACAATTAGTACTTCTTGCAAGGATAAATTCAATAATTCAACCCGCTCGAGTGATTAAATATCCAAAACTATCAAACCAACACAACAGAACACAATAATCAATATCTAAGACAAAAAAAAAAAAAATCTCACCGCAAACCACCAATTTAATGAAACATGTGAGATGCCAACTTTGAAATACACCTCTAGAGTACCCAAAATGCACCTTAGAGAAATCCCCAATTTGTACTGTGTAGAGAAATACTTGTGTGAAATCCACACCTAAAGATTTAAAAAAAAAAAAAAAAAGAGCCATTTTTCTTTCCTCCTTTCCACACCTGCAGCCTCTTTTGTTTTCTTCTATTTTAGGAGCCGTGGTTTTCTTGTTTTATCACGTAGTAGCCTCTGTTTTTCTCTCTCAGGTCAGCAGCCACGGTTTTCTCTGTTTTCTCTTGTATGTGTAGCCACCAATTTTCACCTACAATATAATATATTATTAGTGGATTTGGCCCACATTCTTCATAGGAACCATATTGTTACCTTACAAAAGCATTTCTCAAGCAGCTTGTTCTTTAGTTTGAACTTAATAGTACAGGCTTTTGAGCAAGCAGACGAAAGTGCAATGTACCAGTCAAATGAGTGTATGACCAAGACGTCTTATTGTCTAGTAAAAAGTGTCGAACCCTTGTTGCATTCAAAATTCACATAACACTCCCCCCAAGTCCTTATAATTTTATCAAATAAAGTTTATGTTTTGATTCATTTTCTGTTTTCTTAATGACCATCTTTATCTACATCCCAGGGATCCTGAAGGCTATTAGTATGATTTGTGAAATATGATGTAGCCCTGGGTTCGAATCCATTTCTACAGATTTGTGAAATTTCATTCTTAATTTGGAAAAGGTCCAGAGTATGAGTTTAATGCAGTACATTCTTTTTTCTGCCTCTATTCGCTTTCCTGGAGTTCAAGAGTCTGGCCTTTAAGATTTTTTATGTGTGTTTTACTACTTAATTCCCTTTCTAAGCAGTCAAGTGCTCACTTTGATAACCCACTAAATTATTTCATTGTGCTAACAGTGAAAATCATTAAATGTATTTTCCTAGTTCGGTTTATTATCATACTTTCAGCACGTGCACAGTTAGCACTCCATCAACTTGTCATGATTCAGGTGATAATGAAAAGTCAGAATGCAACACTCAATGTGAATTGAAGGAATTCTTGCTAAAGGTCTGATATTTTTCCTATCACAATAATTCTTTCCCATAGCTCTTTTTATTAATATTAATTTTCATATTTCTATTTTTTGGAGCGACATAATCTTTCAATCAAGTTTTTAAAGTGGAATGTTCAGCATATGGATTAGAATATTCTTAGGATAAATTATTCTTAGATGACATTAAAGATTTTCTTATGCTCGATTAATCTTTATACAGGATCGAGCTCTATCCTTTGGATCAGTGTTTCTCGAACAAGATAGGTTTTACTTGTATACTCAGGGCTCAAATCAGCCTTTGCAAGGGAATATGCTCGAACTAGGAAGAGACTCACTTGGACTTGTGTTCGAATCGGGTCAAACCTCACTCGACCATTTATTCAACTCATAAGATGAAATATTCTTCTGATGAGGTCGAGATTCAGGCTTGTAGCCTTTGAAGGAAATTGAACTCATATATAGTCTAGACTTATTCATGAAAATAATATGATGATATATTATGCTCGATCAGGGTTGAGATAGACTTGTCTCAACTCAGCCCTAATGATAACAGTCGGTTGATGTTGAAACTCACTTGGGCTCAACTAGGATTTCATAATTTATACTTGAATGAGGTCATGACCTAGTCTCAACTGGCTCTTAAGATATTTACTCGATTCTTAGAGGGTAATGCTCAAATGAGGTTGAGTCGAGCTGAAGCATGTTGATGTTCCGAAGTAGTAGCCTCCATAATTACATCTACATTATGTAGTGTTAATCATTCTCTATTAATTTGCATTTACTTAATCCTAGGTCACATTGCTTCAGTTCTTTTGCCAATCCAATCAGTTATAACAGCCTTCTTCGGTTTTTAGTGTCTTTGATCACTTGAAACAATGTCCTGCATGCTCCAATGTTATTCGTTGACACTATTCCATCTGGAAGAGTACTAAATTGGGTAAGTTATACTGTCTTTTATTTTTGTTTTTTAGCATTAATTTATTACATTACTGGCATGTTGCATTATGAACATATCTTGCGAAGTGGTATTTTCCTTTTTTTTTTTCCGAAAACAAGGATAGATAATTATTATATTATCTCGATCTCTGCTGGTTGCCAAAGAAATTAGAGATGTCGGAATTCATATGAGCAGCTACCCCCCAGAAGTAAATCGTTGCAAAGTACTTTCAAGCCTTCATGCCTAATATTTTTGTTTTTCCAGACTTCATGTCTTAAAGGTAAATCGTTTTTAGTTCAAATATTTATATACTACTAACAAAGACATTGTGTTATTCGTATTTGTATTTGTTCCAGATGCAAATAGGAAATGGAGCATCTGTTTCACTCTAAGGCATTGAAGATTGACAAAAGGGTGCTTTCCCATTATACTCCATATGTGCCAATACTAACATTATGTATGCAAAATTTCGTGGTTTGTTTGCCACCGTTAGTAATTTACTAATTCATTAGCACAATTTCTTAAAAGGATCTGCTTGAGCCCAAATCTTCTTAAGAGCCTAAGTTAGGATCTGCTTGAGCCCAAATCTTCTTAAGAGCCCTGTCGTTGAGCACAATCAAGAATAATTTATCCTAAGGATTGAGTCGAACTAGAGCAAGCCCTGCTCTTCTTCGAGCGTAATTAGCCCATGGGGCCGAGTTGAGTCCAAGTGAGTTTAAATAAGGGAACAACACATAAATCAGGTTTTTAGTAAATACTATTTCAAAATTCAAAAATGTCATAGATATATGAAATTTGGTCATAATTCAAAAATTTTAAGGCCACAATTCAAAAATTTTATAGGTCACAATTAGTTCATCGATCACAAATCATGAAATTTATGAGTCACACAACCAAAGCTAGATCACAGATTATTTTTATTAGTCACAAATTAATAAATTTGTAGATCACACAGTATTTATTGATCGCAATTTATTATTTATTGGTAACGCAACAACCAATTTATTGGTCACAATTAACAAATCATTTGTGACCACCACCAACACAACACCACCGTCTTCTCTACCGTCAACACCACCACATTCCAGCAACAAAATCAATACCAACGCCAACACTAACCATACACCATCCGTACCTCACCAAAACCGTCGCCAGATCCGCAGCCACCAACAAAAATCAAAGTCGAAAAATCACCTTACACATTCGAATAATCAACCACAGCGACCATTAGCAAACATCAACCATACAACCCATCCGATAAATCAACCACAACAGCCATTAACAAAACATCAGTCATACAACCACCCATCCGATAAATCAAACTAAAAAAAAAAAGAAGAATGAAATAACAGATCGCGTGGGAAGAGTGGGGAATGGCGGAGGAGATAGCGGGTCTCCGGCGACACAAAGAGGGTGAGATGTGATAATAGATAGAGGCGGTGGTGGTGCCGAAGAGGTGGTGGCGGCGGCGGCGGATAGAGAGAGACCAGGGAGAGAAAATGGGTCGGTTTTGAGAAATAGAGAGTGAGGGGAGTGAATGAAAAATTAGGGTTTGAAATTTGATTTAAATAAAAATTAATTTAAAAATCATTAATTAAAAACCTGAATTATGTATTATTAAAGTTGATTTTGAATTTGTTAAAGTGGTATTTTAAAAATCTGTGTGGCTGTAATTTCCTCTTTAAATAACCTTAAGGGTAGAGCTGTCAAGACGGACGGGCCGACCAGACCCGTGAAAATTGGCTCAGATCGACCCGAACTCGTGACCCGAGCGGGCGTTCACGGGTCAAGAAGGTGTGACCCGCAGTTGGGATGTACTTATACTATAAATATTTGATTTAGAAATACATTTAGTTGTTATTTGTTTAAGTTAAATTTAATTTTGCAAAGTTATAAATAATTCATGTAACATTAAATTTGAATTCTATGTAAACATTTCTTGGTATAAATATGAATTTATCATTTTGTTCAATTCTTAGTTTACATTTAACAAAAAAAATATTTTTTTACTATAAATATGNTTGCTATAAATATGAAAAATTTTATATTTTTATAATTTTATTTATACAATAATCGGAACAAACCTCGACCAGCGCGACCCGTGACCCGCATGGGCTCGACCCGGATGGGTCAACGGGCGGGGTTGTAGTCCAAAATTTGTGAGCCGACCCGAAATCGGTCCGGAACCCGTACCACCCGATTGACACCTCTACTTAAGGGTAGCTATCAGGCTTGTTTGGGAATAAAATATCTAAGGGGCCAATTGGAGCTTAAGTGAATTTCGACCTCATTCGATCACAAATAAGGGCTTAGTCAAATTAAAGCAAAGTTTTGACCCCATTCAACCTTAAGTGATCCATCTTGATCAAACTCGGGCTTTTGAGCGCTATGTGAAAATTACTTTTAAATAAGGTTAACTTGTTTGGGTCAAACTTTTGAGGAAACTATGCTTGAAAGATGTTGAAACTCGCTTTAAATCTCTCCATTGGCATATTAAGATTTGCTTGTGAGCTTCTTGGGCAATCTAGAATTATGCTAGAATGAGGATGAGACTTGCTCACTTGACTCTAACCTTACTCGAACGTAATTAGATTGAGCTGACCCAAGCGAGTCTTTCGCTTAAGTAATTTTTGCTAAGGGATAATAAACCCAAGAAAGTTGTAATTAACCTCTTTTAAGTATATTTCCTTAAACGAGGTCAAAATTTACTTTGATTCAAACTCGATCCTTAAGATTATGTTCAATAAGTCAAAACTTACTTGGGCTTGACTAGTTCTTTAGGTGTTACACTTTTTCAATTTTTAGTTTACATGTAACAAAAAAAAATTGTTTTGCTATAAATATGAAAAATTTTATATTTTTATAATTTTATTTATACAATAATCGAAACAAATCTCGACCAGCGCGACTCGTTACCCGCATGGGCTCGAATTATGCTAGAATGAGGATGAGACTTGCTCACTTGACTCTATCCTTAGATTGAGCTGACCCAAGCGAGTCTTTCGCTCAAGTAATTTTTGCTAAGGGATAAACCCAAGAAAGTTGTAATTAACCTCTTTTAAGTATAATTTCCTTAAACGAGGTCAAAATTTACTTTGATTCAAACTCGATCCTTAAGATTATGTTCAATAAGTCAAAACTTACTTGACTAGTTCTTTAGGTGTTACACTTAATGAGGCTGACATTAGCTTTTTGGTACATCTTTTCATGTTAAATGGTTTACTATTCTACTTGTGGGGATGGAATTTGGGTTGATTTCAAAGGCATCCTTGGATTAATTTCCACCATATCTTCATGTATCCATGTGAAGACATCCAAATTCCTCTTCACGTCGTTTTCAACCTGGGGTACTTTTGTGCCTCGAGGATTACATACATGTACCCTTACCTTTTTCTTCAAAAAAGCCTTCGACTCTTGCTCGATGATAGATATCTTTCATGTCGTCATCTTCTATGATGCATTTTTACATCTTCAATCAACGTTTGTCTCAAGTCGGGGAGTAACTTTGCAAATGGAGTTCAAGTAGCACTTGTAGGACCCTTCTGATCCCAATGTTGAAATTTGACAATATTCATGCTGAGAAACAAGAATCACATATTCTAAATTGATATTGAAATTCATATATGCTGATGACATTTTGTGTATAAATAGTACCAACTAATATTCCTCCCCTTGCTCCTCAAAAGAATTAACCGTCAATGGGGTAAGCCAACAAAATGATATGGAGAGGAGAGGGGATCTAACCTTTATATAAGAAATTATTAAGTCATCTCATTAACGACTCTAACCCTAATTAGGATTTACATATTTCTTGTCCACATACTTAAAAATTACCACATTCACAATCAATTGGAAGCCCACATTATAAAATTATTCTAACATTCTCCCACTTCGGCAAACATGTGATTGCTATAAAACCTCTGGGTTAGACAACATAGCAGTATAGCTCCAATGATAACACTTTACATAACAAGATCCGATCCAAATGCATGCTCAAAATAATTTATGGATAGGAAAAAATATATTTTATTATTGGAATGGGCTGTACTCGAAGAACATATGGGTTGTCTACGTACCCCGTGAAGGGATCAAGCGAAAACGTAGTTCTCTTACATAAATAACTCGAACTAGCCAAAAATATCAAAGATTTTCACAATACCCCTACATGTGTTTTAAAAATATTGGGAGCGAGTCCCTTAGTCAAATGATCTGCAATCATCGCATATGTACTGATATGCTCTATTTTCGTCTACCCTTCCTTGACTCTGTATCTGACCACCAAATATTTGATGTCAATGTGTTTGGTCCACTATATCAAAAATCAAGAAGATATATCAAAGAGGAAATGCAGAAAAAATGGAATGAAATTAGAGAGAAATCGTGACTCTCTTGTTTCCTAATATTCTGTCAAAATCAATCTTTAAGTGTTTGTACATTGATCTTATTTATATCAATAGCTATCAGCTTGCTAGCTAACTAACCAAATTTAACTGCTAACTAACTGAATTCATTACAGCTCATCTTTTCTAACTAACTCTAACAACCTTCAGTTTCATCTTCAGCTTCTGTTTTAACCTCTGCTTCCGGCTCAGCTTCAGTTTGTTTTTGAGTTGTAACACCCCCTTCAAGATGGACTGGTGTAGATTTATGATTCCCATCTTGTTAAATAAGAAAGAAAAACGTTTTGCCCCTAGTGCTTTAGTCAGTATATCTGCCAATTGATGTTTAGACGAAACATAAATCGTCTTGATCAATCCCTTCTGTAACTTCTCTCTCACTATGTGACAATCGATATCTATGTGTTCCTTTCGTGAAAAACTGGATTGGACGCTATATGTATGGCTGCTTTGTTGTCACAATACATTAGTGCAGGCTTTAAATGATCCACACCAAGGTCCTTGAGTATCCCCAATAGCCAAATCACTTCACAACAAGTTGTAGCCATCGCTATAGACTCAGCTTCGGCTGATGATTTTGACACCGTTGTTTGTTTTTTAGATTTCCATGAAATTAAGGCTTCTCCAAGAAAAACACAGTACCCTGTGACAGATCTCCTGCTATCTACACATCCTCCCCAGTCTGCATCACAAAATGCTTTCAATTGAAGATTAGATGAGCTTGGCAGAAAAATTCCCTGTGCTGGTGTCTGCTTAATATATCTCAAAATTCTGTGTACAGCATTCAAGTGAGGTTGTCCAGATTGCATAAGCTGGCTGAGTGTCTGGACAGCAAAGTTCAGATCAGGACTCGTGATGGTTAGATATATTAACCTTCCAATTAGTCTT
>OU503036.1:17841500-17865313 GCA_912172775.2 Fraxinus pennsylvanica
ACAATAGTACCAATGTGAGTGACTTGTGCAGAAGCACCAGTAGGTAATTGAACAGAGGAATTTACTTTAGCTGTTATAGTGTTGAGAAAAGATGTCGAACACACCATGTGGTTCGTTGCTCCCGTATCAATAATCCAGGGAGTGTTTAAAAAAGAAGTAGGGTTAGAAGAGAATGATAGGCAATGATGTTTACCTGTCATATTACATTGAGACTGAAATGGTGGAGTGAGGTTTTTGTCCGAAAGATTATCAATGGGTGGAGCTTTGACAAGTTTAAGTAAATTCAATAAGGAATTTCTTACAGTTTTTCCCTAATGACTAGGACATCACAATGCAAACCCTATTCGTCTTATTCTGCGAAGCATACCCTTAGAGATTACAATAGAACCATCAAAGGATCTCAAATGTATTTTCTTTGGGTGTTCTTGGACTACCTGCCCATATTGAGATCATCGACGATAGTTGAATTTCTCGGATTGGTCAGACCTTACCTCTTTTGATTTCTTGAAGAGGTTAGGTGTCTGTCCTTGATCAATCTCTCTCCATTATAATTTATTCCATTATTGTCTTCAGACTCAATCCCTCTTGGTGTCACGGTCATCTACTCGATTGAATCTACAGTACTTTGATAGAGAAAAAATCTCTTGTTTTATAGATTTACATTATGTCCCTTAATAAGACAGTAGTTGTGTTTCAACTTTGTCTTTTTCCTTTTTCGAATTTTGCTTGAATCTCTATAGGAATAGTCTCTACATTTTCTTGATATGTACATTTCGAGGCTTACAACATGAATCTCAAGAAGCCTCAACATTTTGTGAAGGGTTTGTCCCTCAACAAGTTTATACGTGTTATACTTTCGAATATGGGATTGCAATTCTCTTTGAACTATAGCTGACTCGTCCTCATTCGCTCAAAGAAAATAGAGGGACAAGTCTAATCTTCATTTTCCTAGACTGGTGTCTCTTTTTATCTCTAGCTTTCCTTTTGGATCCTTGATGGGGGTCAAGAGTCAGGGCCTTTTAGCGGACTAAATACTAGTGGACTTAAAAGGCCTTTGCTCTTGTACACAATAGGATGATGTCTGGGATAATTACATAAAACCAGCTATTTAGTTTTAAGTTTATGAAAATCAGGTTTAAGTTTTTTTTAATCAAAAATCAGGTTTTATCATTTTTTATTAATGATGATATTATAAAATTAAAATAACCTATATACCTACCCTACTACATACCCCCACCAAATTTATTTTAAATATAAAATCCTAACTCTATCCCAATCCATTTCATTTTCTCTCCTTTCAATTTTTCTCCAAATCGGTCGCCGCCTCCACCGCCACCTCTCTCCACGCCCGCCGCCCGTCGCCTCTTCCCTTCACGTCTCCCTCGCCATCCCCCTCTCCCTTCTCTTCCTTTGCTGCGAATCGCAGCAGCGACATAGCGACTCGCTGTGACCTGTAAAAGTTTTGAATTTTTTCAATTTGTGACCTATAAAAAATTTTGGTCGTTCAATGACCTGTGACCAAGTATTGTTGGTTTATTGGGATTGGGGGACGGGTGCGGCGGATGGGTCGAAGTGTCTGTGACCTTCTATTGGGTTGATCTGTGACCTGTGACAAAGTATTGGTGATGTACTGGGATGGGGGAAGAGTGTTTAAGTAACTGTGACCTATCTATATGGTAACTATGACCTTAAAATTCGTTACTCTATGACCATAAAATATAACATGTGGCCTATAATTTTTTTATCAGTGACCCATGAAGTCATCCGTGACCAAACTGCATATAACTGTGACCTTAACAATTGTCGAAATCGGAACAGTGGAATTAAGAGGCGACAGAACGGTCACCGGAGTAGTCGCCGAAATTAAGCGCGGCCGAAGAACAGTCGCCGGAGTAGTCACCAATCATAGGAGTAGTCGCGGGAGCAATGAGGGTGGTGGAGATGGATGTAGGGTGGGTGGGGTGGGGTGGGGTGGGGTGGGGTGGGATGGTGTGGGGTATATTATATTATATTATATTACAGTTAAATATTTAATTTAATATAATAATTGTGAAATATAATTAATTAATTCAAGAAAAACCTGATTTTTGCAATTTTAAACTTTGTGACCTAATTTTTTATTTTGGGATAGATAAACCTTGAGTTGTGAACTTTTCTCATGATGTCTTCCTATACGTGGTGGGTTAGTAAGTTGTTTGACTACTGCTAGGCCTATTCGAGGCCATAGATTGAAATCATTAACGGAGGCCTTCATTGTGCCCTTGTTGGTCCTCGATGGCTAAGGCATCCTTTTGTAACTATTTTGACAGACGTACGGACACATGATGGGGTCCATAGGTGGTGACATTTAACCTTGGACCGTGATTATTTTTGCGCATAAAAGCTAATTAACTTGACGATGAAATTTCGAGAAAATTCAATAGTGGAGAATAAATAGCACAAAGAAAACAAAAAGAAGATATTTTCCAAGTAGAATATAAATGAATTAATTGTAACAATTCAATCGAAGTCTCCTTGAGATCCAATCAAAGAGATCGAAGCAAAGTCATAAATTAGGCCATTTGAATGGTCTTTCCTAAGACAGAACTCTTTTGCTAAACCTCAATACTAGATTCATCGAAGATATATCGTCTCTCTAGGTTGCATAACCTCTTAGATTGTTCTATTCGTACGTGAAAAATTAACACCATTAGTTTGTGCCCTTAATGGAAATTTTTAACCACCTTCAAGGGTTAAGATCCCCTAATATATTAGAACTCTTCCACTAAATATAATCAACTTTGTAGTCGGGTTCGTTGACATCCCAAAGACGAGAGTCATTATTTGTGTCGCATCTTTGAATTCGAGAGAATGTTCTTCTTTATCTCTCTCATGGCATTGAAGCAATTGAGGAAGGGAAAGAAAGAAATTGCACACACCCCTTATTCTCCCTTTACGAGATAAAAGTAGTCAATCCTATTACTAAACAAAGGGCGACTGATCCATTGACTCAAATACTTAAGAATTCTTGAAGGTCCCAATTCCACATTAGTACTAAATAATAGTCATATTCCAAGATTTGGAACTTTTTATTCAAGTTAGATATCTTAGTCTTATTTCCTCTAGAATAATGATCATGGAAATAAGATCATACCTATTTCATTGATGGTATAAACATCAGACAAGTAAATGCTTAGAGACATTCTGATATGATCCATTATACGAGGGCAAGCTCGGACAAGGATCCATTGATCGTTGAGAAAGGGCCTATGACTAGGTCGCGAGCGAAACTGGTCAAATAAGTTATGTACTACTTGCTCAAGCTACGGTAGACGAAACATCGATCACAACAAGCAAAGCAAAAAGTTTCATGTTGGGCTTGGAAGAAGAAATAAGATGGATCAACTTGGTCCAAACAGTGGACGATAAAACTAAAAAGAGTAACTATGCAACTACATGCCTCTATACTGAGAATCAAAGTAGCACTTTTAGATGAACTATGTGACCGTATGTCCATACACTATGCAGTGCATAGCACAATTCTGGGGCGAATTTCTTAATTTTTGGAAAGAATCTTAATTTATTTAAAACTCTAGTTTTATGATAATTCTTGATATTTTGAATATTAATTCCATTTTTAAGTAGATTTTATGGGTTCCATATAAATATGACTCATTTCATTTATTATAAAAATACACAATTTGAGAGAGATTATTGAAAATCATATTGCTATCTTCTCATTCTTCATCAATTAATTTCAAATTTATCAAGAATTAAATTCTTATGACGTTCAACAATTCAAGTAAGGTTCATAAATTTTGTGTTCATGAGATCAAGATATTGTTGCAATTATCTTGGTTCTTTGGTTCGATAATTTGTTGGGTAGAGCTTTCTTTTAAACGTTGATTTATGGATTTCTTAGGTTTGATCTAATATGTCGTATGTTTCTTAGCTTCAATTGCTATGAGAGCTTGGCTCCAAAAATCAAGATTATATCATTTAATTCCTTGTTCGTTTTCGTTTGAGTTTTTTCAATTTTTTAGGCCCTTTGTTGAATTCTCGTGCACTTAAAAAAGGTATCCAATCCGAATTCAAGAAATACTTTCTTGAATTTATCCTTAGTGTTTCATTCAAAGTTCAAGTTTCTTCTTTCTTGAATCATTATATATCACTTTCCTTACTTAATTTTTTATTTGACCACAATGATTGAATTTTTTTTTTAAGATTAAATTAATTATTTAAAGCACTTGCAAGAAAATATTGAATCGAAAAAGGCATGGGAGACTAATAGTGGGAAAAGGTCAAATTGAGTGATACACGAGTGTACAGACGTGAGGTAAATATTAAACTAGATTTAGGATGTCTGACAGAGACGATTGTACTTCAAGCGGGAAGAATAGTCAAGTTATCTTGACGGAGGAGACGATACAACGATTTGAAACGTTGTTTGGTGATATGGAAGATTGAATGGATGCAATAGGCGTGGATGGAGAGGCAAAACACATTGTTTGCAAATTTGCGTTGGGAATAACCTAGAGAAGTTCATAACACAAAGAGGCAATGTAGGCGGGATTTTAGTGGTGAAAATGAAGCGGGTAGTGGGATTGATGATGATGCATTGGTGGAGGCTGAAATATGAAGGGTAAGGAATAGAGGAGATGGTATGATAGGAGTGCTAGAGATTATGTTGGAGATGGTGTTGATAGAAATATTGGTAATATTAAAATGACAATTCCTCTATTCAAAGGAAGAAGCGATCCGGAGGCATATTTGGAGTAGGAAAAAAAGATAGAACTTATATTTAATTGTTATAACTACTCAGAAGAAGAAGGTAAAACTTGCTATCATTGAGTTTACTGATTATGCTATCATTTGGTAGGATCAAATAGGAACATCTAGGAGGAGGAATCATGAGAAACCTATTTAAACATGGGGAGAATTGAAAGCTATTATGATGAAAAGGTTCGTGCCTAATCATTATTAAAGGGAGCTTCATAAAAAATTACAAATCATTTACCAAGGTTCTAGGAGTGTGGAGTATTATCACAAGGAGATGGAGATTGTCATAATTAGAGCGGGAATGTTGAGGAGGATCGGGAGGCTATCATGGCCCAATTTTTGAATTGTTTGAATATGAAGATAGCTAATGTGGTAGAACTACAATATTATGTGAAGTTGGAAGACATGCTACATATAGCTATGAAGGTGGAGAGACAGTTGAACAAAAGGGGAGCAACTAGATACCCATCGGGTTCTTCGGGTTCTAACTCTTCTTGGAAACCGAAGTGGGATAACAATAAAGGTGATGGGGTTGTGTCAAAAGGTAAAACGGAGCTGTTAAAGGGAAGAGAGGATGTTGCTAGCAAATCTACACCCAAGGCGGATTCCCAACCCCCTCGAAATTGGGATATCAAGTGATTTAGGTACTTGGAATCAGGACACATTGTTTCTCAATGTCCAAACAAAAGGATAATGTTCTTGCGCGATAATGGAAAAGTGGTGAGTAATAGTGAGGGTGAATATGACGACCTGCCAAAATTGGAAGATGCTAGCGATTGTGAGAAAGTAGAGTATGCAGTGAGAGAGCTGTTGGTTACACGGTGAGCTCTTAGTGCTCAAATCAAAGAGAGAACATATTTCATACGAGATGTCACGTCAACAACAAGGTATGTAGTATGATTATTGATAGGGGTAGTTGTACCAATATGGCTAGCACTACAATTGTTGAGAAATTGAGGTCAATTATTTTAAAACATCTTAGGCCTTACAAATTGCAATGGTTGAATGAATGTGGAGAGGTTAAAGTGAATATGCAAGTGTTGGTGAGTTTCTTAATTAGGAGGTACCATGATGAAGTGATGTGTGATGTAGTTCCTATGCATGCTGGACATGTTTTGTTGGGGAGACCATAGCAATATGATACGAAGGTGATTCATGACAGGTACAAAAATAGGTACAACTTTACTAAGGATGGAAAATCTATTACTTTTGCACCGTTGGCACCACAACAAGTGTATGAAGATCAAATCAAAATGAAAAGTGAGGAAGAAAAAAGATTGAGAGCAAAAGGGAGTGTGATTGATATTTCAAAACAAGAGAGCAAGAGAGAAAAATAGTGAGGTGGCTAAAAGTGAGAAAAAAGAGTGGAGCCACTAGATAGGAAAGAAAATGAGTCTTATAAGAGGAAAGTAAAGTCGATGGTGAATTTCTTTGCAAAGGGAAATGTGTAACGACGATCTAATTGGTACCAGGATTCAATTTAAGTTTCCCATATGATGGAGGTCTTGGATTTGAATCATAGGGGACGCATTAGAAAGCCGTGAAGGGTCAGTGGGTCTGGGTTCTCCCAAAGCAGACAGTACGTATGATATGATAACGGCTCCGACGCGAGGTCAGATCATTAAAAAAATGTGTGTTTTTTTTATAACGACTCATGTCTCTATACCCAAGCCGTTAGCTTGCGTACAACCCAATTGGTACCACGATTCAACTTAAGTCTCCCATATGATAGAGATCTTGGGTTCGAATACTGGGGGATGCATCAGAAATCCGTGAGGGATAAGTGGGCATATGCCTACCCAAAGCGGACAATACACAAGCTAACGGGTTGGGTATAGAGATTTGGGTCGTTACAAAGTGAGTTGAATAAGGCAGCGGTTGAGAACCAACCTATGATCTTGTTAGTTTATAAGGAGAAACTCCTCTATCTTGAGGAATCTAATACACCCTAATACACTCCTCCTAGTTTGACTACTTCTTTGTTGCAAGAATTCGAAGACGTGTTCCCGGAAGACATGCCTAGAGGGCTGCCACCCATCTGATGCATTGAATATCAAATTGATTTCGTAACTGGAGCTGCCATTCCAAACAGGTCGGCTTCTCAGATTAATCACGAGGATACTAAGAACCTTCAAAGGTAAGTGGAATAATTGATGAGCAAAGGGTGTGTGAGGGTAAGTATGAGTCCATGTGTCGTGTCAATGCTACTTGTGCCAAAAAATGATGGAACTTGGAGGATGTGTGTCGACTACAAGGCCATCAACATAACGGTAAAATATCGTCATCATAGTTCTAGGTTAGATAATATATTAGATGAATTAAATAGATCATGCATATTTAGTAAAATTGATCGTAAAAGTTATAATCAGATTAGGTCGAGGGAATGAGATGAATGAAAAACTGCTTTTAAAACCAAATATGGGTTGTGTGAGTGGTTAGTCATGCCATTTGGACTTACTAATACACCAGCACATTTATGATATTAATGAATCATGTTTTACGTGCACTTATAGGTAAATTTGTAGTAGTTTACTCTAATGACATCTTAGTATATATAATAAGGAGATAAATAAACATATAGGACATTTAAGATGTATGCTCGTGGTCATAAGGCAAGAACAATTATATGTTAACTTTAAAAAGTGCACTTTTTACATGGAAAATGTTATTTTTCTTGGTTATGTCGTTAGTGTAAACGGTATTGAAGTGGACGAGGAAAAAATCAAAGTTATTAAGGAGTGGCCAACACCTAAAAGCATAACTGATGTAAGAAGCTTTCATGAGTGAGTTAGTTTTTATAGGGGTTTTGTTAAAAACTTTAGCAAACTTGTCATACCACTAACGAAGATTGTAAAAAAAAAAAAGTGTAAAATTTCATTGGGGTGTCGAACGAGAACATGATTTTAATACTATAAAAGATATGTTGTGCATATCACCGGTTTTATCATTATCTAACTTTTAACAATACTTTTGAGATTGAATGTAATACCTTAGGTATAGTTGTTGGAGCTATTTTGATGCAGGATAAAAGACCAATAGCTTACTTCACTAAAAAGCTAAGTGGAGCAGCTCTCAACTATCCTACATATGACAAGGAGATGTATGCACTCATTTGAGCTTTGGAAACATGGCAGTTTGGAGGGGTGAAGGTAAGCTAAACAAGAGACTACAAGGTGGATGGAGTTCCTCGAGACATTTCATTATGTTATTGGTACAAACAAGGTAAAGAAAATGTGGTAGCGGATGCTTTGTCAAGGAGGTACGTACTTCTATCTTCTTTAGGTGAAAATTTGTTAGGATTTAAATATGTTCAGGACATGTATGCTAATGATCTAGATTTTTCTAATATATATGTAATAAGGGCACTTTGGATAGATTCTTTAGGCATGATGGGTATTGATTTTGGAAAAATAAGCTATGTGTTCCTTAAGGGGTTAAGAAGGCCTTAGTGATGCTAGGTGAACATTTTTATTGGCTCAAGATCAAAGTTGATGCTGATTGAATTTGTAGTAGATGCATCACTTGTAAAAAAGTTAAATCTAAGTTTTTACCTCAGGGTTTTATACGTCATTACCTGTTCCTAGTGAACCAATTTTTGTCTATGAATTTTGTATTGGATTTACTTAGGACTAAGAAATGACGAGATTCTATATTTTTGGTGGTAGATAGATTTAGTAAGATGACACATTTTATTCCATGTCATAAAATTGATGATGTCACCAATATCGCAGGCTTATTCTTTAAGGAAGTAGTGTGCTTACATGAGATTCATAAAAGCATTGTATTGGATAGGGATTTTAAATTCGTTAAGTCACTTTTGGTTTGTAGAATAAGTTATAAGCCAAACTATTGTTTTCTGATAATTATCACCCACAAAAGGATAGGCAACAAGAAACGGAGGGTTGAGGAGAGCATATATTTTTGGGGTGATGAAGCCTTATTAGACTTGAATTATTATTATTATTATTATTATTATTATTATTATTATTATTATTTTGTGTCCGTACTACAACTATGTTTTCATTTGGCGGTAATGGCAATGAGACTCTTAAGGGTAAAAATTGATGTGCCTGCATTAAATTAAACCCATGTTTGATTGTCATTATTTGAAATCTCTTTTTTTTTAAATATTCATTTTCATCCAGACATTGATACAATAAAATATTTTGCATGTAACTCCAAAGATTTTTTCCACTTTTTAACCACATATTCTCCTAAAAATCATTTCAAAACATTATTTTTTCCAAATAATGACTATCAAATAGGGCTAAGGGTAAGTCATCGTTATTATAAGCATATTAAAAAAACTCATCGTTTGGGGGGGTAATGTTCCGTATCATTGTAAATACAATGATAATAATCAACGTATAAGAGTAAGTTACACCTTATAATAAGATTGACATTTTTAAGATGTGATCCCAAACTAATGTGATATTAGAGCTTAAAAGCTCAGATAACCAGTTAATGTGTCTGGAGCTAAAGTAGTCAATTGGATTTCAAGATTGGAGTTCTCAAACGAGTTGACATCTAAGAACATGTTAAGGTACTCCCATAAAATTTAAACACAATAACAGTAATCACTGCGGACCTAGGGAGTCCTGGGGGGCACGTCACCCCTCCCAACTTTTGAGATTTTTTTTTTTTAAAGTCATGTTTGGTATCGATTGAAATCTAAATTTTAATCTAAATCAAAGATAACAATTAATTTTAATAACATATTTCATGAGATTATCCATAACTGTTTTAACTTTTATCAAAATTTACTAAAAATTTGATTTTAATCTCCACCAAATAGGGGCAAAATCACAATAAATTTGAATTTCGATAATATGCTAATTTTAAAAATTCTCCGATAATTGTACGCTAATTGAATTTACAAATTGTTTATTTCATCTTAAAGTTTATTTCGAGAACTACATTATGGGTATATCAAATAGTCCAAACAGATATCGAAAATAGTTAAAAATACGTTAAACGTGAGTCTTAAATAAAGACGTCTAACTCGTATTTTTTTTTAAAAAAAATTCAATTATTTTATTAACATTTATTATTTTTGCGATACAAATTTCTCAATGTAATTTTCATCATTTTATTAGGAAATTTTATATGGAATATAACATTAAAAATTTTTGAAATTTTACATCCGAAAAAGTTATATCCCATGTAAATTTTTGGATACAAAATTACACGGGGTATAATTTTTTTGAACGTAAATTTTCGATTGTAAAATCTCTCCCAACTTTTTCTGCAAGTTCGATTGTACTCCCTAACTTTAAAGTTCTGTGTCTGCCACTAACAGTAATTAATGTAAAAGAGTTTGGATTACTCATTGTTGGGAAGAAAAATATGGTTCTTAAGCTCATGGATTGGACCACTAAAATGGTGGTGATCAAATATCATCAAAAGTCAACCTACCTTCGCAGAACATCAATTCATATTTAGAAACGTGATCCTAGCTAGTGGTATCAGAGTGAGGTTCATGTGCTTGAGTCACAAGATCATGATGTCGTGGGAGAGATTGTTGAAAGCAACAATGTCGTTCTTAAGTCCATGGGTTGGGTTGCTGAATTGAATATTGTAAAAAGTTTAACATGATATTACTAGACATTGGTTGATTTTCACTTGAAATAGATGAAAGTCAATTCCAACACTCTTTTATAACAAGATTGAACTTTTTTAAAGCTGGAAGACCGAATGATATTAGAGATCAAAAGCTCAAGGAATCAATCGACTCATCTCGAGTTCAAATGGTATATTGGATTTCATTATTGGAGTTCTTCATCAAACCATTATTATGTCAAACATGTTAATTTAATCTCACAAATTTAATATGATGACAATAATCAATGTATGAGAATTTGGATTACTCATTGGTAACGTACAATGCAAATGAACTCTTCTCAAGTTACTAATATGCTAGAAATGCTAACCACGTGCGATAATTTAGTATGAGAGCAAACCATAACATACAACATGCTCCCAACCACACTTGGATAAGAAATGTAATACCTGTTTTTCTTCCTTCGATTCAAGAAACAAAAATGATATTATGAAAACCCAAACTTTATAGTGTCGAGGGTAAAATTCACACTAAACAAAGGATGAAAAATATTAACCAATATATTAGAGGTTAAGCTACTCCTCTTAATAAGATTAACCTTTTGAGATAGAACTTCAAACTTAATATAGTATTAAAGCCCATAATGTTCATACAAGTGATCAATCGTTAAAAGCTCAAACATGATCTAATGAGCACCGATCATCGTCTTATATTAAGCACTCGTGATATGTCATATAAATTCATTTGTGGATTTTAAATTTAATTCAAATGTTGAGGCCACAATAATTTTACAATTAGTCTATAAGCACAGGAAATGAAGACAAAACTAGTACGGGAATTTTAATTTGGTGACGTGGAAGAGTTGAATTTTCTAACAAATTTGGTAGAGCAAAATCGGGCTGTGAGCAAAAACAGTTTCAACTTCTAAAAAACCGGTGGCAAAAAGAAAAATACGTCCCAGGCATTTCTCTCTCGTCGTTTTGGCACCCCATTTTCCCCAAATCATAGTCTCTCGGTCTCTTTCCCTAAGCTCCCCACCTGAAGTAAATCCAGCAGCCGCGTCATTGTCCGCACTGGCAGGCGCAAACGAAGAGCACACATCGCTGGCATTTATCTCCCGTTGTTTTGGCACACGCAAAATATCTCCCACACGTAGTCACGGGCCCTTCCTTCACATTTATTGTTACGGGTTAACAAGGTTCGTTCTCTTACTTCATTTGTAACATATATTTAGATGTGTAAATAATAGTATAAAGCAAAATAAAAGAAAATTTTGAATACTATATAACTAATAAATTCAAATTTAATACTTTATTTCTCGGCAGCGACGCCAAAAATTTGTTTGTACGAAACTCGCAAACGGGATCGTTGACAAATAATAGAATTGATGAGTTAAAAGTTATCGTCCCATTTGGAATAAATTCAATTCAAGTTTACTAGCTTTTCATGGTATTCGAATTATGTAAACAAAAGAAAATTTGATTTTTTTATATTAAATTAATCTAAGAAAGCTGTAAAAATGTGACTTTTTATCAATTTATAGATGATTTTATTGGATCTCGAATTCGCTTATTGCTATCTATTTCAATTCTTGATTTATAATCTAGTTCCGTTCATATGTTCTTGACAATTGGTAAAACTATGATATATAATTTTCTTTTCCAAAACAAATCAAATCTATCATAAGCACGAACTAAATCTATTTCTAACCCGAATTCAAATTATTAGAATACATTAAAGTTTAAATTATCTATATGATTGCACATGTGATAAATGTTATTCCTAACATCTATTGAACATATATTAATTTTGTCGCGTTCTAAACTTATTGTGAGTCTCCGAACACTACAACAATCAACTAATTATGTAATTGTGGTCAATCAAGTAAATAATGTAATGGGTATGCAAAATTAATCAAGTAATGCAAGAAATAAACTAAACTAGTAATTTTGAATTAAAACAAATAAACAATAAGGTCAATCTTCATCCAATACAAAAAAAGATCTAGCCTAGCATATAAATATATAAATTACAAGAAAATAATAGAAAAATATCATTCGAATCATGAAATAATTCAAAACAAGTTTATTTTCAAGCCCAATGTTGAATTCTTCACTATATTGATGTAATTGACATTCAGTTCCTTGCTAGGGTTCTATCTTCTCCCTTAAAATATAGTAATTGGCCTCTTGTTCTTGTTGAATTTGATGATACTATTGTGATGAAGAGGCAATAGAGTCTTTTTGCAATGTGTAGTCTTCATTCTCTATTTATAAGAGCCAGAAAATAAGTCAAAATCGCGTTCAATTTAGGTTCCAAAAGAGTTCAAATTGCGAAAGGAAACTGCTGATTCATATGCAAAAATGGCTGCACACACCGACATAACTACTGCGCACGAGCTATAGAGCCAAATGGTTCTAGGGTTGGGGAAAATAGGGTACCGCATACACGCCATGGATTACCCTGCACGCGCAAGTTCACTTATGTTCATCCCTAAGCAACGTTTAGTATTTTAGCCATAACGTTTTCTACAGATATCCGATTGAGGTGATCAAACTGTGTTAGAAGTATAAATTAAAGGGATACAATTTTTCTGGAAATACAATTTTTCCGATTCGAATATTTCCTATCCCAAAAATGGATCTCAAATCGATGCTAAAAATCTGGAGCATAACTTTTTCATCTAGAAATTGATTTGTGAAAATATCTATTATATTTCACTCATTTGATCACCAATTGCATCCAATTATCCTGTATGATCTTCAATCATTATTTTGTGGTCCGAGTCAACTATTGAATATTTACGCTTTGATCCCCAAACTTTGGATTTCTTTCGTTTTTGCCATTTTTCATTCATTTCTTCCAATTCCACCAATTTCCATTGCGTTCAACCTAATAAACATAATTAACACATAATTAAGCTATAAATTATCCAAATCACTATCAAATACTCTAATTTAAGGGCATAAATAAGTGTACAAAATACACTTATCAATATCTTTGCACGATAATTGAGTATAGCACCATACGGGAACATGAAGATTCATATCTACATAATTAACACAATAATCCCTTAACCATTGATTCACAACATCATTTAATCGTATATATAATAATTTAGGGTGTTATAAGTGGTAAAAGAAATGATAAGATTGTGGTGATTCCGTGCATGTGAAAAAGATTTGTGTGGAGTGTCTTTAACTTTCTAGTATAAGCTTGGTGATGACTAAATGCAAGAAATCTAACCCTTAATTTTTTTGCTTTTCTTTTATAGGAAATAATTATTACACTTACTGAGCTTATGCCTCACGTCGTCACCTTTTATACTCGAATTAGTAAGTCCGTAGGGGTACTTTGAACTTAGTAGCCTTTGGTATTCAAAAGTCGATGAGTTACTAACTAAAAGCTCGTTATAGAGGTCAAGAAGAGAAAAATGGGTGAGGTCAATATTGGTGCACAAATAAGAATTGATTGTTAGGGAACTAGATAACCATGGGTTTGAATCACTTAGTATAAATTTGATTATTGAAGCACTCATAATTTGGAAAATCATTATATGAATGAATTGTTGACGTTACTGGTTAGGCTAAACCAAATTTGAGTGTTGTAAGGAACTGATCAAAGAAACTAAACTTTAGAATTACACTTTAGAGAGAGAATGAAAGAAACAAGTTTGGGAATGTGTGAATCCAACAAGCGTAGAAAGGAGATAATTAACTACAGAAGGTGGTTGAAAATTGAACCAACTTGTGAATGTACGGGATTACACTTGATTCCACACACACAAACACACACACATACACACACGTTTTGCGTTGGATAAGTGAAAGTTTGGCTCTTACGTTGTGATTTTGAAACCGTTCATAAATGTGATATAATGTTTTCAACACTGAGCCAAAAAAGCAATTTATCTGACTAAGTGTTTGTTTGTGAATTTTCTTTTAGTGACTTTCTTTTTCATTGTGTTTTGTTTGCTCGAGGACTAGCAAACTGTTAAATTTGGGGGTATTTGAAAAGTTTCTTTTTCATTTATGAGTTTTACACAATTTTAACTTAATTATTTGCTAGATCTTATGAGTATAAAACGTTTTTGATGTGTTTGTTAGTGTTGTTTTAAAAGTTTTGTGAGGTGGTTTAAAATGGTGCTAAAGTGAACAACCAAGCCAAAGCCAAGAAAAAGGAACAACAAAATGGCACCGCACCTAGAGCACCCAAGCGTCGGGACAAATTTCAGAAGAGCAAGTCAGCGCCAAGGCGCCACAACTGCCTAGAAGGTGCAGGAGAAAACAGAGATGCAACGCCCAGACGCTACCTATATTTTACATCGTTCCCTCAAGTGCCTAGGCTCCACACCGTCTGTCCTAGGGTTGCACAGTGTTGGCCCGTTAAAAGCCCAAAAAGACTCCAAATTCGGGAAAATCAAGAAGATGAGCATAAATACAAGTTATTGGCACTTTTGAAGGGGTTCCACACATTGAGAGGCATAAGATACAACTTGACATTCGAGAGAAAATCAAAAGGGAAAAATACAACAAGTCAAGAACAAGGGCTTGGAATCAAGATTGGAGGCAAGAAGAGAAACTTGGTACAAGATTATCCGCTTCTCCACATATCAATTCAAAATCTGATGATGTACTCTAATATTGTTAATTATTTTTCTTCAATTATTATGAGTAGTTAAGCTTTTCATTATGGCGAACAATGTAACCTTTTGAAACCCACAATTTTTGTTATTCAAGTTCTTTCGTTATTTATGTATTAATTTTAATTTTGTACGTAATGCTTTGAATTACTTGATCACTAATTGAATGATTTTGTAAATTTATTACAAATTGAGAGTTGAATTTTAGATTTAGACCACATATTAAAATTCGATAATTTAGTATAGCATGTAGAGATACGTATACTAATTATTAAGATCATTAGATGAATTCTTATAATTAATATTTCATTTAACTAAAATTGATTCGAATAGAAATATGAGATTAAATTAGTTAAATAAGCTCAATGAGAAATTGAGAAGGGTAAATTGAATACAATAGAAGAATTCGATCGAATACTACATTAGGTTATGAATCTTGAATTAAGATTTAAAGGTGATCAATAGATGAAATTATTTAGCCCTAATATCTCGTTCATATTTAAGTTTTTAGATCAATAATTGTGTGCATCCAATTATTTTCACCAGTTAGATCAAAAATCACAAAAAGTTTCAAATCTTTGTTTGTTTTCATCATATAGTAGTTAGAAACAATAAATTAAGTATTAAAGTCTAGTCCTCTTGGGAACGATAATCCGGACTTAAAGGTTCACTATATTATTTATTACGATATCGTACACTTGCGATATAAAAAACGCAACACGTAACATTTCCATGATGCCTAAAAAGAAAAAGAACAACTCATGATCAGTAGAAACATATGGGAGTTAACGCTAATCTTTTATCATTGTATGTGAAGGGTGGGAGAAAATTCAAGATCGTATTGTATTAAAGGTTATGCATTGCCACGCGATCGCATAGCTTTACAACTTGTGGTCGTATGGTTTATCCCATGATCGTTCTACCATGATCCAACACTGACATATGACAGCTAACCAAATCTTGGCTATATGATTTCATAGTCCAAATCTTGAATATCGAATTTTTTTGGCATAACTATGATGCTCGAAAAGTATAGACTACTGAAAAAACATAAGCTAAACAACAATTAAATGTGCTTGAGTACTAAATGCAATCCAACCTCACTACATGCAATGCAATTAATAAATGAACACAAGTAAATAATAGAAAAATGGGTTGCCTCCTATTAGTTAAATTTATAGGCTTAAAGTCGACTTTGTGTAATGATCACTCAAGGTGGCTCAAATCAAGCTTCGACATCCATGCATTGCTTGGAGTTACTGCCTATACACTTTTTCTTCTTCACCCTATAAATTTGAAGTCATCTTTTTTATCTTTGAAGGCTCCAAGTAATCAACCAATTTTCCGTTGTATGCGCAGCTCTATTTATCACTATTATGATTGTCAATTTGATGGTACTCCTCGAGTGATGGTTGCTCGGATGTGGTATACATTTTGAATCCTTATTGTTCATTGTCCATCCTGAAGATCATATCACATTTTTTAAAGTCTATCAAGGTTCAACTTCTTGCTAGGAACGGTCGATCCAAAATTATTGGCATTGCAGTCTTCCTCCATGTCAAGTATGATGGAATCTGTAGAAAAGATGAGTTTTGCCTACTTTGATGAGGACTTTCTTAACCACGCTTCATAGATACTTGATGGATCTACCGGCAAGCTGTTGAGACACAGTTATACTTTTACTCCTTTTAAATCAAGTTTCCTGTAGACATAAAAATGCAGTAAATTTGCAATTGCACTAGAATTGCATAAAGTATTAAAAATACAATTATTTCCAATAGAGCAAGGTATTTTAAGACACTCGGAATCTTTTAATTTTGGAGGCAATTTGTTAAGAAAATGATGTTGCACTTCTCATTGAAGGCCCAAATCTCTATGCTTTAGGCCCTCTTTTCTTTGATAGCATCTCATTCATGAACTTGGCATAGCTCAGAAGTTGCAATATGGTATGAATGACATGAATGTTTATGTGAAGCCTGTTAAAAACATCCAAAAACTTTGCAAACTGTAAAGCCCGTATTTCTACAGCCTTTGAGGAAAAAGAACAGAGGCACATAAGCATTAATTGAGCTTGGTACATTTTGTTATATCCTTCTGATCCTTATCCTTAGTCGGCTATGATTTTTCCTCAATTGCTTCTTTCTCCATTTCCATATGTTCAACTTGTGTCATCAGCCTTTTCACATAGCCATCAACAATTGTACCTATTCATAGTGGTAATGGAATGAATTCTTTCCTCTTCTGCGTATTTTTGAAAGCCTTTAAGGAATTAGAATTGGAGGTACGTATATTATAACCAAAAAGGTTACCTTCAGTTGTGGGTTACAGATATTATCTTTCTTGATTATATTAAAAGCTACACCTGCTCTTTGATTTATTTGTGTTGCTTGGTAGATTCCTTGTTACCGTTGAGATCACTTCAGCCAACTGGCCTATCTAGTTTTCCAAGTTCTTGATGGAAGCTCCTTCACTCTTGAGTCTTTTTTCAGTCTTATGCATCAATTGATTAGTTCTATATATGAACTAAGATGTTGTGTCTGATAATTTCATCAATGCTTCTTCCAGTGTTGATCTATGTTCTTGATTCTAAAAACTCGATAGTTTTGGAGGTGGTGGGTTCTGAGAATTCTATGGATTACTCCAAGAGAAATTTGAATGGTTCCTCCAACCTGAATTGTAGGGTTAGAGAATGGATTATTTTGCTATATTTGGAACGTACATAATTTTCTTCCTCTAATGGTTGCACAAATGGGCTTCCCAAACTATATAGTCTGCACATATATGATTTCCTCCATAGTGATCACACTTAGGTTATGACACTTGAATTGCATTGAATGATGGATTTCTAGTAATAGTGTCAACTTTGTTTGTCAATAATGCCAACTGAATGGAGATGGTTGATAGTGTGTCAATCTAATGAAGCTCAGCAACCTCTTTCTTCCTGAAAGATCTGAAGGCCCACAGTGTGTAATGGTTCCAATACTTAGTATGCTTCATGTATTTTCTTCTTTGTAATTGACTCATCACAAGCATGGTCAATCGTGGCTCTACTAGTTAGATTGAGTCCAATATAGAAGTATTGAACTTGAAGTCATTTCTACAACCCATGTTGTAGACATTATCTGAACAATCACTTGTACCTCTCCTAGGTCTCATAATAGCATTCGGAATTTCAGAGGAAAGTAAGAATTTGTCTTTGAGTAGTCTGAGTTCAAGTTGTAAGCCTTGAACATTTAACAAATATTCTAGAAGAAATTTTAGAGGAAGAAATAAGAATTATTCTTAAGCAGTCCGAGTTGAGATTTTAAGTGCTACAATACTTAGCCAAATTACCATAAGGAATTTTATAGGGAGATAAAGATCTCTCTTAAGCAATTTGAGTTGAGGTTGTAATTGTTGCAACACTTAGCCAATTTTCTAGAAGAAATTCAAGTGGAAGATATAAGGATTTTTCTTAAACAATTCAAGCTAAGGTTGTATACGCTGTAACACTTTCGAATTCTCATAAGAAATTTTTGGTGAAGATAAAGATCACTTTTAAACAATACAAGCTTTAGTTGAAAGCGTTGCAATACTTGGCCAAATTCTCAAAAAGTAATTCCAAATGATGACATAAGCATTGTTCTCAAGCAGTACAAGCTTACTTTGTAAGTGATGCAACACTTGGCCAAATTTCATACGAAATTTCAAAGAAAGATAATGATCGCTCTTAAGCAATTTGTGATGAGGTTGCAAGTGTTGTAACACTTAACCAATTTCAAAGAAGAAATTTCAGAGGAATAAATAAGGATTTCTTTTGAACCGTCCGAGATGAGCTTGCAAGTGCAGCAATAGTTAGCCAATTTTTCGGAAGTAATTCTAGATGAAGAAATAAGGATTGATTTTAAGTAATTAGAGTTGAGGTTGTAAGTGCTGCACCGAGCCAAATTTTCATTCAAAATTTCAGAGATTGATAAGGATCACTTTTAAGAAATCTAAGAAAGGTTGTAAGTGTTGCAACACTTAGACAATTTCACAAGAGAAACTCCAAAGGAATAAATAAGGATTGTTGTTAAACAATCCGAGCTGAAGTAGTAATTATTGCAACTCTTAACGAACTTTCAGTAAGAAATCCAAATGAAAATAAGAATAACTCCAAAACCGTTTGATCTGAGGTTATAAGTGCTTCAACACTTTGCCAATTTCCTAGAAGAAATTCTGGAGAAAGAAATAAGGATTGTTCTTAAGTTGTTCAAGGTAAAGTTATATGTGCAGCAACACTTCACCGAATTACCATAAGGAATTTTAGAGGAAGATTAGGATTGTTTTTAAGCAATTCTAGACAAGGTTGAAAGTGTTGCAACATTAAGCCAATTTCCCAGAAAAAATTCTAGATGAAGAAATAAGAATTGCTCTTAAGGAGGTTGAGCTCAGATTGTAAGGACTACAACACTTAATCGAATTCTCCATAAAAGTAAAGATTGTCACCAATCACAAGAGAGTAAAGATTTCCACGGTAGCAAGCAATCATGACATAAACTATAGCCTACGTCCTAGACGAAATGGTGACCTGATTTACCTAGCTCAACAACAATAAGATCTCTTCAAAAAGGGCGATGGCACACAAATCGAGGTCATACATTATAGCTAGACAAGAAAAGGAAGACAAGCTCTTGATTTAAGGCATATAAATAGGAGTAATGGTGTCTAACAAAGGCATGATCTAAGCAGTTCCCTGTAATGCATTGTCGAGCTAAGCCAATCCTTGGAAAACACTACAATTACTTTACATAATTTCTCTTTAAGTTGGTCTATGGCATCACTTTTAGTCATCAATAATATATTCAATGTGGATAATAAATAGTACATTGAACGATGTAGAATCTATTTTTGGAAAAAAAAAAACGAAGATTCATGAATTTTACTTGGTTACACAAACACATAAAATTGTTTGTTCATAAAGCGAAAATTTGAATAAAATGTACAGTGTTTATGAAAATAAGTAATAGTTTTATAAATCAATAAGTTATTAATTAATAGATTTTTCTTGATCTCAAGACTTTTTAGGTCCATTTGGCACGACGATTGAAAAGTCAATAGTTTCTTATGAATTAAAAAGTTAATTTTGAACATATTTAGATAATTTTTATGAATTTTTTTGTCTAATTAGAAAATCTTTTAGAGAAAATTGACATAAGGTATCTTTCTCTTGAAACTCTTTTACAATGAGTAAAAAAAATGTATAGAAACTCTTCCAAACGAACTCTTAATTTACAATTATAAAATTGCTGTATAGCCAATTTTTCAAAATACCACATGGCGATGGAAGGGGCATACTAACGAGCCATTAAATGGAGCCAAGTTGGGTCATTTTAGATATAACATATGGGCCTAGATTGGGCTTGGTTAAGATGAAGTCTATACGTATTTATATATGGGAAAAATTCAAAAATAAGGTGTATACTTTACACCAATTTAAAAATCGGGTTTATAGTTTGAAAATTCAAAAATCAGGTTTTTTTCCATCCCACATGCACCACCCATACCGCTCTAGGGACTATTCCGACGACCATTCCGACCACCACTCTTCTCCGGCGACTACTCCGATTCCAACAATTATTCCGGCGACTATTTCGGTGACCATTACGGTCACAGATTTACAATTTACGGTCACAGTTCAAAAATTTTATAAGTCACAATTAATTCGTTGGTCACAGATTTCAAAATTAGTTGGTCACATATCAAAATTTATAGGTCATATAGTCACAGATTTCCAAATTAATTGGTCACAGATTTTTTTACGGTCACAAATTATATAATTTTTAAGTTACAGATAAAAAAATGGTTGGTCACGGATTATAGAATTTTAAGGTCACAGAAAACCAAAATCACCAGATCCTCCACCTACACCACCGTCGACTGTCACCACCATTGTCAACACACCACACACCACATCAAGTAAATACCACCGCACACCGACGTCCCACCACCACCGCACCCACAACGCGCACCATCTCACGGCATCGATCTGAAAAAAGTTCCCAACTCCTTGATCCAATCTACGAACAACAACCTCCACCACCAACTACTCACATATTAACTATTTAATGGTTCACCACCACCTCACCCTCACCGTAGCCTTCGCTGCCACCACCATTAACAACAATAAACACCCAGAGCAGTACCCCCCAGCCCAATCCAGAGTCACCACTGCTAACACGAGTAGGCCACTACCATCACCACCACCGCACGTCCTACCTAGATCCACNCCACCTCCACCACCCTACTGCTCCGATTCGGGCAATTTATACAATATGGTCACATATTCACAATTTAGATAGTCACATATTATTTTTCAATCACAAATAATAATTTTTATATGTCACAGATCATTTTACGGCCACAGTTCAAAAATTTTCTAGGTCACAATTAATTCGTTGGTCACAGATCAAAATTTATAGGCCACACAGTTACATATTTTTAAATTAGTTGGTCACAGATTTTTTCACGATCACAGATTATAGAATCTTAAGGTCACGGATTATATTTTTAGTCGCAAAAAACCAAAATCACAAGATCCTCCACCTGCACCACCGTCGACTGCCACCACCATTGTCAACCCACCACATCAAGTAAATACCACCGCACACCGACAGTGCCACCACCACTGCACCCACAACACGCACTATCTCACGGCATCGATCTGAAAAAAGTTCCCAACTCCTAGATCCAATCTACGAACAACAACCTCCACCACCAACTACTCACATATTAACTATTTAATGGTTCACCACCACCTCACCCTCACCGTAGCCTTCGCTGCCACCACCATTAACAACAATAAACACCCAGAGCAGTACCCCCCAGCCCAATCCAGAGTCACCACTGCTAACACGAGTAGGCCACTACCATCACCACCACCGCACGTCCTACCTAGATCCACCGCATCACCATCACCACACAACCTCACAAATACCACCCAAATCACCACTGCCAACAACCACCACCGCCATCCTTCCTAGATCTACAGCACCACCATCACCACACAACCTCACTAACAACACTGCCAACAACCACCACCACCGTCCTATCTAGATCCATCGCACAACCATCACCACACCGTCAACCCACAACCACACCAACACCACCCACATCCACACTCACCCACCACCACTGCGACTGAACGCCTTGCAGCGACTATGATCTGAGCGAGCGACCGAGCTCACAGTCCGCCGCAGCGACGCTCAGATCAAGAAGCCCATACCGGTTGACCTTTCTTGCAACAACGGAATCGCCGGAGAACTTCTTGTGGAATCAGCCCCTAATCCACATCATCGACCAGACTGTGGATCGCAGAATCGCTGGAGGACTTCTTGTAGACCACACCATTCTTGCAGCGACACCGGCTAGGGAAAGTATAGAGAAAGGGGAGAGAGTAGAGAGAGAGAGAAAAGCTCGAGAAATGGTTTGGAGGGATTGTAATTATTAGGGTAAAATATTTAATGTTTAATTATTATATTGATACCTGATTTATGAATTATGAAACTTCAGCCCTGATTTTTGAGTTGTAGTATTTAAACAACTGGAATTATGTAATTTTCCCTTTATATATGCATTATTGAGTTTTATTATAACCACATAATAATTAATAAAAAAAATTCTTTGTACATGATAAATTATTTTCTTTGGTCATAAAATAAATAAATAAGAGAATATTATAATTATTTGAGCACCATGTATGAGTTTGAGCAATAGCAATTGTCAACCTGTAAGGCTTGGATTGGTATTGTTGTGATTTTAAGAGAATAGGTATTTTTTTCATTTAAAGAAAGAATCATTTCCTATAAGAATGTGTAAAGTGTTGGATAAACTTTTTATTTAAAATTGTTGTATCCCCCGAAACGTTTCCAATTGCGATATACTATCTATTGAAAATCGCAAAAAATCTCCCTGTTTAAAATTTTTTGTTCCAAAAACACCCCTCAAGATTTGTCATATTTTTCGTTAAAGACAGTAAAAAAATGCCATAATTAAAAAGGAATAATTGAAATTTTAATACCGAACTTTTTTTTAACAAATTAAATCCAAAATTTTTATATGTGCCACCTAGCGAGAGAGTCCCACTTGAGTGCCTTTGATTTCTTGAGATTCTTCTTATGTTTGGTTCGATTTTTACTTTTTCTTGGTGGAAATTGAATTAAGCATATTGATTTTCAACAATTTGGACAGTGGTTTCATTCAGTTTAAGGTGTAGATTCATTTAGATTCGGAGCTTGGTCAGTTCAATTGTTGTTTCAGTTGGGTTTTTGTTCAGCCAGCAGGTTCTGTATTGTTGTTCGTGGGTTATCTTTGTGGCCAAGTTCAAGGGTGTGTTGACCATATTTGAGTTCTATCTTTATAACTTACACTCGACCAGCGGCGAACCCAGCACCCAGCGAGGGGCGCTGCCGCGCGTGCTAGGCTATGCCGGAACAGTGTCAGGCCGTTGGGGAAGAAGGCGATCGGCGCCGACGCGGGAGAGGCGAGGGTTTAATCCCTCAATTTCGCTCGTTTAATTCCTCACCTCTTCCACTAGTACTTCATGTCCCACCTCATCAGATGCATCACTACCATCTAATTCACCTTCATCACCACCTTAATGGTTTCATTCCAGTTTATTGCATCCATATATGCAGTCTTTTCCCTTGGGCCACTAATGATGCTGAAAGAGGGAATTTTAGATGTGTGATTTCCCCTTTGTTGGGGTGGTTGTTTACAACGGGTTTTTGAATTTCTTTTGTTTAGGGGTAGTGACAGTGATGGTAGAATCGAAGATGCCGTTGCTAGGGGTATCCAAAAGTCCCAAACCGACGAGTGGTTCTTCATAAGTTAAAT
>OU503036.1:17875704-17886838 GCA_912172775.2 Fraxinus pennsylvanica
AATTTCTTAATGTAATTTTCATCATTTTATTAGGAAATTTGATATGGAATATGACATCAAAAATTTTCGAAATTTTACATCCGAAAAAGTCATATCCCATGTAAATTTTCGGATGTAAAATTACATGGGGTATGATTTTTTTGGACGTAAATTTTTTATTGTAAAATTTCTCCCAACTTTTTTACAAGTTCGATTGTGCCCCCCTAACTTTTATGGTCGGCATCCTCCCTTGGGTTCAGTTAAGCCAGTTTCAAAGTCGGCGTGGTGATTTTGGAGTTGTTTGAAACGGGACTGTTCAGTTTCTACTCTTCATTTCTGTTCAACTGTGTTTCGGCCATTTAGTTTTTGGGGGCAGCTTACCCCACTTTCAGTTTTGCGTGCTTCGTTTTCAACAGTTGGTTTTGGCTTGTTCTAGCGAGTTCTTTCAGCAAGGTCAGTTTCAATTGCCAATATCTGATTTCAGCTTGGTTCTTGTTTCGTCTTGGTCAGTTCAGCAGCTTGGTTGTAGTGGTTTCAACTCATATTCATGAAGCTTTTAAGTATATGTATAGGTTAAAATTCAAATTTAAATCTTGAATTTGAATTTTAGTCATACTTTGTTAATAGTTTTCTGCTCGGTCGGAATTCCAGGAAAAGTTGTCTAGTAAAAGATTTTTTTCTACTCATTTTAAGTCACTTCTTATTGGTCAAGAAATTGGTTATTTTTAAATATTTGAGATGGTAGGTGGCGCATATAAAAAAATTGGATATAATTTGTAAAAAAAAAGAAGTTTGGGTACTGAAATTACAATTATTCCTTTTTTACTTTTTTAACGAAAAAATTGACAGATCCTGACGGCAGTGGGGTTTTTCGCACAAAAAGTTTAAAATATGGGATTTTCTGTTATTTTCAATAAGTATAAGATATATCGCAATTGAAAACATAAGCCTGTATAGCTTTAGACATGATTATTGCTGCAAAAATCATTCTAGAAAGGGCGACAAATAGAACACGAGAGACCTAATTAATCCCAATGTTTTAATTGAAAATAGAACGTATTACATGGTATTAAGAAAGAAGAACTGAAATCCCGTTCATTAGGGTGATGATAATAATGTCAATGAGCAAAGTAGAATTTATCTTATATCAAGGAAAGAGACCACACTAATCAAATGGACTGTAGCCGAGGTGCCCACGAGAGGGAAAATGTAGGTTAATTAATTAGTACTTTATATCACGCATGCATACCCCAATCTAATCATCCTTAGCGACTTTAACAAACTTTGATTTAGACTGACCATTTATATATATTTAGCTACCTTTTCCTTCATTATTCTCTATTAGGAGGATCTAACATAGATTTAAAAAATGAAATATCAGCATCACCCATCATTTAAAAGGACTTGATTAATAGTAAACAAGTGCACACGCTCGTTCTCATTAGGAAACAACATATTTTTATGATTAATGCTATTTAACACTACTGATATTAAAATATCAGAGTAGGTGACACTGGTCTTAATTGCACCTTTCATTGGGCTTTATCACATCACGTCATCTAAACTGGTGTTTTAGCGTCATTGGTGCTAAATAACATTATTCTATTTTTATTCCTAGTGAATTTTACTCAACCATATATATTTCTGTTCCTCAGTGCCTAACTCGAGAACATACAACTAATGCATTCTATTTATTGAGCGGGGTTTTAAAGCTAGCCCTCAATCATTTATTATCTTGGTGATTGGGAATCTTTGCCTTTCATTTATGAGTTTATTCCATGGACTCATCGTCTCATTAGCCGATTTTTTATAATTTATTTAGTATAGCATTGTACATACCGAAAGATATGAAAAGTTTGGGGTTCAGAGTTTAGGGTTTAGCACTGTCCTATCGAACTATTATAAATATAAGCCCCCACTACGGCAAAAAGGTACGAGAATTCAAAAAATGTACCAAAACATCCTTCCTTTTTCCAATGGCCGACCAGGCCCTCGCATATTTTGCAGACTTTGACGATGTTTTAAATTTTTTTAGAGTAACGTGAACACTTAAAATATATGGATGTTAATTATTCGTATTTCAGTACCTGAATTATCTTTATTCAATGCTATCTCCAATATACAGCTAATACTATTTCGGTGAAAGATGCCGATTGTGAAGTCAATATCTATAGCAATATTTCATAATAATAAATTGTTGGCCATTCCCTTTTTGTATGGCTTTTGAAATTTTACATCCACTAATCTTTCGTCACAAGACTCAAACTTGGGAAAAATTTGAGGTTGTCCAGGTTTTTTTGTGGTGCATTTCACCTATGAATAATACTATTCATAGTGGAGATAGTCGTCATACGTAATATACGCATGACAATTTGTTATTTAGCCCACATTTGACACCCGTTAATTTTTCATTCTCATTCTCATTCTTCATTTCAACCACACATTTTCCAAATAAAATAATATTACACACAAATCAAAAACTTTTCATCACTTTTCCACCACACATTCTCACATCAATCACTATTCCAAAATTTCTATTCTCCTCAAAATTAGATTNTAATTTCTCTTTCTCATTTCCATTCTCATTCTCATTCTTCATTTCAACCACACAATCTCCAAATAAAATAATATTACACACAAATCAAAAACTTTTCATCACTTTTCCACCACACATTCTCACATCAATCACTATTCTAAAATTTATATTCTCCTAAAAATTAGATTCAAGCACGTCCTTAATATCATGTATGTATTACGTAGAATGACTACTGATAATTTTCGCTGTCAATAAGATTACTCTCCCTCCTAATCTTAGATTTCTACCTATCGTGACATGGTGGGCCAATGTCTCCCTTATCCATGTCTGTCAAATCTAAAGTGAAGTTTGAAAGTGCCACAAAAAGGTCACATTCAATTGCAATACCAAACCAATAATGGTGTGGGAATGTGGCATCTAAGCGCATGCTTGGGAAATTAAAGGATGATGTACACGTGTCTTCTTCACATGATTCATGCAATTATAAGAATAAAAAAGTAGGTAAGAATTAAAATGGAGGATAATCAATAATCAATTTCCTTTTATTTTTCATCACATAATCCTCGAGTAAATTACACTACTATTTCCCAATAAAAGAGTAGTTTACATATTATTACCAACTCAACCAAAAAGTACAAACTCCTTATATTCATTGTTTTTCTTATAACTTAAAGACATACTTACCGTGTATTTTGGCAGAACTAGTATTGTTGTAGGTTGATCATTCTACGAAGTTGTGCCATACAAAGCTCTCGTAACATGGCTGGTGATACGTGAATTGTTGTCCATAAGGGCTCGGTTTAAATAATTCTTAAAAATACCTAATTGCTCACATTTCATTCTCGTGCGATTCTTACTCTATAATGTGGACGATTTTATCAATTGAGCCCTCCAAATTCCATTATGTGTTCAATTAAATTTTGTTCAAATATTCATATTACATAATGTTTAAACACTTCGATGAGACGTGCGAAAAGAATTGAATTTGTGAATGAGAAAGGTTCTCCATAATAAAGAAACTAAATGGACTACAATTTGCAAAATGTTACATTTTAGCAAATAAGAATAAATAAAGTGAAACTATAAGGATAAAAATAAGAATAATGATTCGTGATCGATATCTCTGATAGACACGTAAGTGCGCATATACAAAAGAAAAAAATGTATAAAATGAAGGATAAGATAAGAAGAATGACACGTGAAGATACAGAAACTTTAATACACAAGGTTGTACGGACACTAGGTCATTCGTTTAATGGAATTCAAGAATGTATCATTGTTGGGCAGACAGGACCCGAACACCATAACTTATACTCTACTTTCTAGATCATGACCCTCAGTCCTATTTATTGATTGATGGGATACCTACTTCTATAATTAGCTAGCAGTGTTCACATTGTTTAAAGATTAGATTCCTTCGTGGTCCTTACCTAGGTTGTTCTACTTTTTACCCAGATATTTAAAAGGAATTGAATGTGAAAAATGATCAACTATGTAGGTGAAAAATAAGAGGTTAATGATTTAATTTTCATACAATTTTATTTACCATAGTGATGCTATATGAGCTTAATGATATCAGCGTTCTATGTTTATTGTAGTTGCAAATGATCTGATTATATTGGATCTTATCTTTATATGGAATAATAATATCCAGTTTCATTGGTACTTAATATCAGTGTATGTCGATAAAGTCACTATCACGTTATTCAATAAAACTACGATATAATTTTATATAATAGTGATCTTGCTACCACATAATACTGAACACCGCGGACAGAATAGACTTGCTCTTTTGTATTCCAAAAATAATCAACCTCAATTTCTAGGATAAGAAATCATGACTAATGGGAAGGATCTAGGATAAGAAATCATGACTAAAGGGAAGGATGTGGCAACAAGAAAAGGAACGGCTAGGAGAGCATATATTTTCGTGGCTATGAAGCGTTAGTAGACTCGAATCCTTCTGTAACCCTACAACTACTATTTTCATTTGGTAATGCAATGAGACTAAGCATAAAATTTGATGTACTCTTAAGTTACGTGTCAGTATGACCACATTTAAAGAACTCATCGTTAAGGGTAATATATCGTATCATTGCAAATACAATAATAATAATGAACGTATAAAAGTTTGAGTTACTCTTTATAATAAGATTGGTATTTTTAAAGATGTAATCCCAAACTAATGTGATAGTAGGGCTCACAAGCTGAAATAACCAATTAATGTGTATGGAGCTCATGTGGTCAGTTGGATTTCAAGGTTGGAGTTCCCAAAGGAGCCAACAACTCAAAACATGTTAAGTTACTCCCATATAATTTAACACGATGAGAATAATCAATGTATAAGAGTTTGTGTTACTCATTGTCAGGAAGCAAAAATATATCACTCTTAAGCTTGTGGATTGTACTACTAAAATGATGGTGATCAAATGTCATAAAATATTTAACTTGCTTTCACTGAACAGCAATTGATTTTTAGAAATGTGATCCTAACAAGTGGTATTAGAGTTAGATTCATATGTTTGAGTCACAAGATCATCTTGTTGCGGGTGAGATAGTTAGGAGCCACAGTGTCATTTTTAAGTTCATGGATTGGGTCACTTAAGTGATACTACTTGACTATCGTAAGAGGTTCAGTATACTCTTATTGGACATCCATTGATTTTCACATGAAATTGTTGAAACTCATTCCTAAAACTCGTTTTTAACAAGATTGAACTTTTTTAAAGATGAAACACCGAACTCATATGACATTAGAGATCAAAAGCTCGAGGAATCTGTTGATTCATCTGGCATTCAAACATGTAAAATTTGGAGAAGAAGAAGAACAATAGAATGTAAAATTTGAAGAAGTTTATGCGTGTTATTATTACAAAGGCATCATCCATATATGCAAGGAATTAGTTTTTATTTATTTTTTTTTAAAGAATTTTCCTTACTTCTAGCCTAACTAATGTTTTATAATCGACCCAAGTATCGACCCAAAAAAAGGTCAAGGGTCAAAATGTTCCACCAGTGTTGAATCGAGATCGAATCGGATGCAATAAATAAATAAACACATACACAAACACAAACACAAACAATAAACATTTTAACATACATTTGAAAAATGGTTTTGATGGGCATTTTAACATTTTTTTCTTTATTTATTATTATTATTATTATTATTATTTTGTTATAACACTATCCCATATTGAAAGTTTATGAAACTTTTTGAGAGAAGTGTATCTATAAAATAGACTATCCCACATTTGAGGTTTATAAAACCATTTAAGAGAAGTGCATCTATAAAAGGAGTATGACATCCAATATTCCTTTATGGGCCCTTGACTATAGTGCGTGAGATCCGTTAAAAAATTTTGAATTAAAATTAGCAAAATTGCAAAACTGCCTATGGTTCACCTGTTTACGCTTAAACCAGCCAGTTTAGTGGGTTTTGAATGATTTTTGTTATAATCAGTTAAATAAGCATGATTGGCCAAATTTTGGGTCTGGTTCCGAGTTCTACCGGTCAAATAGGTGGGGCCGGGCCGATTTCAACAATATTGAGCCTAACAATTCGTGAGCTAGCTTAAATAAGGCAACTAATAGCAATTCAAATTATACACACAAATTGGTAACACAATGCATACTCAATAAGGCAGCTAATATCAATACCAATAATATATAAATATAATGACACTTTCTTAATACTCCGCTCAAGTTGAAGAATGAATACCGCAAAGTCCCAACTTGCTCCGTAGTGACACGACCTTATCCTTTCCCAAAGCCTTCCTAAACATATCAGCTAACTGCAGTTTTGAAGGAATTTATGTCGTACTGATCAGCTCGGCTTGTAGCTTTTCTCTGACTATATGACAAACTATCTCGATGTGTTTTCTACACTCAAGAAAAATAGGATTTGATTATGTGTAAAGCATCCTAGTTGTCACAAAATCATGAGACGGAAGCATCTTGTGAATCCTTCAAATCATGTAGTATGTACTGCAGCCAAGTTAATTCTAAACATTCGTTCACCATTGCTTGACATTCGATCTCAGCTGATGACCTTGAAATATTGGTTTGCTTCTTGGATTTACATCAATGAAAGAGTCTCCAAAAAAAAAAATGCAATACCATGTGACCGATCTACTCTAAGTTGGAACAACTTCCCAGTCTGAATCACAAAAAACCTTTCAATGTGAGATTATTTGTAGACAGAAGCAGTAAACTTTGTCCAGGACTTTCCTTAATCTCAGTGGAGTCTTCTTGGTTCATGCATGAATTTACTCAAAGTTCGAACAGAATTTACTGTGTCAGGCCTCGTGACGGCAAGATAGATCAATCTACCCTCTAACCTGGTCCTCCAATAGTATTCCACGAAGAAAGGCATTCTGAACATGTAGTCTTCTTGGTTCATGCATGAATTCGAACTAGGTGCTAGCATTGTTGATCCATTAACGTTGTACTGCCAGAAAAGTAGAGTCATAACACAAGCAAAGCAACCGAATTTCCATCAAGAGTCTAAACACATGTTGAGACGGTTACATCTCATCAAAAAGATTATACAAAAGAATTATGAGAAGATACAACATGACAACTGATGATTATGTTGCAAATCCGCAGATGAAGCAAGTTTCTCGACAAAAGAATGATCATCATACAAATTCTTTAGGTATTAGATACATGAGTGACTGGATCTAGTTCAAATGGGAGTTTATAATTTTATACCCTAAGTCCAATAATTGAAATTGTGTAACGACTTTATTATTATGAATGCAATTTATAACTTTAGCATCTCTGCCATTCTATTAATTTGCCTCGTGTAATGTTTAGTCCCTATTTGAGAACTTATTTTTCTCCAAACTTATTTTCAACTACACATTCTTCCAATAAAATAATTTTAAATGTAAACTCAAAATTTTTCCCTAATAACTATCTTAGTGTTTGTGGACTATCTCTGCTATAGAATCTTATACGTGGATAGTAATATTATAACCTCGTTGGATGTAGATTTTTTATTATTGTTAATACAACACTAATGAGGTATGAATTTACATAGAGGTTGATAATGATCTAGAAGGGATTTATTGCTCTTAGGTAGTAAAAGACTATCCTAACATTCTAGAATTACTCGACCAGCGTAGAGTTATGATTTTGAAAAAAGGCTTCAAATAAAACTCGTTAAATCAATTGCTTGAGTGAACATGATTAGCGAAATGAGATTGACACAATTCCACATCCCATAATCAATTGATAAAAAGAATTGTATTTCACAATATTCGACCATTTAAAGGTCTCGTCATACTACGTGACATTTTCCATCACATTGATTGCCTTCACGCATAGTTAGATGACAATCTTGAACATATAACTATGAAATTGATTGATAAAGTACAGAAATGATCTAATGAGCACCGATACTCATCTTATCCTTCATTGGTGGATAAAAATTTTGTGAGTTCCAATCCACCAATGAATTAATATGCCAAATCATCGGTGTTTAGGATAAGATGAGCACCGGTACTCATTAGATCATTTCTGTGATAAAGTAATTGAGTTTAATTTATTTCCATGTTTTTTGCAATCATGATGGAGAATCTAATGGGTCACATGAGATTTGAAAGATAAAATGGTAGACATTAATAATTAATTAATGAATATTATTATTTAATTGATTTGATTAGGATTTGGAAAAATCACACATTTGAAAGATAAAATGGTAGACATTAATAATTAATTAATGAATATTATTATTTAATTGATTTGATTAGGATTTGGAAAAATCACACAATATTTTTTCTAGTCCCAAGATAGAGAAAAATATAGGCACCTCCCCTCCCTGTGAGATTTGTTCTTCGACATGTAAATTATGTATCACGAATCATGTTATAACATTATTGCAAATATAACAATCCAACTTTGAATATTTCAAAATTTCTTTTCAACACTTATAAATAATATATTATTTTCAAATTTTAACGTCATTTATCCACGCTTCAAAGAAGTCTTCTGTAGTTAATGTCAGGAATGATGCCTTAAGAGTAGGCATATTTTCTATATAATAAGACAATATTCTTATTAAATAAAACAAAATTGATTTGTGTTGTTTCACATAAATATATAATTTATACTAAGCCTTTGTTTGGTACTCATTATTTTCAAAATACATTTTTTTTTTCTCTTATTTACGACAACATATTCTTCAATAAAATAATATTACAAGGAAATCCAAATTTTTTTTTATTTTTTAAACACACATTCTCCATCAAATCACTATTCCAAAATGCATTTTGCCAAAAAAAAATAAAAAAAATGGAGCTCAAATATGCTCTAAGAAAATTAAAAGGTTCATATAGCGCTGTAGAAATTATGGATTATTCACATAAAAATTTATGTGCGGAGAATACTAGTAATAACTTAAAATATTAGTATATGACGCGATATAAAGCTTGATACTTTATTATGGTGGATCATATTGTAGTCTACTTCACAATTAGGTGAATAGTAATCTTTGCAATCTTTGCAATGTATTAGACAATACCATGTGAAATTGAGTGGGGACTTTGAAACAATAGATCGATTGAACATGTTACATTAATCTTGAATATAGATTAAGAGTGAGATTATAACATGATGAATACCTTGATTCTTCGAGAGTTCAACTTTTTTTATACTTCAGGTATATATATTCACAGTTTGAAATTATAACTCTTAGCGAGAGGCAAATACCCCCATCCCACCCCCCTTTAAATTTTTGTAAAGAGTCTGCCATTAGAGTGAAAATAATGCTCAAGGAACTTTCGCTTATTAGCTCTTGTAACGGCTCGTAATCTAAAAGTACAAATTCGAACTTCTAGTGGAATTGTTGATTTTAGCTGAGTAGGTCAATAGTTTATCAATCCTTTATCAAGTACTATACATGTATCTGCATCAAACCTCTCAATAAATTCGAAGTATTGATTCATAATCAAGGATGTCTTTCATCTTAGGGTCATAATTTTGGAAACCAAATTCAGCTGTCATCTTCTGAAACTAGATATCCCAAGTCACGTTAGCAAACACTTCCAAAGTAAAATAAAAAAATAAAAAAACCTACTCCAATGTACTTAGTAGATGGGATGTGCTTTCAATATGCCAATATAAATAGCAGACCATACTCTGATACATGTGAAATAAAACTCACAAACACAAAATTCATATAAACTGATCCTCTATATAAAGTCTTTATCAAAACCCAACAAAAACAATTCTCATATTCTTCAATTTTAAAAGATTATGGGCCAAAGTCTGTTAGAAGCCTTACATGTGCGAGTGGAGGGGTCTGGCAAGAAAATCCTTGTCCTAGCCCATGGTTTCGGCACCGATCAATCAGCATGGAAGCACATTCTTCCATTCTTCGTGCGCGATTACCGTGTTGTCCTTTATGACCTTGTTTGTGCAGGCAGTGTCAACCCTGAAACCTTCAATTTCTGCCGTTACACGTCTCTTGATGCCTATGTCGATGACCTATTGCATATCCTCGATGCCCTTGGTGTCGATCGTTGTGCTTATGTTGGTCACTCCGTCTCTGCCATGATCGGGATTTTGGCCTCTATTCGCCGCCCGGAGCTCTTCACCAAACTCATCCTCATAGGGGCTTCTCCTAGGTAATTTATCAAACAATTATCCTGAATCTTGAAATACTTGTGATCATTCAACTTCGGGGCTTATATGCATGTGTTGGTAATAGGATATACAAAAATAACAAATTTGACTTTTTTTTAGGCCAGCCCAGAAATGGGAATCTTTGTGTCTTGTGTTGTTTCAAGTGCCAAAAAAGTGGAAAGCATCTTATCTATATGTTTAATGATTATTCGATATAGTTCATTGATTTGCCTAGAAATTACTCAAAAGTTATGTTTTGATCGAAACTATTATTGTACTTACCCTCATATTTGATGTTTGAAATGAATGAATCAAGATAACCATCTGTTCCGGTATAAATAGTCATTATATGTTCTTCGGGAGGTTAATTTTAAGTAATTCACGTAATCGTTTACCTCTTGCCAATTGATTCTAAGTAGCTTTATTGAGATCCAAATTGCAAAGATTTCTAATTCTGCGAATTGCACAAGTGTGCATTTCACTCAAGATTAAGGCCCCGTTCGGGAGGGCTTAAAATCCAATTAAAATTGAAAATATAGCCGTTATTGGGTCCTACCCGTCTAATAAAAGTTAACAATAACGGCTATATTTTCAATTTTAATCTGATTTTAATCCCTCACAAACAAGCTCTAAGTTTTCCTATCAGGTATTTTGCCCATGGCATTTAGGGGGTATTCACGTTTGGCATATGTCTATTCTGATCGAGATCTTTGGAGATAATTCAATGCTACGGTTCGGTAGAGAAACTTCAGGATAACTTTCACCTCGTTTGGGCATAGTTTGGCTGCAATGTTTTTAAACAAATTTTGATTTTTCAAATTAAGTATATAATTGGGACGGTGGCGCTGCCCCGAATGCCCACAGCCGCCCAGTTAAAATTGCTAATCCTATTTACTTCGACAGTGAAAAGGTGGTTGGAATATCTTTTGCATGGAAAAATATAATGACTGTGAATGGCTTGTTGAAAATTTTCATGAAACTTAAACTTTATAA
>OU503036.1:17937469-17947977 GCA_912172775.2 Fraxinus pennsylvanica
TTTTATAAATATGGGTCACTGTTAGAACAGGTCATAGTCGCCTTGGTGGTGGAGCCAGCATTTAGTTGGTATCTACCATCGGCGCACGACACGTGTCAGGTCCATTAGGGTGACTTGGGACGGGTCGTGACATAAGGGCTTGTACAAATGAGTACCTCATAATGTTAATGCTTTTAATATTTATAAGTATACTAGCCTTGGCCCGTGCAATGCACAGGCTGTGTTTTTCTGAAGCTAATATTAGTGTGTTATGTGTGAAGAATTTACGTGAGAGGTGTACGTTGTTTGATTAATGACTAACGGGTACACATGTATGTTGATTTTTTTGTACTTCAGAAAATGTAAAGAAATATATAAGTTAAGAAGCTGCAGTTTTTGTGACTAAAATGAGTGAACAATTGGATCTATAATATTGATAATGTGAAACTTGAATGAAAGATGGAAATAGATCTTAGTTTTCATTCAATTGGTATTAATGAGTAGTATCCAAAATGTTAAATGTTGTGTTAGGAATATGTATGTAAAGTACTGAAGAGCGTTAGAGTGAATGGTACTAAAGTATAACTATAAAGTAAATAATGTTAACATGGTCGTTAAAATCAAATGTCTAGGTAGAAGAAGTTCTTTATAATAATGCTAGTGACTGTACAAGCATTTTTTCTAGTAGCTTACAGAAGTTGCATGCTTCTAGATTTAAAAAGATACCAAAATCTTTGAACCAACGGTTACGTCTCAAAAAACAATAACTCATTGGTCTTTTGGATGAGTCTTAACTCGAGACTCAGCTTGAAGTTACTGCACATTTGGAGTTCAATTTTTTTCTTCATAGTAACATAAAAGGCACTCCTAGCGTTGTCTACTATAACAAAAGAACATAGATTTTTGTCATTCTTTTTTTGTTTGGAAGTTATGGTTTTGGTTTCTTCATCTGGTTTGTAGTTTGTAGCTACCTTCGTTTTCTTGTTTAGTTCTGTTTTGGTTGCTTTATCTAGTACTTGGAATAGCCTTCTCTTTGCATTTGGTATATCTCCTTTCGTGGTGTTTGTGGAAACTTCACTGTCTATGGTATACATTTTTCCTTTGCCTTTTTGTTGTGTGAACTGTATGTTACTGTAGTTGAGGAGTTTATGTCAGTGATTTCTATTGACACATTGAAGGCGAAGATAATTTCATAGCGGTATTCTGGTGGATCCCGACGTATTTGTGTTACTTTGACGTAGAAGAGCAAATCTTCTTTGGATTCAGTCCTTATCACATCATTTAGATGTGCAACTGGATCTTGTAGTATGAAAATCGTATGTATGTATGTATGTACGTATGTATTATAAAGAAATTGTTACAAGACAGTAGTAGTTTTCTTTTACCTTTACAAAATGGTTCATTATGATGTTAGCATTAGCTTCCAATAGTGCTTCTCGTGCCAAAAATTATTACTCAATGATATATATATTTTTTATTGTTAGGTTTTGTTAATTTATTTAATAAAATTCAAATTTGAACAATCTAAGTGTTGTTCTTCGTTCTTTTAAAAGTTCGAAAAATACATTTTCTTTTGAATTGAAAAATAGTTTTAATTTTAAAAATCATTATTTTCAAAATTTTGCATAACCTTCGCCTAAACTCGGAGGTTGTCTTTACCATTTAATCATGATTTACGTATAAACCGTTTCGTTTGAATTCGTAAAAAATTTAAAACTTGATCGTACATGATTGAAAATGTATTTTTTTTCTTATTATTTTATATTGTATTGGATTATATTTTCAAATGTATATAACCTTTTCACGTTTTAGTGCATTTATATATTGATAGAATTTTTTTTAACATTATTTAATTAAATATTAATAAACAATCTTATTATTGAGGTCGTCAGCGAATGCCCTAACTGAGTTAATATTCTGGATCCGCCACTGCAAATGACCCTGTGGATCAACATATTCAGCAAATTTTGTAAGTATGTATGCAAATTGGAATTCATTCCTGGCGAAATGAAGTTTTGTAGTCCAACAGAACTTTGTAGATTAGAGAGACTGTAATAAGTACTTTTTCTTTTGAGCCTTTGGTAGTTTGTGATGCAGCTGATTTAATAGAAAATATTTTAGTAATGTTTCGCAACTGACATGGTATTTGATAATATATGGAGTAGTACTGAAGCATAACCGTGAATTCATAAGGTAAATTAAACATTTATTAAAACCTCTCATATTTGAATAACAGTGAGAACAACCTTTTGTATCAGTACTTCTTTAATGAGTTTATTCTGATTGGTATATCTTCAGTAGACATAGGATATAAGACCACATTATAGGACTTCTTGTTAAGAGTGGAGAAATAAGAAATAGATGATGATTAAGAAATTAAAGTAAATTCTTGTGAAGGAGTACGGGTAAATAGAATAATTAGTTTCCAACGTTCTCCCCTGAATCAATCTAGAGTCGAATAGCAGAGGAATTTTCCAATTTGACATACTTCGGGAGGGATTCTCTCAAAGCATACAAAAGATATGCATTGACAAACATAGCCATGTTGTCAATAAATTTGGGATGGTTTGCATGAATCTTTTTTCTCCATTACATTAAGTTAATTGCTAGATATAATGGAATATGAATGACGCTACTGCATGTCCATAATAATTTGGAAGATAGGTAATTTTTTTATTTTGGGTTTGAGCCGGGGGTGGGGGTGGTTGTTAAAAGGACTATAAATTTGTAGCAAGATCTCCACCTAAAAATAATATGTTCATTTGCATTAACCTTTGGTTTCAAAATGGCAATTTTTTCCAATACCATTGTATATTCTGATCTTAGAAATTTGCCTGTTGAATGTATCCTCCTGCAATTCTGAGCACAACTTACATTTTTGTGCAGCTTATCTTCTTTTTTTTTGTTCTCCAGTAGATTTTTCTTGCCGGAACATATCCTGAAAAATCGACAAGAATCATTAATATGCTGATGAATAAACTTAACTATCAAGTTGGGAAAACAGATGGTACCTTTCAGGGGCGGAGCCAGGATTTATATTCAGTGCGGGCATTTTTTCTTCGACGCCAAACGTCGTTGAGTTTTTGGTCATGGATTGAATGATGATAAAAATATAAAACAATAGTACGAGATTACTAAAAACGACATAACTTATATATTACACTTGTTCCTTGCGAGTTTTCATACTTTGATATCGTTGTACAATAATTTCATTATCAAATTTCAAAAATATATCTTTCTTGACATAAACAATTGTACTATCATTCATCCACTGATCATCCATCCGATTACGCAATCTATCCTTAACAATGCTCATTGCAGTAAAGACTCTCTCCACAGTAGCGGTAGCAACCGGTAGAACCAATGCTAAAGTTAAAAGTTTGTAAACCAATGGATATACCTTATGTTTCTTTGTGAGGACTAACTTCTTCGCAAGATCACCAAGGTCATTCAACCCTTCAAAGTCTTTGTGTGAGCGCATGTCAAAAATATAAGTTTCAAGTTGATCATTAAGTACAAGGAGATCAATTACTGAGAAGTCTGATGGATATAACTCAGCAAGTCGAATCAAACATTTCTTGTCAAAAGAAGAAAATGAATCTTGTGGACATAAACTCGCTACACAAAGGAGTAACTTGGTGTTTACCTCCGAAAAACGATCATTCAATTCTTAAAGTTGTAAATCAATGATAGAGTAGAATAAATCAACCTGGTAATGATGTAAATTTGTAATTTCTGGAGGATTACGCTGAAGGCGACCACGAAGTGCACGACGTACAAACATATCATCCATGTCAGGTACATCAATATAATGTTGTTGATAGAAAGAACACACTTCTTCAAAAAAAGAGTCTCACCTTTCGTTCCTCATTATTTGGAGTTGTCGTTTGCATAATTTCACCAATTGCATTGCATTCACAATATCTTGATCTTTTCTTTGTAATGCCTTCGACAGTTCATTTGATATCCTCAAGATGTTTCTCATCAACTGTAGATTAAATGCAAAATCAAATGTATGTATCGACTCCAATAAATTTGTTGCATCAGATCTTCGATCACAAGAGCAAGCTTCATCTTCAACAATCATTGCAAGCACATCACTAACAAAACAAAACATGGCAAGTAAGCTAACCAACGAATTATAATGTGAACCCCATCGTGTATCACCAGAACGTTGAAGGGTTGTTTCTTGATTAAGTTCTCGGCCGCTTAAAATCTCACATTTTTCCATTGTCTCAACAATAAAGTCTGATTGTTTTTCTCGAAGAAGATCACAACGTTTAGAAGATGCACCAATAGTATTTACCACATCACCAACCACACGAAAGAAGTTAATAATAGGAATGTTCTTCTTTGCTACAGCTACAAGAGCTAGTTGAAGTTGATGAGCAAAACAGTGAATGTAATAAGCACATGAATTTTCCTTCAAAATGAGTGCTTTCAGACCATTAAACTTTCCTTGCATATTACTTGCCCCATCATAACCCTGTCCTCTCATTCTAGACGTGCTCAAGTTATATCTGGAGAAGACCTTATCAATTCCAGCTTTAAGTGATAGAGCCGTTGTACTTGTAACATGTTCAATCCCAATGAAACGTTCATTCACTTCTCCACTTCTGTCTACATAACGTAATAAAATTGCATTTGCTCCTTCATTGACACATCATGAGATTCATCAACTAGAATAGAAAATAGTGAATTGTCAACATCTTTGATAATGACATTGATCATTTCAACAGCACAAGCACTTACTATATCATTTTGAACATCAGGTGATGTCAATTTGCAATTTTGATTTGCATTCCCTAATGTGACGGCATTTATTTCTTCATTATGAGCAGCCAAAAATTGCAATAGAACTAAGAAATTACCAAGATTGAGAGAATCCTTATATTCATCATGACCCCGAAATGAATGCCTTGTCGCAATAGAATTCGAACACAATCAATAGATGCATTAAGACATGTAACATACGCACTTCTTACTTGTTCTGACTATTTGTGTAAAGTTGATTGAATGTGTTGCTCTTGATTCATTAGATTTTCGCACTTAATGCGAGCTTGATTATGTGCACAATCATGAACTCCAACATGTTCTTTTTTTATCTTTCCAATATGTAAAACTTTCACCAACAAAAGACTCACCTCCACCTTGCTTTCCAGAACTTGTTCTGAAAAGATAACAATACAAACAATAAGCAGCATCCTTTTCTACATTGTACTTCAACCAAGTACCGAACTCTTTAAACCAAGAAGAATTGAACCGTCTAGCGGTTACTGCAAATTGTCGTTTTGGAAAGTCGTGATCTTGGGGTTGACAAGGACCCTTTAGCATATATGCTCTTCGAACTTCATCTCAAATGTTCTGATTGTAATCCAATATGGGTATCCTTAGTCCAGAATCAGTTGGAAGTTTTATGACATCAAATTCCACATTATTCAATATCCCCTCATCAACATTTTCTATATTCATTTTTCTTTGAAAGTGTCTCTTCATTTGATATCTGAATTTAAGCATTTAATATTCAATTAGACAATTACTACTGCGCAATTCAGAGGACAATTCTATTCATGTAGCTAATAGCATCACTATTAGCAATTCATTTATTCAAATTTCATTTCTCAGGGCAATAGTATACTCAATTCATAGTGCAATACACAATTTCAATTTCTAGTTACAAATTAAAATAACTCACACGCACCTCACAGAGGCAAAGGGCCAAAGGCAGGTAGGCAGCAACTAGCAAGATGCAAGCCAGCCCCTGAACTTGAAGTCTTGAATAATGTCTGTTTGGAATTGTCTAGCAATTGAACATCAAAGTCCTAATTTCACATGTTAAAGAGAAAAAAAAACAAACATTATTACTCAGTCTCGAAAGATTATACAAATGAAAAGAAACAGAAAAAACTGCAAACTAACAAAGATTATTCACCTTCTTGGCTTCTTCTTCTGTTCTTCTTCTGCTGCAGCTCAAACCTCGAGGCTTGAAGTGTCGAACAAAGCTTGAAGCTCGAACAGGCAGGAATGGGGCGAAGCGGGAACGGGCGAACGAAGAGGAGCTATTGGAACTGGCGAAGGGCAAGGGCGAAGTCGATTTACCCCAATTCCAAATGAATGAGAAGAAGAAGATGGGTTGTTTTGCTATTGGGCTTGGGTGTTTTGGGCTGGGACGTGGGTTCATTTAAAAAAAAAAATTTGGCCTAAAACTTCAGTATGGGCATTTGCCTGCACTGGACCTAATGGGCTTTCGCCCCTGGTACCTTTGAAGTTGTAGCTGAAGCTCAAGACATGTCGCCTATAGCTAAATTGAAGTACAGGAAATGCTTGATTGGAGGAAGTAATATGAAAGTATAGAAGGAAAAAAGGTTCTAAGAAATTTAAGTCTGATAATGGGAATTCTTCCTCGTATGAGAGCAAACAACAAAAAAGGGAGGTTATATAAGAACCTTATGGTAGGAGAATGAAAAACTCTTAGCAATAGAAAAATAAAAGCATTATTGATGAAGAGAAGCATAACGTTGATGTTAGATAAGGTAATGTGCATATAATTTGAAAACCCTTCGCTGGATGCATTTTTTTTTTTTCATTTTTCTAATGAAAGTCTTAAAGGTGCATAATTTTCAATTTTTAATAAATGGTTTACAGCAAGATTTGAATATAGGACATCTGTAAATCTTATCTTCGACGATAGGAGTAATTTTGCACGGTAATAGATAGAATAGAATGAAATGAGTATTTGGATTACCCGTTGACACACTAAAAGTGCAGTCCAAATTAAATAATCCAAAGAGTGAGGCCCAATTGGAGAGTCCAGGGTAAATGCCCAAATAAGATTATTGGTGAATGCAGAGGAAGCCCACGAACACAGTAACATCATCATCTAACCTTGCAAGACGTCCAGAATCGGAGCGAATGGAGTGCCTTACGGTCGCCTAGAGCGATGACCTCATTCTCGCCCAAACCTTCGAGTCGCCCAGAATATTAACAACATGAGATATTATGGTTGTTCAAAATAACAATTATTGAAGCAGTTATCGAGCAGACTCATCATATTCCACGATTCAAGAAGCCCATTTGAAGGCTGTTGAACTACAAAGAGTAATGACAGCAGTTAGATATGGCATTTCCACGACAAGTTAGCCACCATGAAGAAAGTGGATAGTTGTAAAGCAATCAAACAGTTTCCAAGCGGTTTGTCACGAAAAAATTATCATGGAAATATAAAAAGGAAGAGAAGATATAGAGAAAAAGACCCCGAATCAAGCACTCTTAAACAGAGAATATGTAATTTTAATTTCTTAGATAACTTTAATTATCCATTTTCAGTGCTCATGTGCTTTCGCCCCTTGGAGGCATTCTGTTTATTCCCAATTGTAACTCTCATCAATGAAGCACCTCTTTTTGAGACTTTGTCTCAAAAGATCTGTCTCTTACACAATCGTCTGAATTCTTTTTTAATTGTTAGTGACTACCCGAGCGAAACAATTTGGCACGCCCAGCGGGACATTGGTGTTTAGTGTTGAAGATACAAAAAGTGAAGCATTATGCCTCATAAATATTCTGATAAAGAACCAGCAAGTCAAGGAGTAGTCCAGTCTGTAATCGAGCGATATGAGGAGTAGCAAAACTCTCTACGAACAGATAGACAGAGTCAAAGCAGTCACAGTCGTTACGAACCAATGACAGAGTTGAGTCATCGAACCATAAGTACATTACTCGGAGAACTCACGCAGGATGTCGTTGAATAGGTAAATCTACGAAGTGTTCATAATATGAAAAGATTTACCCAAAGTGGGAATGCACATTATGACACAATATGGCCAAACAACTGAATACATTAAATGAGATAATGAACAAATTAGTAGGCCAAATGTGTTAGCCAGTTATGCCTATTACAAACCACTTTCAAACCAGGACAATTGTGAAGCATAATTCACCACATAATTCTTCTGGTTTGAGCTTAAATCAAGGACTAGAACCACCCTTTGGTCCGTCTATTTCAAACCAGGGTATAATGGAATGCCAAACTTGAATGGTGGTAATGAGATTACTAACATCGGAGGCAATTCAATTATAAGAGATAATGTCCTGAATGATGGACAGAATGCCCCGCGCCTTAATGCTGGGTTGAACACTCTGTTTAATGGTAATAACGACCCAAACAATGACAATTTTGTTACCAACCAAGGATCAAATATTAGGCCTCAAGCAAATCAACCATTAAACCAACCTATAGGAATTCCATATGATCCCAATGTCATGTTGAGGAATTAAATCATCCAGATAGTACAGGATCAAATGACTCTTGGGGTATATCCTGTCATTAAGCCTACTTACATGAAGCATATCCATGGTCTAGAAGGTACAAAGTACCAGAATTTTCATTATTCACTGGTTTAAGAGAAGTGTCCACTCTAGAACACATAGGGCGATTCACACAGCAGAGTGGTGAAGTAACCGACTACTATAAAATGAGGTTGTTCTTTAGTTCATTAACATGAGTAGCCTTCTCCTGATTCATTAATTTGCTAGCAAACTCTATTCAAACATGGCAACAATTGGACAATTGTTCCATACTCAGTTTTACAAGACTGAATCTGAAGTTACTTTGGCCGATTTGGCGAATCTACGTCAAATGCCAAATGAATGGACAGAAGGTTTCCTTCAAAGGTTCAAAACAGCAAGAAGTAAGTGTTTTGTACCCTTGCCCAAAAATGAATTTGTCAAAATCGCTCGAAGTTGTCTAAGCTTCGATCTAAAAAAGAAATTTCAAGACAGGGAATTTCCAGATCTTTTCCAATTGAGTGCAAACGTGATTAGGCATAAACGATTAATAAGAGAAGAAGAGCAAATGAAAAATTCTAGCAAGGGAACTTACTATAGAGACCTAAATTTTGATGTTCATACCATTAATGACGAATATTACGATCAAACAGAAGTATTTTTGGCCGAATGAATCAAAGGAGATGCGTATACTTGTCCTATAATGGCTAATCCTAGAAAACAAAAAGGCTAGAACGTCGGGCAATGATTAGTCTATAAAAGATGAAAACAAAAAGGCTAGAACGTTCTCGTTCGATGTAACTAAAGCTGACCTTAGATTTGATAAATTATATAAGGATAAGCAGATAAAACTAAGCGATAAACATAAGTTGCCAATCCATGAACAAATTGAGGGTAAAAAATATTGTAAATGACATAATGTATGGTCACATTTGACTAACAACTGTTTGGTTTTTTGCCATGTCTTACAGGATGCCATTGAATCAAGATGAATTACGTTTGAGGATAAGAAGAAGATGGCAGTGGATGAGAACCCTTTCCCACAATCACTTGAAGTAAACATGGTGATGACTGGTTTTAAAAACAAGTTGTCAAAATTCAAGTTGGTCATAGATGACGGAGAAGAGGACCTTGGGCCACTTCCCAGTGTCTTCGAACGTATCAAAAGGAAGGAACCTAAAAAGGATGAAGACGTCCTGTATGGAAGATGTAAAAGAGAAGTGAGTGCGAAAACAGGAGCTCGGGAGCAGGGCAATGTCACCATCGCCCTGATTTTGTTCCAAATGCGCAGCCTGTTAGAGAGTGAGGTACGTCATTCTATAGAGGACCGCCTTTTGAGAGGCAGTTCAGGTCAACGAATAATGTGAGGACATTTAGGCTCCAACCTTGCCAACCAAATGTATGGCATTCATTCCAGTATAATGCAAGAAGGGTGACACCCTTTAATGAGATGACTAGAACTCAACAAAGGCATTTTCAATGGAATTATGGACTAATGATAAGACAACAATAGGGATTGCCACGTCCTAAGGTGCCTAAGCTACTCGAGGTGGCCAATCAAAATGTTCTCGAAGATAGTGAAGAGATTGATACAGGCGAATCGATGGAGAATTGCCAGAGAGTTCTTCTGGGAGATCGAAGTTTGAGCGAGACAGAAGGGAAGATCCAGATTAGCTCCTTACTATTCAGTTCGGTACATTACCCCCCGTCATGGCTAATAACTATTTACTAGCCAACGAGTTTAAGAACAAAGAGAAAGAAGAGGATAACATGCTGGAATGTGAAGAAGGCCAAACTTCCAGAGGGGCCTACAATGATGAAGAGAATGATGGTATGACGGACATCGAAGAAGAAATTGATCTGAAGGCAAAAAGAAGAAAGAGAGGAGTATTGCGCAATACTCTGTTGAAGCAACTATATCGAGAGAAAGTTCGTGAAGTGGACTTGTTAGGGAACCATCTGGGCATTCTTTCGATTATTATGTGATGGCGGGACGCCCAAGAGGAAAAGGGGAGTACCTTGCTCTGAAAAGTATGGATCACCTCCAAAAATATTGCCTCCCTCCACAGGTTAGGTAACTGGAAAGAAAGTTCTGGAAAGTAGTAAAAAGGAAATCCAGGAAGCAGAAGCTTAGTGCGATATACTGCACGTTGACTTATCGCAAAAGGATAATTCAACAGAGGACAAGTAAGAAGTGGAAATAGACGCTGCCGAAAAGGTTATTTTTAAAAGACCAGTCATGAAGT
>OU503036.1:17957145-17982596 GCA_912172775.2 Fraxinus pennsylvanica
GAGGTGCGGGCGGCCCTGATAGTTTTTCATCCTAGCTCTACCAACATTGTTGGGATATTATACAGGATGATGTATACAGTGCAAGCATTGATTTCCTTGAGGGTGGTCATTTGCCGAGAGGTTTTGTTGCTACATCTATTATTTCACTTCCGAAGAGGGAGAATGCTTGTAGATAGACGGATTACCGACCTATCAGCTTGTGTACTATTTTCAATAAGCTTATCACAAAGTTGTTGAATAATAGATTGAGTTCATTTCTGCCTTGTATTATTTTCCCTCAGCATAGTGGATTTGTCCCCGGTTGACTTATTAGGGACAAGGTTTTGTTGACCCAGGAGCTTCTACACACATTGAATAATAGAATTCATGGAGGGAATGTTATGCTGAAACTTGACTTGGCTAAATTATATGATCGTATGGATTGGGGATTCATTTATTCTATACTGGAGGTGTTTAGTTTTGACCAGTTGTGGATTGATCGGATCAAACGTTGTATATCGGAGTGTCAATTCTCAGTACTTCTAAATGGACGACCATGTAGCTTCTTTTCTTCATCTCGGGGACTTAGACAGGGAGATCCTATCTCTCCATCCTTATTTATTATTGCTGCGGATTACATTTCTCGATTATTTACTCAGAGGTTTCAGACATATCTTAGTATGCAGTATCGACAGAGAAAGTTATGGTCAAAATACTGTATGCTGTTCAGAGACAAGAAAAAATTCGCGCGCAAAGACAACTTTCCTTATTCGATTAGAACTCTTTTGGAAACCAATTTGAACGTAATTTTGAACCAATTTTCGACTCCTACAAATACATAACAGTATAATACATAGTAGATAACTCAGATTTTTACATATTATACTCCATTATTCATCAATTATTATCATCTAATGAGGAGAATTCTTAGTTTTTATGAGAGAATTGAAGAAGATTTGCAAGAATTCAATCAAGTGAAGAGTCAAACCTAGTTTTTGGGCAAAGAAGAGAATCGCAAGCAGAGATTCATCAAGAAACCATTGAAGAGATTCAAAATTTCAAGATTCATCTTCATCTTTTCAATTTATCAAAAAATCGGGTGATGTCTTTTCACTAAAATATGATTTCTTGTAATTTCAATATGTTATGTTGATTTTATAGATTGTTAGGATGAGATGAACCCTTGTTATGATATTTTTAGTTTTTAATTAATTATTTTGACTTTAATTTGATTTGATTTGTGAATGTTTATTATCGTTTTTATCGTTCTTTTTAATTGGTTGATCACCAATTGAATTGTTAGTGGATTTTATTGTTATCGAAAGAGACAATAGGGTTGAAGCACATTATAATAAACATTGTAAGGTTCGATAGAGGATAGAGATATACATTTATGCTTTATATGGTTTAAATAGGTGTTCTAGTACTTATTAATGCATTTATCATATTTGCATCTTTCATCGAGAGATAGAAGGGTCACATGAGGGGAATTGATTTGATAGTTATCGAGAGAGGCTTTCAATTAAATTAGGAACATTGATCAACAGGAATCATTTCAAATTGTCACTTTAATTGTTACACTAAAAATTGAATAATAAGGGGGATTCGACATCTTAGCAATGCATCTCACATGTTTGAATTCAAACCAATTAAATTGCTTTCTAGCTTAATAAATAATTTAGGAATTAGTATAGAAAACTCAAAACCTATTTTCTATTCGATTAAGGTTACTATTAATTTGAACTCGACTGAATACGTAGTTCTCGTAGGTTCGACATTTTATTCACTACTTTATTAATTGTTCACGATCCCGTGTACTTGCGGGAAATTAAACGATCAGGGGCCATGGGATATCTTTACCACTAAGGCAAACAACTGGAAAATATTCTTGATGGGGACATCAAACACCTCGGGCTTGGGTGCTTGGATCATAGTTAGTAGTCCAGATAAGATGGCTGAAATCCATTGTGCACTCCGATTCGAATTCGAAGCCACCGACAATAAGGCAAAATATGAGATTGTCGTCATTGCTCTTGAGGTTACTAATAGCATTGGAATTGAACATGTCAAGCTCTTTAGAGATTCACAACTTGTGGCTGGGCAAATCGAAGGAACATTTGAAAGAAAGGATGAGAAGATAAACTTATACAGTTTGAGAGTACATGATCTTCAAAGACGATTCAAGGATTGCGAATTCTGAAAATTGCCTGAGCTGATAATGGTAAGGTGGATGCATTGTCAAGACTCGTTTTCATAAGAGTAGATGGACTTGACAAGATTGTGCACATCATAATGGCGACAGAGCCAAGCATAAATCAGAAACCCAGTGTCATGGACATAATTATGAGCCCTTATGGATGGACCCCGTTGTTGAATTCATAACTAATGAGAATCTTCTAGAAGATCCAGAGCAAATAGGAGTGTTCGGTATAGAGCACCAAGATATTGTATCATTCAAGGAGTCTTCTTTCGAAGAAGCGTTACGCTTCCATACCTCAGATGTCTCAGGCCTTTCGAATCAACATAGGCTCTGGTAGAAGTTCATGAAGGAATATGTGGTAATCATCAAGGAGCACGAGCATTAGCCTTCAAGCTTATAAGGTACGAGTACTATTGACCGACCATGAAGAAAGACGCTTCTGACTATGTGAGAAAATGTGATAAGTGCCAGAGGTTCAGTAATGTCATCCATACTCTTGCTGAAGAACTCAACCCTATACATTGTTCAACCCCTTTCGAACAATTGGGAGTTGACATCCTCGGGCCTTTCCCAATAGCAATAGGATAGCTAAAGTTCATTGATGTGGTGGTAGAACCCCTAGCAACTATCTCAGAGCCCAAGCTGAGATAATTCATCTGGAAATTTATTGTATGTCGGTTTGGTATACTGAAAGTGCTTGTAACAGATAATGGAAGACAATTCAATAATGTCCAATCAAGGACTTTTGCTCCAACCTCTGGATAGATCATCGCCTAACATCGGTCTCACACCCTTAAAGTAATGGCTTTGCTAAAGTAACTAATCGAATTATATTGCAAGACCTTTGTACTAGGATTGAGGTTGCTCAAGGTAATTGTCCCGACGAGGTTTCCTCTATATTATGGACTTATAGGACTTTGTAGAAGACTACAACAAGTAAGACCCCATTTATGCTAGCTTTCGGGTTGGAGGCTACCATTTCAATAGAGGTTAGCTTACCTACCATGAGGCATTTGGAGCATAATACTGGGGAACATACAACGGAACATCTTCGACCTCTTTGAAGAGGCACGTGAGCAAGTTGTCCTAGGAACCACCTTTTATCAAAACAAGGCGGCAAGATATTTTAATAACAAGGTCAAACCTAGAAGATTTAGGGTTGGGGATCTAGTGCTCAGAAGGGCCGAGACTACTAGTCATGCCCCCGGATAAACTTGGCCCTACATGGGAAGGACCCTACGAGGTCATTAGACAAGCCTGAGGAGGAGCAAATAGCATAAAGGATATGTCTGGAAAATCGTTGCCAAGGCCTTGGAATGCTGACAATCTCAAAATTTATCACAAGTAGTAGTCCTTACCTTATCCATTTAGTTTAGTTAGTTTTACTTTTATTTGGCCTTGCATGCCCCCATGTAATTTTTTTGTTATTTTGTTTTTGCTTTTAGTTAGTTTACTTTTTATAAGGCTTATACGCTCCATGCATTTTTTTCTTTTTGGTAGTTTATTTGTCAATACCTGGGAGCCTATACTTGTTTTAGAGCATAGGAAAGTTAATATAAAGTAGCAATTGGGTAATACCCAACAAAAAAAATTATCCAAGTCATCACCTTAAAGACGGTACGAGCATGACCTCAAAGACTTGTCACGACAGGCACCTCTAAAACATGCCATGAGCATGACCACAAAGACCTATCACAAGCAAGCACCAAAAGATATGTCACGAATAGGCACACAATAACCTGCCACAAGTAGGCACGAGCACGAGCACGACCAAAAGGGAATATTAATCCCAAAACAAATGCCCTCGAGCCTTGTGTCCTTAGGGATGGCACATAAAGTTTAGGCTCGAACCCAACCTCAGGTCTAAACCTTGGTTAAAAACCCAGCCTCAGATCTCGGGTTTAACCATTAACGTTTAGGCTTGAACCTAACATCGAGCCTAAACCTTGGTTAAAAATCCAGCCTCAAAGTTCAGGTTTAACCCTTCAACATTTAGGCTCAAACCTAACGTCGAGCCTAACCTTGGGTTTTTAGGGCTCGGGTTTAATTACCTCAAGCCATACGTCGAGCCTAAAGCTAAATTAGTCATCATACTAATTAACAATTAAACGATCGAGACAAACACACGCATCATTTTCAAAAAATACATCGAGCATACCATTGATTAAATCAAGACATAAAAGCCCAGAAATGATCGGGCAATGTACTTAACAAAATTATTTGAAATTTACATATCAACAAAAAATGGGGCTCGGGGTATTGGGAGTGCCTAGTCTAAGTCATCATGCCTAGGAGCTTTATTCTTGATAGTATCTTTAGTATCTGAAAGAATGAGGCTCTCTGCCATACAGGGCATGGACTTCAAGTCGTTAGACTGAACATCAGGGAGCTTGGCTCGAAGATATGCTCTGGCCGTGGAGGTATGCTCCTAAGGCATATTCTGCTTTAAGCTGATCACACTCTTCAGTCTTCTTAAACTCATCCCATGTTCGCTCTCTTGCCTCCGCGATCTTGGCTTCATGTTCTTTACATATGCGTTCGAGCTCAAGCTTTGTCTCCTCAGCCTCATTCTTAGTAATGCCAATTTCATCCCGAGCCTGATGCAATTCGTTTTTGGCTTCCTCGTACTCTTTTAAAAGAACCTCGTGATCAGCCCTTAGGTCAGCAAGTTTTTTGTCTATGAGATCGACGGCTTCCACGAGCCCGACCATTTTATGGGACTCGTCCATCCCTTGCAGTGAAAGACCTCGAACAACACTCAAGGTCTGTCAATAAGAAGGACATGTGTTAACGTTGAGAAAATTACATTACATATTCAGAACAAAGTTAAGACATTTACGTTTAGAGTGAGGAACTCGAAGGCTTTCATACCCTCGTCGAACCCATCATCACGTCGGTATTTGACCATTATGCTCTAACCAAGTGGCAACGGTCGAATCTTCAATGCCCAAGGCCACTTAAGGTATGCAGCCATCCTCGAGGTCTACAACCTCAGAAGTACGACGATGAGGTAATTCCCGAGGAGAGGACGTTGGCGGGCGATTTGATCCCGGGCTTAGGTCCAGATGTCGGGGTTGCGAGATCTCACCCAGTCCCCTTAAAGAATCATCGCGCTTCTAGGCCCGAGGCCTTTTCTTCCCCTTCGTCAGGGCAGATGGGTTGGGTTGAGGGGACTTCGCCTTCAAATTAACGAACTTGACAGGGTGACGGATCAAAAGACATTTTTACACAAAAACAACTTATTAGAACGATCTTAACATCGGGAAGTAAGAACGATGAGCAATGTAACAAAGCCCTACCCTAGGCGCCTCTCACATCAGTAAGGTCTAAAACTTCGTCCCCAAGGATGTCTTTCATGTCTGGCACCAAGGGGTCAAGTTCCTCAACCATCTTCCTATCATGTTATAACGACTCAAAATGAGCCTGACACTCACAAAACTTAGCAGCATCGGGATCCCTTACCTTGACCAAAAGGGTAGGTCAGGATCTTGAGTCACTGCATAAAACCATCTATCATTCCAACCCTTTAACGAGCTTGGCATGCTCGGGACCCTAAACCCCCATCGAGTTAACAAATAGGCAAAACAGGTGTACTGGGAAAGCTGTATAAGCTCGAACACCATTCTACATAGGTCGAGGTAAGGGGTAATGCCTAGGTAATCACGGGTAATAAAAAAGTAAATGAGCATCCTCCAAGTGTTGGGCACTAACTGCCCTAAACATATGGAGTGCTCGACCAACAAACCTACAAAAAAAGGGTGCAAGGCCACCTGAACCCAGCCTTTATAATATCCCTAAAATGACAAACTCTCATTTTCGAGCTGCACCATCATATCCTCGGGGTCAAGCGACCTAATGTCACAGTTAGGCATTTGCCTGAACTCTCAAGCAGCTGCCATAGCTAGGTGTTCCTTGAACCTACATGGATCATCGAGGAACTTAAACTCGACATGATTATTGTACCTAGGTCGGGGCATCTAGGGAGACCACCATGGGATCATCGACATTCCTTTGTCCTCACTAGTACTCGAACTACTAGAGCCCTTACTATTCAACATCTCTCAATGAAAACTAAGAAAATAACTTAAAGTCTCGAGCATTACCTTAACAATTACCCGACACCCAAAAAGTATTTAAAGGTTGTGCTCGAGCTCAACCTTGAAGAGGAAATTTTACAGCAAGTGAAAAGTAAAAAAAATGAGTGGTAAATGAGGTATATATATATAGGCATGGAAATGGGAGACAAAAGGTCACAACCAGGACCATTGGATTTTGACACATGTCACGCATCCAAAGAATCCTCGATAACAGGCTTATTTCACACCAACCATTGAACAATTATTCAAGGTTAAGTTATCTAGCAGTCTTATGGCTCATGATACAATACCCAACCTTTGTACATCCACCCTAATGCTCGAGCTCTAGGAATAGATGCATGGGGGCCACTGATATGGTCATAACTAAATGATCTCAAGCTCCAGAGTCTCGAGGAATGATATATACTAATTTGGACCTTTCCCGTCCTTGGGCTTGCGTAATCCTCGGGCTATCTCGAGGATTGCATTAGAACCCTTGCAATAATCAGGTGACGGAGTCCTTGGGGTAAGTCCTCGAGCATGTTTGACCCCCTTCAGTATTGTGTCCTTAGGCCTTTTCCTTTACCAAACTCAAAAGATTTCCTTAGACATGGACTAATTCTACTTTCTAGGAACTCTAACCCTATCCAAACACTTAAATTCAAGAGTCCTAGATCCATAAGGAGTCTATCTTGGAAAATACTACAATTAACGTATGATTAGACTTATGATTGTGGTCCAACGCTTATCCCAATTAGAATTCCTAAAATTAAGATGTCAAGTCCTGTTAGGAATGCATTACCTACATCTATAAAATATGAAACCTTGGATCATTATTCAGGTACATTTTTACATACAATTTGAGCACTCAAGATTTTTCATATTTTCTCTCTGACTTAAGTATCAGAGGAACGACGAGTACATACCTCGATGCCGTTATTTCAGGTATCGGAAGATCACATTCGTGCTCATTCTTAATCGTCAAACTCGGAATTCAACATATGCGATTTTTGGTAGCATCAAGTACCAAACCAGGTAATGAACAATAGCAACCAGTTTAGGTGTGAAAAGTAGGTATGAGCAGTGAAAGGTCTATTCTCTCCTTTAATTAATGTAGTGATAGTGATATATTTAACTCATAAAGTGCATATAGAAGACTCCAAGTAAAGTTGGCCTTCGATCTTGAATATTTGGGACCCTAGAATTTTCTCTTTTTCTGAAAAAAAAAAAAAGTAAATATATAATGAATACTAAAACATTAGATTTTTTATATGAAATTTTTTGTAGTCAAGTGGTTACATTTCTCTTTGTGGTTGTGGACACTCGGTTTCAAATCCATCTATAAAGTTTCATAATCAACAACTATGCATAATCTATACAATATAAGTTTACTAGTGGAAAGCAGTGAGACTTTCAACTTTGGACAAACAGATATTGGTAGAAGAACTCAAGGAGGCTTTCAATTATGATTATCGGACTTGATCGATCAAAACACGGTTAACAGGACACGGTGCAATTGGAGCGTCTTTGCAAAACTTTTTTTTTTTTTTTAAGCATACATATAACTATATGTTTAAAGGTTAAAGTAGATTTTAAATTAAGAATTAATTTAATATATAGATTTCTCACATTTTCTCTTTTTTAAAATTAGATATAAGATCTATACATTTTTCATGTTACTTGCTCTTTCATTTCTATTTATCATTAAAATTTTATTTGTCATATTTTTCAAAGATGAATAAATATTTAAATTGTTTTTGAAAAAAATAAAAAGTAAGCATGGGAAATATATATATATATAATGTATATATGAAGACAATTCATTGAGTTTTCAATTGGCCCGATCAGTCTGGTTCAAATTTAACAACTATGCTTTCAACTATTTCGGAGGAATCCAAATAGGTTTCCATCAATATATATATATTTGAAGACAATTCACCGAGTTTTCAATTGGACCAATGAGTCTGGTTCAAATTTAACAACTAAGCTTTCAACTATTTGGAGGAATCCAAATAGATTTCCATCAATATTAAGGGAATGAAAAGAGGATCAACTAAAGATTTGTAAATAACAAAAGCATTTGCTCTCGAAAATTAAACGCACCAACACAAATAAACTTTTAGAGTATGAACAAGAAATATAGAGTTGACATATTTCCTCACAGTTCCGATCAACTAACCATATTTGGAATATAATTTTAAGGTCCAAATAATCAAATTTTCATAAACTTAAGGTTCTCTCAAAATTTATTTGAAAATTCGATGTATACATTTTTGCAATGAATGGCATCATACGATGATAAAACGGGTCGACTAGAGTTTCATTGGGTTTACTTCTACATCTACGATGCAATGAATGGCATCGTACGAAAATTTTATTTATTGATCTAAATTAGGAAATTTGATCTTTTTTGGAGGAAAAAAGTTTGAGAACTGTGAAATTTTCTTTTGCAGTCCTTGAATTGGTTGGTTGTAGCACGAAAGTTTTTATAATATCCAAAACTTATTGAAAAATATATTATCAGATTTAAATATTCTCGTTTTGATTTTAAAAATAATGTCAAATAAATAAATTAAGTCAATAAACTTTTAAATGAATGGTGCATACATGAGACCCGTATTCAAACCTCGTGATTTTTTATTTATTAAAAATTATACACGTTTCAAACATTTAATAAAAAGATCAATAATGATTATATGTGAGGGACCCAAAACCTTAATTTCATAGACAATTTACATATAAAATATTACCATAAATTAAGTGGGTGTCCTCAAGGCAAGTTTGATTGATTTTAAAAGATTATAAATTTTATGGGAGTGTCCTAAACTAAAATTTTGATAAATTTTAAAATATTATAAATCCTAATAAATTTTGTGAATTTGAATAGATTTTCACAAATTCCATAAGAATCTCATCAAAGATGGCGAAATTTCAAAATATTTGGTTATATGTATTTTTAAACTTGAAATTTATCAATTTCTTTTAAAGTCCCTCTATTAATGATTTTTTTAAATAAATCCACTAATTATTGAGAATGCCCAAATTTTAAAAGATTTCATTAAAATATCAATTGGGGACCCTTGAATTTTAATGAAATCTCAACTGAGGACACCTAAATTTAGATTTTTTTTTAAAAATTCATCACAGTCTTAATTGAGGACATGAATTTCGTGGATTTGAATTGATTTTCACAAAAATCTTATTAAAAATGGTAAAATTTGAAAATAGTTTATTAGATGTATTTTTAAATTTGAAATCTATTCAAATATTATAAAATCCTAAATTCATATAAATCCACGAGTTATGGAAACAACTAAATTTTAATGGATTCCATTAAAATCTTAATTGGAGACATCTGAATTTAAAATAATTTTTAAAATCAATCATAATCTTAGTTGATGATACCCATAACATATATCAAACATCCAACTACAACATTTCCGTAAGACATCAAAATAAATCAACGTTCACCACAACTAGTAAATGGATAAATATGAAATGTCAACCACTGAGCTTGTTCTAGTGCCAATTTGCACCACAAAACCGAGTATGCACATCCCAGTAAATTGGTTCATTATCGGAGCAGATCCAGGAAAGATTTTAAAACAGGATAATATGCAAATAATAATAATAATAAATTTCACATAAAAATTTGTTTTTACTTAATCTTTTCTTTTTTTTTAATCGTCACAAACATTAACCATATTAAGACGATCAACGCTTAAAAAATGATGTAAAATATGTAATTGTATTTTATGCTCTTTTTGAGCTCCATTATAATTGAATTTTGGAGAAAATGTATTTTGAAACAGTAGTTTTTTGAAGAATGTGTGGTTAAAAAATACAATTATGATATTTGTACAATCATACTTGACAACAATGGTTGATAATGTTGGTATTGATTTAAAAAAACATTTTTTGAGGATGAATGTAATATTATCAAGCGTGAATTGTCAATCAATATTGTCAAATTAGATTGTACATCCAGTATGATAATAAAAAGAAGAAAAAAATTGAATTTACATGTAATATTATTTTATTGAAAAATGTGTAACTGATAAAAAGAAAAAAAAAATTATAATTTTAATGGAGTTCAAACAGGACTGAAAGCATGTTTAGTTAAGCTTAAAATTTAATTAAAATTGAAAATATAGCTGTTATTGGATTCCACTCGTCTAATAAAAGTCAACAATAAAGACTAATTTTTCAATTTTAATCCGATTCTAATTTATATCAAACACGCTCATTAAGTTAAAATTTTATTCAAATTCCATACATATCAAAAAATTATAAGCATATACTAGAATATTTTTTTTTCAAGTTGCCAATTTAAAAAGATTTAAAACTACTGAATAGACTACACCAAACTATTTTAATTTTTTTTTGTTATTTTTCAGTTTAGTCAAATTTGCTTCTAAATCACATGCTTCCCGTCTTGTATCAGTTTTGACAAACGGTAGATAAACGATCGCACACTTGAATTTAGTGAGACGCATCACGTACGTACTATCCTGCCACCAAGTGTCAAGTAGGTCCCACCAAACACACCCTGCGCCTCGGATCCATCCACGTCACAGCCATTTTCTACTCCCTTCCACACACTATCAGAATATTCCAAACACCCATCTTGAAAATTCCCCCTCTTCTCACAAGAAAAACCTAAAATTTAATGTGCTAAGACCATGTTTGGCTATGCTAAAAAAATTACCAAAAAGTAAGAAAGTATCTTTTAAAATAATTTTTTAATGATAGCGAATATAAATTAATTCTAAATTAATGGTTACTTTGGCCATGTTTAGTCCGCATTATTTTTTTCATTCTCATTCTTCTATTTATTTTCAATCACATTTTTTTCAATAAAATAATATTTTTCATCACATCAATAACTTTTCCCTTTTTAACCACATATTCTCCATCACATCAACAGTAAAAATGCATTCTTACCTTCAAAATGTGCATCTAACTAGGACTTTTAAGAATAGTGCTACATGTATGTAATAATTTACGTAATGATTTAACAACAGACAATGTAACGAGATTTAAATGAATCAAAATCTCATCAATCAAATAACTTTCTCACTTATATTTTGACGCATCACCATTACGTTAAATATTATGTAAAAAAAATTATTTACAAGAAGCATTTTCCTACTTATAAATAAAGTTATCCAAATTTAATATAAAATTGACCAATTAAGGCTTGGCCAAACACGCCCTTAAATTCGCATCTCCCATTTGTATTATAATGCGCCCTATTTTCATCTGATCTTCTTCTCTATTTTCTCTAACCTCACAAATCGTCTCTGGACTAGATTCTCTCTTTATTAAAACAAATTCTTTAATGGATACATTGATCGTCGATTCAATTGAGAATTTGTTGTTTTGTTTTGGCAATTGGTCTTCCATTCATTCTGAATCCTGCAATTTTATTGTTTCTATAGATTCTTTTCATCGTCCAATTTCTAGTCAACCTTGTATCGTTTCTTTTCTTCTTTAATTAGTTAAAAATCATCGCCAGTGTAGGTGCGAAGAGCGTAACGACACCATGGGTAAAAGTAAGTTATTTAATTAATTGAGTTAATTCGTGACTGGAATTTCATTTTTAGGGTTTCTGTACTTAATGTTTAGTTTCTGTTTGATTTATTAGCAATTTTTTTTATTCATTGAAATTGAAAACTGTCTAAATTAATTACGTATATTGTTGTTAATTATTGAATAGCATTAGTGAAGTAATTTGGTTGTTTGATTATATCTTTGAATTTAAATATTAATAATTGATTTGAGTGTTTTTCACATTGTTGTTTATTTTATGATAATTATCTCAATTTGGAGTCGATGTTCTTGCTAGTAAGTTCTTGGATTTGTGCACACAAGATTTAAAAAAATTTCCTAATTAAATTCATGGATGTGTTTTTGAATTGTGGTTTTTTTCTAGAGAATGTGTAGTTAAAAAATATGAAAAAGTTTTGGATTTACTTGTAAAATTATTTTAAGGGAGAATATGTGGTTGAAAATGGGTTTTGAAAAAATGGAGTTCATCCAGGGGCTTAGTAACTTTCTTAATACGAGCTCAGTCATCTAGTTATTATCTTTGAATGTCTTAAATCTTGTTTTTCTTTTGGTAGTAAGTCTTCTGGTTCAAATCTTGTTTCTGTTTTTGGAAATGTGTTTAGCATGTGATCCCGTGGAAGTTAGGAATTTCGTATTACTTTATGATAATTACCTTTTTTTGTTTCTTGTTAGATTTCTTTGATTATGATTATCTTGCTCAAAATCCTTGGCTTTGTGTTTTAACCGGCCTCATGTGATGTAATCTTATAGGAAGTTCTCAAAAAAAGAATGTTGCTATGTTGGATAGTGATGACGCAGCTAGTGAGAGCTCATCCTCATCAACCATGCGGTCAGAAAATATGGTATTCTCAAATGTTGAAGAAGTGCAAGTGGATAAAGATAGTTTACTTGATCAGTTTTTAGATGCTCTGTACGAAAAAAGGTATTGTTCATTATCTGTTCAGTTCTTTATCATTTATCAGTTGTATGTTTTAGTGAAAGTTGCTAAGGTATTAACTTTGGATATTAGCTGTAGTTCTGAAAGAATGCTTAAAATGTTATTTTCAGATTTAATCACTGAAAACGAAACAAGGGACTTCTGTTTAATATGTATTATTTTGTTTGCCTTCTGCAGAGGATCTACTAGAGAGAAGGCTTTGACGTCAATTACTGAAGCCTTTAATAACAGCTTACAGCATGAGTTTGTTGAAAACAAGTATGCTAAACCCTGTTTTAATTGCTATTTTGAGGGTGTTTGGCACCTATTAATTTTTTAAAAAATTTTCTCTTTCTTAATTATAACCACACATTCTCCAAATAAAATAATATTACACGCAAATTTAAAACTTTTGGGTAGCTCTATAAATTTTCTTTTGTTGGAGCCTGGAGGATTGGGGATTCCACTTGGCTAATTTGAGTTATCATGCAGTAAGACTCATTTTACTTAATATTACTCCTAGCTATTGAACTTTATCTTAGTAACTCAGTTCGTTAGAGTTAATGGAATTTCAGTTTTACTGATGCACTTGTCCATGCATCATCCCGTTGTTGAGTTCTGGCGATAATCTAGTGTTTCTTATCCCAGGTCTGCTACACTCCTGCATCAATGTTTGAACTCAATCAAGAAGGGATCTGCCAAGGAGATTGCTTTGGCATCTCATGTCATTGGTACGAATTTCTATTCTCCACGTAAACAATGTTGATCTTACAATTTTATTGCAGATCAGTAACATATTATACAATAATTCTTCGTAGGACTTTTGGCCCTGACAACTGGTCCTGGGGAGAAAGCGCAGGAAATTTTGGAAGAATCTCTCTCTCCTATATCAGAAGCTCTGAAATCTCGTTCTGAACCATCTAAGATATCATCTGTATGTCAGAATGTAGTAGTAACTTTTTTATTTTGATTTTATATTTGAATTCTTTGACCTGTTTTGATACTCACACTTTGGATATTGTGCTGATATAAATTGCAGTTGCTGGAGTGTTTGGCTATTATTACTTTTATTGGCGGAGAAGAGCCAGAGGAAACAGAGAAATCAATGCAAATGATGTGGCAAGTGGCTCATCCAAAATTGGGTCCCAATGTATGTGTTGTCTACTTCCTTGCACGTATTGTCTACTTTCTTGCATTGACATGCATTTAGTTTTACCATAGTGCTGCCCCATTGATGTTGTGGTGTCTATTTCCGCGGTTTGAAATGCTTTTGGTTTTCTCACGTGGTAGTTTATTTTTGTATATGATGATACATTCTCTGTTTTTGTTTTATTTATACATGTGATGAAGCACTACTTCTGTTGTTAAATTGCAAATTAATTATTTATAATGCTTGATCTATGAAGTCATTTGTATTGGTATAGTTTTAAGTTTATTTAAGCAGTTGGTTGTTTGATTCCTATATTAATTATTCGATATTAGTTGCTCGTGCCCCAGCTATAAATTTGATGATGTCTCATGAATCTGGATCCTGATTTCAGGTGGCTGCTGCTAAACCTTCACCAGCTATGATAACCATGGTTGTGTCTGCTTGGTCATTTCTCCTCACTACTGTGGATGGACGGACTCTCAACCCCAAAAGTTGGCAAGAGTGAGTAAATTTTTGTGCGTCTGGATTGTTTTTGTCGTCATATTGTATACAATGGGTCAGTGGGTAATGTTTTTCACGGCTTATTGATGGTTTTTATTGTCTTCATGAATTATGCAGGTCAATTTCATATTTTTCTTCTCTTCTGGACAAGGAAGACAGATCTCTACGCATTGCAGCTGGCGAAGCACTTGCTTTAATTTTTGAGATAGGCAGCTTGGAGAAGTTCTCTGCTGAAGCCAAAGGATCTAGTGACATTTCCACTGACGGAGAGAATGGTCAGAGACAATTAGTTTACATTCAGGGGTTAAGGACTAAAGTCTTAAACCAAATGAGAAGCCTCTCTGTGGAGGCAGGAGGTAAAGGTTCCGCTAAGAAAGATCTCAATAATCAGAGGAATACGTTTCGAGATATCCTTGAATTTCTTGAGGTATATTTTATCAATATTTATAGCTATAATTCATATTCTTGCTGGTTTTCTGATCTTTCTATCAATGTTGAAATTTTAGGATGGCTATAGTCCAGAGACCTCAATGAAGATTGGTGGGGAGTCACTAAACACTACTACATGGGCACAGCTGATACAGGTCTATTCCTTCTCCATTTACTTGTAGTGGTCAATAGTTTCTACGAGTTTGCATTTTTTGATCGGTGTATTTGAACAGTTAAACTTTCTGAAACATTTTCTTGGGGGAGGATTTGTGAAGCATATGCAGGTAGACTTTTGTCCTTTGCCAAATGGATTTATACTCGATTTCTCTATAGCTGTGCTAATCATCCGTTCACACTTTGTTCAAAACAGGAGAACGGATTTCTTCATGATGTCTTTGGCTTCATGCCAAAGAAAAATCTTTCAGGTGTTGAGCATCGCATGTCTGTAGGTGAAAAGGTTAGTCTACAGCATTCTTACCACAATCATCTTTGGCAAGCCACAATGTTCTTGGTTCTATTGCTAGACTTCTACATTGATCTTCTTGTTCATTGGCTCTGATAAAGTTTTTGAACAACTCAGTTAATTTTTAACTTTAGTATATTTAAATGTAGAATAATGGTTGATGTCTTCCTTTGCAAATTGTTCAGATACAACCGAGCAATCTTTATCATGTGCTTAGGAGCTCATGACATCAGCTGAAATGATGCACCGTTGTATATTGTACATTATAGCACATATATTTCTGCCCACTTTTGAAGCACTAATGATGTTATGTACATCACATGGTGCTCTTAGAGGGCTGGATCGACTAAGATTTACATGCTAAGATTATGCAATTAATCCCATGTTTGATTTTGATTTTTTGAGAAGTGATTTTGTGAAAAATGAATTTTTTGGAACAGTGGTTAAAAAGTTGAGAAAAGTCATGGATCCATGTGCAAAATTATTTTATTTAGAAACTATGAACAAAAATGAATTTGTCGAGAAGTGATTTTGAAAAAACCAAGATAAAAAAGGGATAAAGATCGTTGTGGTATGTTCTCATTTTATTTATGCTTTTCTCCAAAAAAAAGATTGTTTTCAATTTATTCAACAAAGTTATATTAATATTGGAAACAAATTAAATGAACGATTAAGTTTTAAAAAGTAATTTCATATCGAGTAATTTTTCTTTTGGAAAACCAAATCTTGATATTGCCCTAGAATTAGTCATTTAGTTGGTTTGATCTTCTAAACTCAAAAATCTTTTCTGGATGGAGTACTCCACTCTAGTTGTGAAAGTTGATTTGATCTAATTTGTGGGTGCTGTTAGAAGAATCTTTCTAATGTGTCAATTCTTGTGCTTGAGCTGGTGAAGTTAGTTTCTCCTGTTGTCTGTTCTATTTTAGTTTTGTTTTTTGGGGCTTTGCGTTAATGCAGTTTCAGCATGATGGTGGTTGGTGGCGTGTGGCTTCCAGCTCTTGAGCTTCTCCCATAGTTTCATTTTCTAATTGCTCAACGCCTGTTTTTTCCAATTGCAGAGGATGTACAAATCACCTAACTCAGTTGTCAACAAAGCAAGGACACAATTGCTAAACAAACAACGGATGTTGTCCCAGGTAGTTGATTCTCTAAATTTCACACTTGGATGTCATTGAATTTGTATTGCACAGCCAATTGTGCAGAGCCGGATACTCTCTAATTGACAAGGATTATTCATTTGCAGGATAAGAACAGAGGTCACTATGCGGTTGGGTTTGGTGACGAGTGAAAGTTGTTGGGTGTTGGTTATTCTCTTAGTTAATTCAGGAACCAAATGGCCTTATCATATCGAAATACTGTGGCATATATCATTCTTATGAACGATGCAAGATGATACTTTAGCATTTTGCACATCGTGCTGTACAATATAATTCTTTGTTCAAAAAATTTCGATGTGGCTAAATTTCAAATAATTGATTTTAAGTATGCTTGTTATTTACATTTTCGGAGGGTGATATGCTTGTTGGTAACATGCATTTGATTTGCTGTCTTGAAATTATTTTTAATTTTGCGCAACACTGAAAACTTCAGGGTGCATTTGACATCTAAGCCTATCATGATATGTTCAATAAAAATGCTTAAGCATACCTAACTTGAACTATTTTGAAAGTACAAGTCTACGCTGTCCATTACATATTTGCAAGATTATAGTTTAAGACCAGATAATAGTAGAAAATATGTTTAGTAATTTATATTATACAATTATTGTTGTTGTCAATTAATTTATTTTTCTTGAAGAGTACGATTTAGTTGGTTAAGGTATTACTGTTATTTTATTTCTATTTCTTCAAAAAAATTATTAATTAATAAAAAAAACTAAGAAATAATAGAGAATTTAGGAGAAATAAAATAACCACTTCGCAGGGGGAAAAAAACTATGACCTTAAAACGTCAAAAATATCCTTAGCGTGAAACTAAAACGAGTGACAAAATAAAATAGGAACTAAATAAATAAAAGAGCGTGTTCGGTGATTTCTGTGTTCGAAAATAATATATAAATTTGTCATCTATGATATTATAAGCTTTAAAATAAATTGTCATGTCTGGTATTAGCGTCACCAAAAATAGTTTTGTAACCATTTAATGAAAAAAATAAAAATAAAATAAAAATTGAATTGTACATGATTAAACAAGTTAGATAATTTTTTATTTTTGACATTTTAAATTTTTACATAACGTGTCAATGAGATTAACGGCTCAAGATTTAAGTTTTTATACTATCAAAAATAATAAGATAAATAGTGAATAGGGTTAATTTCACAAATGGTCACTGAAGTTACCTGAAAATTTCAAAACGGTCACTGAATTTTTAAAGTTTCAGAAATGATCACTGAAGTTTGAAATTTCTTTCAAAATGGTCACTGAATTTTCAGATTTTTTGGCCAAGTTTGAGGCAATTATTCGGCAACTTCCGACCACCAAAATCGCCGATTTCGGATATTGTTGAAAAGCTCACAATGTCCTCTTCAATTACCACTAAAAATCTCCCCAAAACTCCAAGTGATTCGGCCGGAATAAAGCCACGAAGTCGGCAACCGAAAATTGTGAAAATCATCTCAGATTTTCAGATTTTTTGGGCAAGTTTGAGGCAATTTTTCGGCAACATCCGACCACCAAAACCGTCGATTTTGGATACCGTTGGAAAGCCCACAATGTCCTCTTTAATTACCACAAAAAATATCCCCATAATTCCAAGAGATTTGGTCGGAATAAACCCACGAAATCAGCTACCAAAAAAGTCCGAAAATCTGCCTAGTTTGGGTAGCTGACTTCGTGGGTTTATTCCGGCCGAATCACTTGGAGTTTTGGGGAGATTTTTGGTGTTAATTGAAGAGGACATTATGTACTTTCCAACAGTATCCGATATCGACGGTTTTGGTGGTCGGAAGTTGCAGAAAGATTGCCTCAAACTTGCCCAAAAAATCTGAAAATCTGGACAAATTTTCACAATTTTCGGTTGCCGACTTCGTGGCTTTATTCCGCCGAATCACTTCGAGTTTTGGGGAGATATTTGATGGTAATTGAAGAGGATATCGTGTGCTTTCCAATAGTATCCAAAATCGGCGGTTTTGGTGGTCGGAAGTTGTCGAAAAATTGCCTCAAACTTGATCCAAGAATCTGAAAATTCAGTGACCGTTTTAAAAGAAATTTCAAATTTCAGTGACCGTTTCTGAAACTTCGAAATTTTAGTGACCATTTTGAAATTTTCGGGTAATTTCAATGACCATTAGTGAAATTAACCCATAGTGAATATGTATGTGGCTCCATGTCATGGATACACCCCGAAGTTCGATAAGGCAGAAATTAGGTGGCACCTTGTTAATGATGAAAAGGTGCGAACTAAATACCCTAAAATCCATCTGAACTGTCACCACTTTCTAATGAAAACAAAATCTGATTTTTAGGGTTTTTAATTTCATACTGTTTTGCAAATGTGGGCTTTCGGTCGAATTTATCTTATTTTCTATAGTAGTTCATCTTATGAGTTTAACGCGTGAGTTTAGTATCGAGCTTTTGAAAAGCTATCTTCTATAGGAATCTTCTATTGCCTTGTATAACTATCGATAAATGACTTTTACACGATGAGATCATCAATTTATGGCAGGGAGCGAGACCGTTGGATTTTGTTCCCCTTTCATTTGCCGAAGCATTTTGGGGTTTCATGTTTTCATAAAAATCGTTCAATGGCCGGTGGTACCCCCCAAGAATTCTTGTAATAAAAGCTTAAATTTTAAATTATCGGGACAGTTTAATATCGTATCCATGTGTATAAATATTATGTAATCAAATATGTTACTCGTTTATAAAAAAATATTTAGCTGTGAAATGTCGATGCCTTTGATATCAAAATGTGTCCATCCTTGTATAAGAAAATGCGTATTGAATATAATAAATCTTTAGACGATGTGGTCAAACGTATGTGCGAATCGTTTCATCTGTGGTTGTATCCAGATCTTTCTATTTCGTCGAAATGAACCATGAGAGCAGGGGGAATCAAAGGTATGAATTGGCAGCTAATGACTAAATACATTAACACTTTATTTGACTTTAAAAACAAAGATACTCCCCTGTCAAACAAAGACAAACTTATTTCAATTTTCACACACACGTCAAGAAAATATAATTACCCCCTTTGTGACTCCATCCTATAAAGATAGATTTAATTTTTTTTTCGTCTGTCCCAAATTATAGACCACTATCCTTATTTAAAGTATAAATATCTTTCAGTTTCTTGATATACCCATATTTAATTTACCTTTTTATTAACAATTATAAATCAATCATACTAAAATAATTATTCAACGTAGGTGTATATTAGGAAAAATGTAACAAAAATTTATATTTTCAATTATATTAATTACATTTTTCTTAATGTGTAAAAATATAAATAAATATATCTTTAGAACATATCCAAAAAAAAAACTCTATATTTAAAGCATATTCTACAATTTAAAGAACATTTATAAATTTAGAGAGTAAAAATTTTTAAATACTCCAACAGCATTTTTATATTTATCCCTTCTTTGGTCTTCATTATTTCTAAAATACATTTTTCTCTCTTATTTTTAACCATATTTTTCAATAAAATAATATTACATTCAAAAATCAACGTATGGGGGTCCAAATGGATGATTTATGTTAGTTTGACCGCTAGTTGATCAGATAATTGACATTGACAATAATTTTGACAAATTTTAAAATGTTAAAATGGTAACTTTATATTTTTATAATAAAATAACTAAAAGAAAAGGCCAAAAACTAACTTATTCTTCTTCTTCTTCTTCGTCTCCATCTATCCATCCCATCACATCCCAAAACCATCACCACCACTACCGGATGGCTCAATAGCACCCAACGCCGACGCCAGTGCCATCTCCATTTTCACCTTCATTCCCTTCACCCAACAATTCTACATGCAGATCCTTGGTGGAATCCAACACAAAAGGAAAAATGAAAAGAAAATGCAAAATCAAGTAAGAAAAAATCACAAAATCCAGGATCAAAGCAAATAAATGAACAATTTCTTCACATTAATTATAATGGCAATATTTTCCAAAATTCACAGGATTCATGGCCAAGTGAAACTCAAGATGTCAATATACCTTGATTAAATCAACATGATCTACCCTCACGTCCAGAAGACTTCATGAATCTCGACATACCATGACAAGACAACGACAGTACTATATCTACTTTATTAAAGCAAGATTTGCTTTATTAAAGTTTGTTTGTCCACTTGTATAATAATTTGTTGTTTTAGTTATATCATTGTACTAGTGATAAGGTAATTCAGAATGTTTGTACTGTATTTGTAAAATAATGACGTGTGTTCATTATGTCGGGAAATGCGTGAATCTCGTGGGTACTTTTAGATGCTTTTCCCCTCTATATAAGGAGAGCTCACCTCTTTGTAATGCATTATCAAATAATATTCAGTGCGCTTTATAATTCATGTTCTTCTACACTCTTCTAGTTCCTACTTAGTTTCTGAAGGCACATAGTAATTACAGATTTGAGTGATATGGAGTAAGATCTTAGTAGAAATATAAGTATGCTCTGCAGTTGCACCTTCATTGTGAACCTTTGCATCAAAAAGTGCTCTACTGACTATATGATCCGGCATTAGTTTCTGAAGGCACATAGTAATTACAGATTTGAGTGATATGGAGTAAGATCTTAGTAGAAATATAAGTATGCTCTGCAGTTGCACCTTCATTGTGAACCTTTGCAGCAAAAAGTGCTCTACTGACTATATGATCCGGCAGGATTGCAATGATTCATAGCAAATCCAAAAGTCAAGCCCTTTGTTGAACTTGTTGAGATGTTATGTGGGCTAGAATACTGTAATTTGTCATGATTTGTTGTCTGACAAATATAGTAATATAGTTGAAAATATAATTTTTTTCTTATATTTTACCTAATATACCCCTACATTGAATTATAAATTAAATATGAGTATTTTATATTTATTAATAAAAAGGTACATTGGAAAACTAAAAAATCAATTATATTCTTAATAAGAAAAGTGACTTATAATTTTGGACAAATAAAAAAAGAAAGCAAATTTATACAGAATGGGTGTTATAGCTAGAATTTGGTTAGGTAATGGATATTGTGCATTGTTTCAATTAACAGATTCCACGTTCTTTAATGGTCGATTATACTTCTTACAGTGTAAAGTCCCAATATAACACATGTTTACATGGGAGACGATGCCGAGTTAATTAAGTACATTCATGATTAACTGGGATTTGTTAATGAATAATGTAGATAAATAACATGAAGATTAAGAAAGTTTTCTTTGAAAATCATGAGATTATTTAAAAAATTTATAGTTAGTGAAAAGATAATACAGTGATTGAGAAAAAAAGGAAATTACATAGCTTTTGTTTTATTACTTCCAACAAAATAACAGAATACTTTAAACATCTATTTGGTGGGAATTAAAATCAGATTTTTAGCAAATTTGATAAAAAAACGTATTAGAATAATTCAATTATGTGGGCTTCCATTTGATTGCGAATTTTACAGGTTAGACGTATGATTTGCAATGATACTGTGATTACGCTCAATATGTTAGTTATCACTTGGGCCGTTGTACACCTTACGGGCTATATTATTATAACGTGGCAATAAGTATGTGGACCGGAATTGTGTAAACCCTAATTAGGGTTAGAGTCGGTAATCGGCAAATTTTATAATTTCCTATATAATGGCTAGATCCCCTCTCCTCTCTATATCATTTTGGCTTGCCCCATTAATGGGTGATTATTTTTGAAGAGTAAGGAGATGAAGATTTCGCTGGTAATATTCATAAGCAAAAATGTCTTTCACATGTATGAATTATAAACTATCAATTAGAATATATGATTCTTATTCTTAGCATGATTATTGAATAATGACAACAATTGGTATCAAAGCACAATACTAAGATTTGAATCCATTAAACAAAAACTATAGCACGCACATATATGGGTTTACACCACATAATAATCAAAACCCAGACCACTGTCTCTCACTCTCTCGCATATACCGCATGTCTGTATGTGTATATTTTTCTCCGGTTTTGTGCATATTTTCTCTCCGACAGCCTGTGTGTATGTATAGATTTTAATTTGGGTTTGCCTTAGTTTGTGTATGAATTACCCATGTATGGATTTGCCTTGATTTGGGTTATATGTGTGCGTGTACATATTGCTGTGTGTATATATGTTTGTATGTTTCTGTAACTTATCTAGTGATTTTGAATCGGTAGTTTTAATCTGTAACTTTTGTTATCGGTACCCTTTCCCCCATTACATCAACTTCCTTTAGCTTACTGTCCCAGTATGATTCCTTTTGTTGGCTCACCGGATTGCTTATAAAGCTATTTTCTATGTCTTATATAAATGCAAATGGGATGGTTAGCATTCGTAGTTCTGTTCTTAGCTATGGAGGTATTGTTATTTCTATGTCCTTTGATAGGCCTTATTTACCCAAGGTTTTTGCTAAGTTGACGATGTACTAGGGTTTTGGTTTTAACAAAGGGAGTCTTTGTTAAAAGGCCTAGTCAAACAATGATTTTGGTTAAAAAACCTCATCTCAATGTTTCTTGGCCAAATGGCCTTCAATTATAAAAAATAATAAATAAATAATATCAAATATCCAAAATGCCCTCACCATGGAAAATACCCATACACCCCTTTGAATCCAATTAAATTCCTCAATCAACCTTTCCTTTTCTTTACAATCTTGTGATTAAAAAAAAAAAGTCTTCAATCCGTCTCCAAAACACATTGACGTCTCCATGTGGTTGCTACCTAAAATCTTATTATTTATTCTATTCTTCACCTTTCTTCTCCAATATTTTGAGCATTTGAACAAGATTTTTGATTTTCATATTATGTACATTAAAATCTCTACTATATTTGAAGAAAAGAGAAACGTATTTTTAGAAGTCTTATGCGTTTAGTTGGTATTGTTTATATATTTAGCTTTTTTTTGTGTTGTCAGGATTTATTGAATGATCACAGCACTCCAATTGTTAACTAGAATATAGAACGACAGTCCAGCCGTTATCTGCTACGTAAAACGGCACTACTGTCGTTATCTTCTGTAGTTCATTTTTTCAATAAAATGACCCCTAATAATGGATAACCTAACATATATAATACAGAACGATTGACTATGTCACAAATAATGATTGAAATGATATAGATTTTATATTATAAAAATGGTGAAAGCACAAATTTTTCTGTTCATATGTGTCGATTTGAGTATTTTACCTAAAAAATATAGAAATGATGTTCAAAAATTAAATATTATTTGTTTATATCAATTAATTTCAAAATATACACGGTATCAATTATTTGTATTGTATACATAATGGCACTTGTGTGGTTTTCATAACAGTAACGACACTTGTGTCGTTTTCATAACAGTAACGACACTTGTGTTGTTCTCACTTTCATGTTGATTAAGTAATGAGCGTGTCTCTCGAATTTTGTAAACTGCACGGCCATCTTACAACTTAAATGGGTTCAATTTATTGAATACCGAGGCTTGGACGATTTTTGGCCTTTCATACTCATGTTTATCAATAGAACGACACACGTGACCAGTAACGGCATTTGTGTCGTTCTGTTGATTCCTCCAATATTTTGCCTCTTTTCCATCGCAACGACCTCGAGCATTGGACTCCCTACCTTAGGAAAATCAGAAATGTTGATTGTGTGACAAACAACGGCGGAATTGACATCGATTATAGATATTGAGTTGGCTAAATCACAAGTCACTATCTACATTCGTTAGAAAATATAACTGACGATCGTATCTCTCAAATTTTGTAAATGATATCTCCATCTTACAACATAAATGAGTTCAGTCTATCGATTATCGTGATTCGGAAGGGCCGCGACTCTTCAAAATCGATTTTAGTGGCACTTGTGTCGTTCTGTAGATTTTTCTAATATTTTGTTACTTTTCAAGGTAAGGACATTAAGGATTGGACCCCCAACCTAAGAAGGACGAAAATGTTGATTGTGTGACAACTAACGGTGGAATTGATATAGAATATAAGGTATCAATCGATGAAAACACAAGTCTTAGTCTAGATTCGTTTGAAAGTACAAGTAATTGGCATATCTCAAGAATTTTGTAAGCAGTGTGTTTAGTCTACAACTTAAATGAGTTCAATTTATCGATTATCGTAGTTCGAACGGGTCACGGCTCTTCAAAATCGTGTCTAGAGGCAAAACAACATTGGTGTCGTTCTGTTGATTTTTCAAGTCTTTTGCTACTTTTCAAGGGAACGTCCTCAAGGATTGGAACTCCTAACCTAAGAATGTCAAAAATGTTGATTGTGTGACAACTAACTGTGTAATTGATATAGAATATAAGGTATCAAACAGTAAAATCACAAGTCTTGGTCTAGATTTGTTTGAAATTATAAGTAATGAGCATAACTCCTGAATGTTGTAACCGATATGTGCAGTCCGCACCCTAAATGAGTTAAGATTATCGATTATCGTAGTTCGGACGGGTCGTGGGCTTTTCAAAATCGTGTTTATATGCAAAACGACACTTGAAACGTTTAACGGCACTTGTGTCGTTCCGTTGATTTCCTCAATATTTTGTCTCATTTTCATCAGAATGACCTCTAGCATTGGACCCCATACCTTAAGAAAACTAGGAATGTTGATTGTATGACAGATAACGGTGGAATTGACATCGATTATAGATATTGAGTTGGTGAAAGCACAAGGTACTAGCTACATTCATTAGAAAATATAAGTAACGAGCGTATCTCTCAAATTTTGTAAACGACACCTCGATCTTGCAACTTAAATGGGTTCAATTTCTCTAATACCGAGGTTCGGACGGTTCGTGGTTGCTCATACTCCTGTTTATCAACAAAATGACACATGTGACCAGTAACGGTACTTGTGTCGTTCTGTTGATTCCTCTAATATTTTGCCTCATTTCCATCGCAGCGATCTCGAGCATTGGACTCCCTACCATAGGAAAATCAGAAATGTTGATTGTGTGACAAACACCGGCGGAATTGACATCGATTATAGATATTGAGTTGGTGAAATCACAAGTCACTATCTACATTCGTTAGAAAA
>OU503036.1:18010647-18048855 GCA_912172775.2 Fraxinus pennsylvanica
GCTCATTTTTATTTATTTAGTTTTCTTTTTAAAAAAATTGGGTGTTAGCATCGTAATTTTGAATTATTACATATAGTATCTTGCCCAAACGTATTATTATAAGTGATAGTTTTTAGAAATTGGTATAAAACAATTAACGATTTTATTTGGTCTAAAAATCTCCTTCTACTCAAAGGTGTTGGTGTTTCGAAAATCAATATATTTTGTTAACTAACTTGATTATGTGTTTTAAGAGTATTTTGTAGCGTGTTATATTGTTAGTCATATGTGACTTTATAATGATGCATCTAGGCTCTTACCGTAATAATGTTCATTTGGTTTTGACTTTAATTATGGACTATCTAATTTGGCCCATGTTAATTAGATGAATATGTTATCATTCATTGTCTACATGCACTATGTTTGGATGATATTAAATATGTTATTATATGTTTCCACAGTTTTAAATGCATCAACTCTTTCGAGTCTATTGTCTGCTATTGAAACATTGACTGAGAATAATTGTGTGAGATGGAAACTAGACGTAGAAATAGCACTTGGTCTTTTGGTGTTGGATTTTACAATGGAAAAGCAACTTTTGAAATCTACAGATAAAAGTGATCCTAAATATGTAGCTGAGTATGAAATGTGAGAAATGGCTAATAGACATTGTTTGAAAATTATTAAACGCTCCATATCCGATTCAATTGTGGGTGCTATTTCGAATAATGAAAATGCAAAAAGTTTTGTGGATGTCATAGGATTGAGATTTGTTGAGTTTGATAAAGTTGAAACTGGAGATCTGATGGACAAACAGATGAATATGAGATATGACGATACACGTGAAGTTAGGGAGCACGTTATGAAAATGATTAATATATCTTCTCAATTAAAGACTCTTAAGATTCTCATTGTTGAGCATTTTCTGGTCTATCATGTTTTAAATAGCCTTCCGAACCAATTTAATCACCTGAAGATTGCTTATAATGTTCAAAAAGATAAATGAGATTTGAATGACCTTATTGTTGTATGTACCCCAAGAGGAGTATAGGTTGAGACGTGAAAATGTTGAAACTATGCAATTTGATTTTTAGCCACCACAGAACAAGTGGTCTTCTCATAACCATGAGGTTAAGTTCCACAAAGGTAACAAGTTACATCGCAATCAGCAAAACAAAAATTTTGGAAGTCAAACTTCTAGTGGTCCCAAATGAACGATAAAGAAAAATGATCAATTGAAGTTCTACAAAAAGAAGGGTTACTGACAGAAAGATTGTTTTAAATTCTTGGTAGTTAGAGTCGGGAGCCAGTATTCATATTACGAATTCCTTGTAGGGGTTCATAAACAAACGGGGGTCAAATGAGAAAGAAGTAAGCATGTGCATTGGGAATGGTGTTCAAGTGAATGTTGAGTTCATAGGAGTAGGGAAGTTGTTTTTGGATTCTGGTTTCTCTCTTGTTTTAGAGAATATAGTTTTTGTACCGACAATGTGACGTAATTTAATTTCTATATCGAAACTTGATGTTTCTGGTTTTTCCTTTAATTTTGGTAATGGAATGGTTGAATTGTTTTGCGATTCTCGTTTGATTGGACATGGCCTCTTATGTGATTGTTTATATAAATTGTCTTTGGCTTATTTTGGTGAAAACTCTTGTGTTGCGAATGTGTCAAAGAAAATGTCTCTAATTTGTAAATCATCCTCCATGTTGTGGGATAAACGGTTGGGTCACATTTCAAAGGATAGGATGGAGAGATTGGTTAAAGTTGAGATACTTTCCTCTCTAGACTTCTCTGATTTTGACACTTGTCTGGATTGTATAAGAAGAAAGTTGACTAAATCCACTAGGAAAAGTTCCACTAGGAGTGATGGTATTTTAGACTTAATACATATTGATATTAGTGGACCTTTACCTTCCACCATATGTGTGAACAAATATTTTATAATTTTTGTTGATGATTTCTCGTGATATGGATATGTTTACTTGATTAACGATAAATTCCATACACTTGAGAAATTCAAAATTTTCAAGATGGAAGTAGAGAAATAGTGTGGAAAAAGTATCAAAGTTGTAAGATTTGACCGTGGTGGTGAGTACTATGGGAAGTATGATGAGTCTAGTCAAAACATGGGTGATTTTGCAAATTTTTTTACAGGGGTGTGGCATAGTGCCTCAATACACCATGCCAGGGACACCTGAGCAGAATGACGTTTCTGAAAGACGCAATTGGACTCTAAAAGACATGGTTAGGAGCATGATGAGTAGAACAAATTTGCTAGAATATCTATGGGATGAAGCTTTGAGAACTGCTATGTATATTTTGAATAGAGTTCCAAGTAAAGTTGTTGCAAAGACACCTTTCAATTTGTGGACAAGACGTAAGCCAAGTTTGACTCATTTCAGAGTTTGGGGATGCCCAGCTGAGGTGAGAATTTATAATCCATTTGAGAAGAAATTAGACCCAAAATCTACACTTGGTTACTTTATTGGGTACCTAGATAGATCAAAAGGGTATAATTTCTATTGTCCCAACTGTGACACCAAAATTGTTGAGTCAATCACTGCTAAATTTCTGAAAAATGACTTTGGTGATAGTGGGAGTTCAACTTTGAGGAATTTTTTGTTGAACCGAATCAAGTTATTTTTCCAGTTCCTGTCATACATGAGAGAGTTATACCTCAACTAGTTGAAATTGTTAATGAAGAAACTGGGTGCCAAGAGGAACTCCAAGTTCCTCCACCAACAATGATTGAGTCAGTTATTGAGCCAAGGTTAGGAGATCGCAAAGGGAAAGAAGGTCTACATTGCCCAGTGATTATATTACATATTTGTTGGAGAGTAACTTTAATGTTTGGCATATTGTTGACCATATTACTTTTAATCAAACATTGACAAGTCTCGAGTCACATAAATGGATAAATGCAATGGAAGATGAAATGAATTCTATAGAGCCAATAAAGTTTGGAAACTTGTTGAACTTCCTCCGGATGTTAAAACCATAGATAACAAGTGTAGCTTCAAAAGCAAATTGGACTCAAAAGGGAATGTTGAATGAAAGAAGGCGAGATTAGTTGCAAAAGGGTTCACTCAACTAGAGGGCATTGATTGTAGATCCTTTGACTAAGGGGCTCGCTCCTAAAATGTTTCAGACACATGTTACTAATATGGGTATTGTAGAAACATTTGATGTTTTTGGTTAGTAAGAGTTATTTATGTAAGAGAACTACGTTTTGCCTTGATCCATTCACGGGTTATGTAGGTAACCTATATGTTTTTCGGGTAAACCCTCTTCCAATAATAAAATATATTTTTTCCATATCCATAAATTATTTTGAGCATGCATTTGACTTATATATTTTATTTTGATATTATTTTGATCTCGAGATATAAAAATTAAAGACATAGGATGAGCATCTTTTAGAGTTATGTGACTTCATTTTGATTTGAAACATTTTGAGGACTGATATGAATTAGCACAATTTTTTATCACATTGGCGCTAAGGTCGTACTGCATACTACCATATTGGTTGGAGGCTAGGGATCCATGTATATAAAGATGTTGACATTTGTAGCTATGAAGTGGTCTTACATCGTTTGATTGGTGTAACGACTTCCATGTTCGATGTTAACATTTTTGTTGGATCGGATCATGTTGTTTAAGGTATTATCATTGCAGCTATACTTATTTGCGCACCTATGTACTCTCACTCGGAGGTTAAAAGTTTTGTTCAATATCAATCAAATATTTGTCCAAGTGGGAGAATGTTAGACTAATTCTATTATGTGGCTTCCATTTGATTGCGAATTTTAGGAGTTAGATGTATGATTTGCAATGATACTGTGATTAGGCCCAATATGTTAATGATCACCTAGGCCATTGTACATCTTACGTGTTATATTATTATTATTATTATTATAATGTGGTAATTTTAAGTATATAGGCCGGAATTATGTAAACCCGAATTAGGGTTAGAGTCGGTAATGAGCCGGCTTTATAATTTCCTAAATAATGGCTAGATCTCCTCTCCTCTCCATACCGTGACTTACCCCATTGACGGCTGATTATTTTTAAGGAGTAAGGAGATGAAAATCTAGCTGGTAATATTCATAAACAAAAATGTCTTCCGCGGGTATACATTACAAACTATCAATTAGAATATGTGTTTATTGTCCTTAGCATGATTATTGAATAATTACAACAAAACGATGATGCGCATGGTTGAAAACTTATGAATTCGATGAAATGTGTGGTTAAAATTAATTATTGACTTTGATTTAAATTAAAATTTTGATTTTAATCCCCACCGAACAGGGGCTAAACCTTGTTTCTAATAAATTTGCAACTCAACTGCATGAGTTCATTTTTCATGAATATGCTCGTTATCATTAATACATATATTATTCTTTTCGTAGTCGTCCTACGTGATACATACTTGACGATTAGTTATTTGATATATTTATGTGATAGTTTTTTATAGTCTCATACATCAAATTATTAACCGTCATATGCATGTTATGTATGACGACTACTATAGTGAGTTCATGTAAATAGCATTATTAAATAGTTACTTTTTGTGACAAAACGTATCTGACCACATAAACCTTCAATGAAGTATTAACTTAATTGTTGACATTAGTTTAAGTTTTAGGCATTCGAAGAGACAACAGCCGAGGTTGGCGGTTATCATGTCGGATTTAGAGTAATTTAAGGAATGCCATACTTATCTCATTCATTTTCTTCATTACTCAACAGAATTCCCACTGATTATTATATTAAGGACATAATTCCACGTTCTCTCTATTATTCCTCCAATTCTTTTTCTTTCAAGTACTCTCGCTTTCATTCACCAAACTATATTATCATATTACAAGAATTGAATTATGTTAATGATCACCAAATGATTAGGTCAAGACACTTGAGCAATTCTAATCAGTTTTAATTGCATGTTTAGCATTTCCAAGTGAGACGTAGAACAAAACTAATGATTTATGCTAAGGATCTAGATGTAGTAGCTATACATCTTTCGGTGGGTTTAAAAATAAAGTAGTGTTCTAAAAAGCTCCGCCGAGGCATGGAGTGGGCGCAAAATGCCTAGTCTCGCACTTTTTTACTCCTTTTCTTTGTTGAGCCTAGTTACGCTTTTTTTTTTTTTACGTTTTTTAATTGTTTTTCTTTAATTATTAAATAAATTTTAGATTGATTTAAAATAAATTAAAATAAGAAAACTTTTTTTTTAATTTTATTTCTAGGTCGAAACTTGGCCTTCCTGCTTCATTACGCTTTATGATTTTTAGAACACTGTAATAAAGTGACAAAAAATACTTCATCTATTTGATTTAACGTTTGTTGAGAACAAAACTTAGTTCCTTAGTTACTGTTATTATTGTTGTTTAGAAAGTCTTTTAAGGTTTTTTAAGATCATGAAAGGAATGAAAATATTTTAATCCATCATTGGATGAACTTGGTCCCCCTCTGAGTTGTACTTTGCTGTTTATGAGCCCCAAGTTGACTCGTGAGATAGGATACAAAGTATTAGAACCAAACTAGTTAAATATTTTGATACAATAAAATCAAGTAATAGAAAAATCAAGTTAATTCTCACCATGAACAGTTCTTTCTTTCTGGGGTACTACTATATATATGTGAATGAATTTTCTTTGATTCAAACCGTGTATTAAAATTAGCTCAACTATCAGAAGTTTACTTGTAATTCCCAATATACCGAAGGCCTTTTTTCCTCAGGAGATGGAGCCTGTTGAAGCTTTTTTTGATGAAGAATCTAGGGGAATGCTTTCAAGTGATCAAGATGCTTATTTCATGCTACATTTGCTTGATCATGATTCGTTTTCGAATCACACTAACCACGTTTTCAGCTTCGAAATCCCACAAGATTTTGTGCCTAACGATGAAAATGTGGCTTCAGTTCTCGATGAGAGTATTTTATTCTCTTCTGATACTACTCTCACTAACCTTTACCGTAATTCTCAAGAAAGTTGTAGTGAATTGTCTCCCTATGAAGACAATAGTGATAATCTTTTTCATGTAATAAATAGAGAATTTGAGTCCTTTGATCAAAGGTTTCCAGTCTTTCCTGATGATTTGATGGAAGAAACTCTGATCTATATGAAAGAAGAAAAAGGCACTAATCAATTGGGCAATGCAGAAAGGCAGACTTCAGCAACTGATGATTCTATGCAGCTTAAGAGGAAATTCAACCCTCTAGAAATTCAGAATGGAGCTGAAGAAGATAATTCATCCGAAAATCCTAACAAAAGAACGCATTTGGTTTCTAGAGATGTGAGTATAAAGAACTAAGTTTGTTTTTCGCGATCTACCAAATTGCTCCAATAAATGTGCCCACAGCCCATCCCCATAAATGATAATTCACAGAGAGTACTTAGAGTATTGCTATTTGTGGTCGTTCATTATCGTAGTCGTCCTACGTAATATACATGTGGCAGTTAGTGATTTGATGCATTAATATGTTAGTTTTTTATTGCCTCATTCCTCAAATCATTAATCGTCATATGTATGCCACGTAGGGCAACTGCGACTGTAAGCTACTACAAATAACATTATTCAAAGTACTTATGTTTAGCCCACTTTAAATTAAGTTTATATTTAACACAAAGTACTGGACAAGATAATAGTTTTATCATTTATGTTTGACCTCCTAAACTCTCTCCATATTCAATGTATGTTTGTTTGTCATTTCTCATGAGTTATGATTGCTGAATCCAGGCAACAAAAAATAAAAGGAGCAAAGACTCAAAATCGAAAAAGAACAAGAAATTGATCCGAAATAGCAATGACGAAGAAGATACCTATAATGCTAGAGGAAATGGACAGAGCTCCAGTTCTTGGAGCATTGAAGATGATTCTAATGGTTCTCAAGAATCAAATGAAGAAACTTCAGAGTCCCAAGGCTTAGCCACCATTAACTCGAATGGAAAGAGAAGAGCCAGCAGAGGTTCTGCAACTGATCCACAAAGCATCTATGCAAGGGTAACATTTTGTGGAGGTAACATTTCAATCCACAAAATTAAAATATTTCTGGTTAATTATATATTTTCGTTTTCAATATTTTGATTTATGTTGTTATGAAATTTTATAGAGAAGAAGAGAGAGAATCAATGAGAGAATGAGAATCTTGCAAAATCTTGTACCCAATGGGACAAAGGTAAGCATACTACTACTTAATCTTCCACATAACATAGTAAGGTGGCATGTTTGGTATGTTTGAATGAACAAGACTGGAGCGACGTCTCATTTATTTTATGGAACGTCACTTCTCTCTTTGATTGTTCTGTCCAGACAAACGTACAAAATATGGCCATAACTTTGTTCAATAAAAAGGAATACTCTAACCGAGTTTCATAATGAACTACCTCAGGTCGATATCAGCACTATGCTAGAAGAGGCTGTCCATTATGTTAAGTTCTTACAGCTTCAAATCAAGGCAAGGGCAACAATATTGCATTCAATCATCATTTATTATATCATGTAGAACTTTAAACGAGCCATTACAAGTTGAAAAGTTTAGCCATTCTACAAGTAACTTTTATACTTAATTCTTTAATACTGTCAATAGAAGAAACTAGTAAGCAGACATCAAGAGCTGAAAATTTTAGCTGTTATATGCATAACAGTATGAATTGCTATTGACCACCTTAGTAAAGATATTCATTTTTATAGCTACTAGATTTGGGATTTTTGGATTCCCTTCAACTAAATTTTCTGTACTGTCTTTGCAGTTGTTAAGCTCTGATGATTTATGGATGTTTGCTTCAATTGCTGACAATGGCATGGATATTGATCTTCACGGCAAGATTTCTCCATCTATATGAACCATCTTAACTCTTTGCTTGAACATTTTTATCTTCTCTAGAGTATTTGTCCAAGTATAATGCCGCAAGGCCGTTAAATTCGTGCATTCCCATGTTTATCATTTTGTTTGATAGGGTAGACTACATTAAATTTTAAAATTTATAGTCCAAACTAATAGAGTGTTAGGATCAAATTTATGTGTATGTACTGAGATAAAAATGAATTCCATTGTGCACATCATTAAAGAATGTACTTTCATCCCATTTCACACGTTTCTTCCGAGTTTTTTTCCTCTCTTAATTCTTCCAAGAAAACTTATTTTATAAACACAGCCATCTTGTATTTTGTTGGCTTCCCAATAATAGAGGAAAAATGCAACTCATTATTCCAGCAGCAAGTTAGTCCCAACTTGTAGGAAAGAAAAAGTTTGTCCTCATCAATCATACATCAGTCTCCAATGATGAAACGTAAACCTTTAGAAAAATTATATACCCTGAATTCAAGAATCTAAATATTCAATGATTTTCAAAAACTGAAATGAATAAGACATACCTTGATCCAAGTTTCAAACTAGAGTTTCACAACCATATATCATTGAACTGCGGCCTCAAAGCATGCCACAAAGTCAGCTTCCATGGATCACAATCTTCTATAAAATTGCCCCTCCAACTAAAAGGAAGAAAAGTTGGATTATCCTACTGAGAAACAAATCCGACACTTGCCAACACTTTTAAGGTTGGAAAACTCTAAATCAAGTCAATAAAAATGTTAAAACTCTTAGAACTAACAATGGCCTTGAAGTTTGGAATGAAGAGTTGGATATTTTTTGTAAATCGAATGGTATTCTTAGACAAACGACTATCTTCTATACCCCTCAACAGAATGGACTAAAAGAATGAACATGGCTCTTTTAGAAAAGGTTAGATGCATGCTTTTCAATTCTGGTCTTCCAAAATTATTTTGGGGAAAGGCTGTAAAGATTGCATCATATATGATAAATAAATGTCCTAATAAATCCCTGAATTACGATACTCCTTATCATGTTTGGAATGTCCATCCTATTGACATTCCAAATTGAGAGTATTTGGCTGTCCTGCATATACGCATTAGAATGAAGGGAAATTAGAACCCAGGTCCATTGAAGGAATTTTTCTAGGATACGGTGAAGGGGTTGAAAGGGAATTTGGCTAATGGGTCAAGGTGGGTATAGAGTCATTATCAATAGAAATGTAGTCTTTAATGAAAATGACATGCCTTGTACAAAAGAAAAGGATAATCCTATTATTGAAAATGTTTAGAATAAAAATTATGTTGAGACTGACCTCTTTCTTGACATTCAAATATGGGAAATGAGGATTAAATCCAGAACCTGAACCTGAATATAATGAACCCATGCCACCTGAAAATCCTTTAGAAAATTATCGTCTTGTTAGGGATAATGTGAGAAGAAAACTTTGACCACCATCCAAATTTAATGGAGTAGATTTTGTTACTGCACTTGGTGTGCAGAATTTTTTGAACAATAACCTAATTCCTATGAAGAGGCTTTTGGAGGAAAAGATGCAAGCCTTTGTCTTGTAGCCATGAAAGATGAAATACTTTCATTGGACAAAAATAAGACCTCGACCTTAGTTAACAAACCAAAATGACAAAATTTTATCGACTGTAAGTGGATTTATAAAATAAAAGAAGGTGAATCCAAAAATGAAAGTGTAAGATTCAAGGTCAGGTTAGTTGCTAAGGTATACCCAAAGAGAAGGAATTGATTGCAATAAAATATTCTCTCCTATAGTCAAATATACTTCCACAAGAGTTGTACTATCTCATGTTACTCAATTTGAATTTGAACTAGAAAGTTAGATGTAAAAACTGCTTCCTTAAACGGAAACTTGGATGGAAAGATTTATATGACTCTACCAAAGGGTTTTGAACAAAAATGAAAAGAAAACTATGTATATCTTTTACATAATTTTTTGTATGATTTGAAACAAGCTCCGAGATAGTGGTATATAAGGTTGGATACATTTATCAAGGGACTTGATTTCAACAGAAGCGAGTATATACATGTTTCTATTTTAAAGGTATTGGAGGTTCAAATTCTTGTTATCTTTTGTTATATGTTGATCATATATTACTTGCAGGGTGTGTTGTAACTGAGATAAATAAGATAAAACAAAAGTTAGAAATTGAATTCGAAACGAAAGACTTAGGGCCTGCAAGAAGAATCTTAGGAGTTGAGATTAGAAGAGATAGAATTAAAAATAAATTCCTTTTAACTTAGCAATCTTACATTACAAAAATATTAAGTAGATTTTCTATGAATTATGCTAAAGAAGTAACTCTGGCCCTAGCTAGTCACCTTAAACTGTCCACTAAATAGTGTTCAAAATCTGAAGATGAGCAACCAAGGATGAATAAAATTCCCTATGCAAATGTTGATGTTTCAATTATGTATATCATGGTTTGTATGAGACCTGATTTAGCCTTTCCTATAAGTGTCCTTAGTAGATTTTTGAGTAACTCTGAATGCCATTGGGAAGCCATGAAATGGTTGTTAAGGTATTTAAAAGGAACCTATAACATGGGATAATGTTTAATAAGGATAAAAAGGGTATTAACTTGAATGGTTTTGTAGATTCAAATTTTGCTGGTAACAGTGACAATAAAAAATCCACTTCTGCTTATGTAGGGATGTCAATTTGGCTCGCTAGCCTGACCTGAGGCTGGGCAGAACCGAGCTGAAGATCGGGCAGAACCCCATTTTGGGAAATCGACCCGACCCATGTGGCCCGTATAAAATTTTAAAAAATTTAAATGGAAGAGGGGAAAGAAGCAGCTGTGTATTTGCCTATTTAAAGGTAGTTGTGTTGCCTTTGTGTTATATATATAAAATCGGATCGGCTCGTTGTCGCCAGAGCCAAAAGCTTGGGCCGAGCCTCAAATTTTTTTCCGAGCCTTTGCTCGGCTGGGCTCGACTTGGGCTAAAAAAGCCCGAACCCATTTTGCTCAAGCAGAACTCGAGCTTCAAATTTCGGCTTGTGGCTCGGCTCGGTTTGGCTCGGCTTGTTGTCACCCCTATGCCTGTGTTTACTTTAAATAATACTTGTATTAGTTGGGAATCTCAGTTGCGAAAAATTGTGGCTCTATTGTCTACTGAAGGTCAATACATTGTAGCTACGGATGATGTAAAGGATGGTATTTGGTTAAAAGGTTTGTTAAATGAAATTTGTTTTTCTGATAATAATGCTATCTTGTATTTCGATAGTCAATCTGCAATACACCTAAGCAGGAATCCTTTTTACATTATAGAATTAAACCTTTAGATGTCATATTTCATTGTATAAGAGAGATCTTAGAAAAAAGAAATCATGAAAATTGTGAAAGTCTCTACTAAATGTAACCTTGTAGATATGGGTACTAAAATACTTCATTTGCATAAATTTAGGGATTGCTTAAATCTCCTTAATGTTAATATTGATTAAATGTTTGTGCAGGTACTCGAGCAAATGAAACGAATGGAGGTGTTAATCTCTAAGTCCACTATGAAAAATCAAGAGGTGCCAAGTAAGGTGGAGATTGTTGGAATATGCTTAACACCTTGCTGGACCTGAAACCAAAATTAAAGCCCATTGATGCACTCTAATTTGAAAGCCCAAAACTCAAGCTTGATTCGGTTGCCTCCCTCTATGCACTTTTGCATTTGTCAAATGTGACTTTAGTTCAGATACTTTAAAATGCTTAGATGGTGCCAAGTGGTCGATTTGTAGCTTTTGATGTGAGGTTAATTTGTCTATATCTTTTATAAGGCTTTGAAACTCCTCATTTTTTAAGTGATTGTATGGTTTTCTCTCATCTTGCTCTCTATAGTTCTCTCTGAAAATCTTCTGGGTTTTTTTTTTCTTTAGATACTTCATACTTGTAGATTTCTTGGTGATATTTGTAACATGGAGTGTGCGAGGGTTCTTTGTCGGTTTTTTGGTGAGAAGTAACCACTGGTTACTTGGTGTAATCGTTTGAGAGAAAATTAGTGAGTAGACCATTTGGCTTAACATCCAAGCTTCAGGGAGATGTTCAACATGATGAGTAGACCATTTGGTTGAACATCCGAGCGACAACCACTTTTATGGATGATCAACGTGATAAGTCGACCATTTGGTTGAACATCTGAGCTTTAGGACGAAAAATCTTGGTGTTAATTGTGTTTGATTGAAGTTTTTGTTTATATTCTTGAGACAAAATGAAACCCAAGAAAAACTAACTAAGATGAAGTTGAATTGGTTTTTAAAAACTTTTTCGAAAAATTAATCTAAATTCAAGCAAGTAAAGACTAAGGCTCTATTTGAGCCACCTTTTTATAGAATGAGAATGAAAATTATAATCGTTATCGGGGCCTACACAAAAAATAAAAATTTTGAATTTAAATGTTGATGTGATGGATAACAATCATATTTTTATTTTAATGAAATAAAAAGGTGGCCCAAACGGGGGCTAAATAGATTAATTCAAATAGTAAGTACAAATATAAAAATGATAAGTAAAAGGGAGAGGGGATGCAAATGACATAATTGTGGAAGTTCGATCCAAAACAATGATTTAAGTTCTCTGTTACCAAACTTTCCGGCACGAGTAATGCCTTTTCATTATTTTGATTGACTTATGGTGCAATCCAACCCTTTACAACGCTTCCGGTGATTTACAAACAAAGAGCATCGATCATTATACAATGTTGAGCTTTACGTCTCGTCAACACGACCCACACTATTGAGCTTTATGGGACTTCAATATGACCCACACTATTGAGTTTTACGGAATCTCAATATGACCCACACAGTAACTTACAACAAGGAGTACCGATCCTTATACAATATTAATCTTTAAAGAACTTCAACACGACCCACACTTTATCAAAGTGATTTTACAATGCAATTTCTCTCTTGATAAATAATATAAACAAATTAAGTAATAAAAGAGGCTAACACATCAATGAATAATAATAAATGATAGCTTAAGTGTTAGATAAAAAAACTTTGATGAATATGATAGCAAAAAATTAGATTTAATCAATCAAAGTGTTTCAATGAGAAGATGAAGAAATAAATACAATGTAGGTTCAAAAATCTTCTCAAATTTTTTTTTTTTAATAGATGATTGTAATAAATTAAGTATTAAGAGAGAAATGAGAAACTTTGATGAATATGATGATTTTACAAATTTAGTTCAATCACTCAAAGTTTCAATATGAAGAAAAAGATGATGATGATGATGATGAAGAAAAGTTTATGTAATGTAAGTGTAAAAAATTTCTTCAAAAATATATCTTTCTTTCAATGAATAACTTGTGATAAATTAAATACTAAGAGAAAAATTAGAAATTTTGATGAATATGATGTTCACAAGTTTGATTCAATCAAAATTTCAATATGAAGAAGTAGAAAAAGCTTGTGCAATGTAAGTGCAAATATCTTTTTCAAAAATATATCTATTTTAAAATTGATATAGATAAATTAAACAAATGAGAAATGATTCAAAAAATTTGATCCAACAATCAAAATTTTTTCTATGAAGAAATAAATTTAAATGAATGTAAAAATATGAGTTCAAAAAATATTTTTCAAATGAAAAACTTTGATGAGTAGATTTTCAAAAGTTAATTTGATCAAAAAAATTTCAAACCTAAATGATTTTATAATAATAAATGAGATGAGAAATCAATATAATTTTAGCTCAAAATAATCTCAATTGAATGTCCTAAAGTTTTTGTAATAAATGACAAGAGAGTTGGTATTTTTAGAAATGAAAAACTCCAAATTTTCTATCAAATCGGATGACCAGTCCGGTTGACCGCCAATTTTCGGACGACCAATATAATCGTTTGTACAGGAAAAATCAAAAATCAAAACGGTCAAATTTTGGATCGTTGGAAAAGTCTGGTCGACCGGCTGGTCAACCAATTGATCGTTGACCGTTGAATTTTTTTTTTTTATATATATAGATATGATCTAAGTTCAAGTATACTTTGAAATATCAATTTTATTTTTGATCAAAAATATTTTATGCAAGTGGTTTGAAAATAACTCTTCATTCACAAAATGATTTTTGAGCTAGTGTCATTCATTACTAAAGATCAAAGTGTTATACATTTACATATGATCTCGAAAGCCTAGTCTTTGATCTTGCTTTGAAGTTTCTTTCATGTTTGATTTTTAAACTCTTGAACTTGTTCTTTTTCATGAGTCCGATTTGATAGTCTTGATTTTGATCTTTTAAGTTCTCGTCTCGAATGATTTGACTTGAATTTTAAATTTTACTTTGATCTTCATTTCAAATCCAATTTATGATGTGTTGATTTTGGCAATACTTGATTGATTTTAACGTTGAATTATCATCCCTCAAGATCAATTGTTAAAAATAATATTAATCTTATTTGTTATGATCAAAACATTAAGGATAAAATAAATCACAGGTCAATAATTTTTCCATTTTTTATTATGACAAATAATATTATTTATAAGGTAAGATTGAACAATTGATAAATGAATATACATTATAAAATTTGCATGTAATCCATATATTTCCCCTATCTTTTACAAACCAATAGCTATTAATTTTAAAGCACATATTTATCAAGGTAAGCATCACATTCTCATCAAGCATATCAAAGATATCATCACATATATTTTCTCCCTTTTGTCATAAGTAAAAAGATATATCATTTAAGATCGAAACACGATCTACAATAAAAGATTTCCTCTTTTCAATGCTTTTCAAATCTATCTTACTCAATTTTTCCTTTTAGCATAAGCAAAAAAAAAATCGCACATATGAGAGGAAGATTATGGCATATAAGATCAAAACTTTAAATCAACCATAGAAAATGGTGATATATTCCCCCTAAATTAAGCAAAAGATGCCAAATATAGTTTAAGCTCATGTTTGAGCCACATTAAAATTTTCATTCTTATTTTCCTACTCATTTTCAACCATACAGTTTTCAATAAAATAATATTTTTCATCACATCAATAATTTTCCTTCTTTTTCAGCAACACATTCTCCATCAATCTATTATTTCAAAATACATTCTTCCAAAATAATGTGGTTGAAACACTCCCTAAATAAGAGAATATTCATCACATTTATAATAAAATAATAATCAAAACATGAGTGATGAAATGATAAAAGCATAATCATTTATATAAGTTCCAATCAATTATGCACATAGAATCATACGAGAATATTTAGTATGAATTTAATTTAGCCACATATTTCAAATTCATTGATAATTCTCAAACCTCTTTAAATATATGAAAATTTAAGGCTGGACAAAACTCTCAAACAGAACCGAACCGAACTGAATCGAGCGGTTCCTCATAAATTAAATACCCGAACGGGTATCTAAATCGAGAACCGACAGGTTCGGTTCGGTTCTCGGTTCTAGACCTAGAACCAAATAATCGAATAAGAACCGAATTTAAATAATTTTGAAATTTTTTTATATTGAATTACTTAATTTTTTAAAACAAATTAGCAAATTAACTAATTTAGTTATTAATGTTCTAATTCTCAAGCCAAGTCCATGCCTAACTAGCCTGCCCAACCAAATTTCTAAATTCAATTTTTTGGTCATATTATTAATTTCATTTTTAGCCCAAGATCTAGTTCTTTTTAAGTTTTTATCCTTTTTTTTTTCCAATTTCACATTTTCATTCGGTAACCACTGAGTCAACGATACTAAATCATTTGATAAATTGAAAACCTACATTTACATGTCCAAATCGAAATCGCCTACTGCCGAGTCCGACTTCCACTCTCCAATGCCCATCGAATACGCGACATCCAACCACGACCACCAATCGTTGACCATTAGAAATCTGTTAAAAAATTTAATTATGGTACGGAATCAAACAGAATCGAACTGAAAAGAACGGAATCGAACCTGAATGGTTCCATAATTATATTTGGACCTGACGATTCCATTTATTAACTACCTGAAAATTTTGGTTTAGTTTGGTTCTCTTCAAAACCAAACCGGACCATGTCCAGCCCTATGAAAATCTATCAAGTGTTAGAGGTTTAGTAAGAATATTGATCAATTGATTTTTCGGATTCACAAATTCGAATACAATATCCTCCTTTTGGGTACCTTTAGAATATCATAGATGTAATATCTTAGTGCTACTAAGATATCTAAAATTCCTTTTATGGCACTAAGGTGTGATTCTTGAGTATTGAGTTGAAATTTAGTACATAATCACACACTAAACATAACATCGAGTTTACTTGCGATTAAGTAAAGAAAAAATCTGATTATATCTCAATATTTTGTTATGTTTACGAAAGTACATTGATCGTCTTTGTCCATTTTGATTGATAAGCTCATATGAGTGTTCATTTCTTGGATCTTCCTTATTTTGGTCTTGAATAGTCATTTGTTCGAAAAGAGTTTCCGATTCTACGTCATTAATAAAATCTTTCTCACGATCAAGAAAGTTAGTTTCATCGAAAGTGACTTGCATGGATTCTTCAACGACTATATTTCTTTTGTTAAAGATTCTATAAGTTTTGCTAGTCGATGAAAAACTTAGAAAGATTCCAATATCGGATTTTGAATTAAATTTTTCAAAATTTTCTTTTGTATTCAAAATGAAGCATTTGCAACAAAAAACTTGAAATAACCGATATTTGAAATTCAATTTTTCCAAAGCTCATAGGGGTTTTGTATTTTCTTTCGACTAATTGAAACTCTATAAACAATATAGCAAGTAGTGCTAACGGCTTCGCCCCAAAAGTATTTTGGTAAACTATTTTCATTTAGTATAGTTCGAGCTATTTTTGGCAATGTGTGATTCTTTTTTTTATTACACCATTTTGTTGAGAAGTTCTTGGAGTAAAGAAATTATGTTCACAACCATAAGTTTTGCATAAATCATCAAAATCAATCTTATCAAATTCTCCACCATGATCACTTCTAATGGTAGTAATAATGTATCCCGTTATTGTGAACATTTTTACAAGAATGTTCAAATGCATTCAATACTTCATTTTTTAGGTTCAAAAATGGGACTCAAATTAACCTAGAAAAGTTATCAATAATGACGAAAGCATAATTACACCATTTAGACTTGTGGTACTAGATGGTCCAAAAATATTCACGTGGAGAAGTCAAAAAGATTTTGTAATTGAAGAATGCCGTTTTAATTTGAAAGAACTCTTTACTTTTTTTCCATGCATCACAAATTTTGTCTTTCTCAAATTTCAAACTTGACAAACCTTTAACAAAATAAGTTTTGAAAATTTTGAAAGTAGGTCTATGCAACATGGCCTAATCTTTCTATCTCACAACTAAGTATCATATTTTAAACTTGATAACTATTTTTTTTGCATTCAAACTTAGTGTTTATGACATAAACATTCTTATTTCGGCTTCCTATAAATATCACATCTTTTGATATAGTATCCCCAATAATGCAATTGGAAGAATCAAGTTTGATATGATACCATTCATCACACAATTGATTAAAATTATGTAGATTACGTCTAAGGTTATCTACTAAGAGACATTTTCAATAAAAGGAGATGAATAATTACCAATAATTTCAATGTCAACGATTTTTCCTTTCGCATTATCTCTAAAAGTATCATGACTGTCATCGTTTATTTTGAAACTTGACAATAAAGCTTGATTTTCGATCATGAGTTTTGAGTATCTACTATCCCATGTTCATTTACTCTCTATTTTCCTTGGTACCTCATCATCAATAGCCATGAAGCAAATGTTGACAATTTCTTCTTAACTTCCATCTTCTTAATGATCATCACTCTCATCACATGTTGATTGAAGGGCTTTCTTTTTTATGAATCTATTCTTCTTTTCGCCATTTTTTTCTTTCTTTTGGAATCGATGATTTTTGCAAAAAAAACCTTTCAATTTCTTAACAAAAAGAACTAGATCATCAAAAACTTCATCATTCATATTTTCGCTTGAAGTGCCTTCATCAACTATGGATTTAAAAAGAATTTGGCACATTTTCTCCTCTACTTTTCATTGTTTTCTCCTTTGTCTCGCGGTGCGATTTAGCTCATATGTCATCAATGTTTCATAGAGCTCTTCCAATGGATATGTGTTGATATCTTTGGTTTTTGTATCAATATTCTCAATGGGCTCCATTCTTTTGAAAGTGACCTAAGTATTTTACTTACAAACTCACCATTAGAAAATTTACGATCAAACCCTTTAAGGCCATTAACAATATCGATGAAGTGAGTAATCATGTCAACAATAAGTTCATTTTCTTTCATGAAGAAAATTTCAAAATCTTTAACTAAGAGATTTATCTTAATTCCTTTTACCTTACTAGTTTCAACATGAGTAATTTCTAAAGCATGTCAAATATCATAAGCGGAATCACATGTACTAATACAATTAAATTCATTTCTATTTAAAACACAATAGAGTAGATTTTTTGCTCTAGTATTTAAAGACAGTTTTCTTTTATCCTCTTCGTTACATTCTCTGTAGGTTTAGAAATTATTTGATTCGATTTACCATCCTCTTTAATAACATTTTTAGGCACATACGGACCAAATTCAATAACTTCCCAAATATTATAATTTATCAATTGAATAAATATTGTCATCCTAGTCTTCCAATAGTTATAATGAGTACCATCAAATGAAGGAGGATGATTTGTAGAATACCCCTCAAGATTTTAGAAAATGTGATTAGCCATTACCCAAGATTGTGAAATCTTTAAAATTAAGCACCTAACTCTGATACCAATTGATAGCCCAAGAATAACTAATCAAGAGGGGGGAGGGGGTGAATTGGTTTTTGAATTTTTTTTCAAAAAATTAATCTAAATTCAAGCAAGTAAAAGCTAAATAGATTAATTCAAATAGTAAGCGCAAATATAAAAATGATAAGTAAAATGGAGAGCGTATGCAAACAACATAATTGTGGAGGTTCGATCCAAAGCAATAATCAAACTCTGATACCAATTGATAGCCCAAGAATAACTAATCAAGAGGGGGGAGGGGGTGAATTGGTTTTTGAATTTTTTTTCAAAAAATTAATCTAAATTCAAGCAAGTAAAAGCTAAATAGATTAATTCAAATAGTAAGCGCAAATATAAAAATGATAAGTAAAATGGAGAGCGTATGCAAACAACATAATTGTGGAGGTTCGATCCAAAGCAATGATCTACGTTCTCAGTTATCAAACTCTCCGGCACGAGTAAGGCTTTTTCACTATGTTGATCGATTTATGGTGCAATCCAACCCTTTACAACGCTTCCGGTGACTTACAAACAATGAGCATTGACCCTTATGGGACCTCAACACGACCCACACTACTGAACTTTACGGGACCTCAATATGATCCACATTTTTTAGCTTTACGGGACCTCAGTATGATCCATACGGTAACTTACAACAAGGAGCACTGATCCTTATACAATGTTGAGCTTTAAGGGACTTCAACACAGCCCACACTTGATCAGAGTGATTTTACGATGAAATTTCTCTCTTGATAAATAATACAAACTTCAATGAATAATAATAAATGATAGTTCAAGTGTTAGATGAAGAACTTTGATGAATATAATAGCCAAAATTAGATTCAATCAATCAAAGTGTTTCCATGAGAAGATGAAGAAATAAATACAATGTAGGTTCAAAAATCTTCTCAAAAAATCTTTCTATTAATGAATGATTGTAATAAATTAAGTACTAACAAAGAAATGAGAAACTTTGATTAATATGATGATTTTACAAGTTTAGTTCAATAAATCAAAGTTTCAATATGAAGAAGAAGAAGAAGAAAATTTTATGTAATGTAAGTGTAAAAATCTTCTTAAAAAATATATCACTCTTTCAATGAATAATTTGTGATAAATTAAGTATTGAGAAATTAGAAACTTTGATGAATATGATGTTTACAAGTTTGATTCACTCAAAATTTCAATATGAAGAAGTTGAAAACATTTATGCAATATAAGTGCAAATATCTTCTTAAAAAATATATCCCTTTTAAAATTGATATAAATAAATTAAATATAAAGAGAAACGAAAATTTTTGATAAGAGAAATGATCCAACAATCAAGGTTTTTTACTATGAATAAATAAATTTANATTTGATAATAATAAATGAGATGAGAAATCAATTTAATTTTAGCTCAAAAGAATCTCAATTGAATGCTCTAAAGTTCTTGTCATAAATGATAAGAGAGTTGGTATTTATAGAAATGAAAAATGTCAAAATTTCTGTCAAATCGGATGATCGAATCCGATCGATCGCCAATTTTCGGATGACCAATATAATCGTTTGTATAGGAAAATCAGAAGTCAAAACGGTTAAATTTTGAATCATTGGAAAAGTTCGATCGATCGCCAAAACTGGCGGTCGACCGTCGTCGGTCGACTAACTGGTCATCGATTTATCGTTGACTGTTGACTTTTTTTATAGATATGATCTAGGTGCAAATACACTTTGAAATATCAATCTTACTTTTGATCAAAAATATTTTATGCAAGTGATGTGAAAATAATTCTTCGTGCACAAAATGATTTTTGAACTATTGTCATTAATTACTAAAGATCAAAGTGTTATACTTTTACATATGATCTCGAAAGCCTAGTATTTGATCTTGCTTTGAAATTTCTTTCATGTTTGACTCTTGAACTCTTGATCTTGCTCTTCTTCATGAGTCTGATTTGATAGTCTTGATTTTGATCTTTTAAGCTCTCGTCTCGAATTATTTGACTTGAATGCTTAAATTTCACTTTGATCTTTATTTCAAGTCCGATTATGATGTAATGATTTTGACAATATAACGTTGAACTATCATCACTCAAAATTAATTGTTAGAAATATTATTAATCTTGTTTTTTATGATCAAAACATTAAGGATGAAATCAACCAAATATCAACGCAACAAATATACTACATAGGACGCCACATTTAACTATGTATACCATTACTCTTAATTAATAGTCAAAGTTTGAGTCAATTATGCCAATTGTTTAGCACCGCGAATAAAAAGTATATTTGACGAGGAGTGATTAAAAATAAATTTAGGTACACAACTCCTTTGTTAACACATGCATCTGATAAGTTTGTCAACAATTTACTTATCTATGAGACTTAAAAATTCGATACAATATAGTTGTTTATTGCATTGATCATTTCTCTTATTTTGACCTTTTGAAGCGTTCTTGAAATTGCTTTGTCAAACCACCTTTATAGGTAGATTTGATTATTTTACTCGCAAACACTTGCATCATTCTAATATCAGTATTGTTAAAATTTGATTGAACCAGTTGATTCAACATTAAAATTGAAAACTAAATAGAAAACTAGATCACTTATAATATAAATACCTACGACTGGACATACTCTGGTTCAATATGAATCCAAAAAAATATAATCGGATCAAATATCAATGGAAATTTTAAAAATGGAACCATTGTTCCATATTCAACTATAGAACTGAATCGAAACTGTATATGATGATATTGAAAAATTATAAAAATAACGTATGAAACTTGTCAGATAAAAAATAGACAAAAAATAGAGATGAAAATTACTTGTCATTTTTGTAATCCAACAATAAAAAAATCAATTAAACAAGAAAACAAATAAAATCAACTCCAAAGTTCAAGATCAACTAATAAAAGCGGAAAAAAAAAAATGAAAAACTGTTAAACACAACATACATGGTAAAATCTAGATCGAAAATTAATTCTTAAGAAAATTCTTACAATAATATATATTAAAAATACACGTAGTATTTATAACCTTATAATTCGCGCTCTCACTCTCTATTTTGCCTTATCCACCCTCTCTCTCTCTCTCTCTCTCTCTCTCCAGGTATATCCCACGATTTACCTTCTACACCAAGGCATAGGGGTGGGCAGGTGTGGGCGCTTGTAATGGTTCGTAACAAAAAAAAAAAAAAACAAAACAAAAAAAAAAAGTGGCTCATTGAACAAATACCTCATATTTCTCTGGCGATCATAATGAAGCACGATTGACTCGCGAAAGATGAGCATCAATCAGTTTTCTCCTTTCTGTCAGAGTATTCTCCTTCGCCATTTCTCCCAAGATTTGTTACAATACAAATAAATAGACCTCACTACCCAGGAAACGAAGGCAGGAAAGGTTAAAAGAATGTCGATATCGAATCCTCGTTAAAGAGATGGTTGAATAAATATTTCATGTTTGAACTCTTGGAAAGCTGATCCCTTGGAGAATGAGATCTCTTGGGGTCCAAATAAAGGTGATCAGTACCCAACACTTTCCTTTTTCCTATAGTAGATTTCCCTGGTAGAATTGGAGAAGGAACAATCAAAGTAGACTCCATAGGCAAATGTTCTTGAGGAAGAGTAGTCGTAACTCTAGTAGAAGACCCTCCAGGTTCTTGCGATGGTGTATTCTTCTTCAAAGAAGTACTTTTGGCCCCTCAGCCCCTTGTGAGAATGCAACTTTTCATCCTCCAATCGACAGTGAATAAACATCTTAGGTGGAATTGACACTTGAGAAGTTTTCTTTTAGCGCTTCCGAATTGGGTTTACGTCAAAATTAATCTTACCTAACAAAGCAAAGAGTTAGGTTAGAAATATTTAAAAACAAAAAGAAGCTCTCTTTGGCGTACACATTCATCCATCGTAGTTTGTACCATTGTATTGAAAAAGTTTGAATTTGAAGGATGAAAAAGTCTCTCTATTTCGCGAACCTCTAGATTCAAATTAAGAATCGGAGTCACAAGAGTCCAAATATCAGCAACTGCTTGATCTTCTATTGTTCGCTTTCTGGAAAGGAGAAGCATTAGTATAAATCAAAATAAAATTAAAAGAGGGTGAATGGTAAATTCACTATACTCACGATATTCATCGTAATAGAGAGGCACAGTTGCTATACAATTAAGGTCGTTTTTGAGGAAGACCCCCTAATACGAATAAGAAACTTTCTTTCTAGTTGTGCACTTTATTGGAGTAATTACAAGTTTGGGACAGCTTTTGGGGAAGCAAGGAGAAACGTAATTAAAATCTTTTTGAGAATTAGCTTTATTACTACCATTCGTTGGGTGGTAGATCATCCTAAAACTATTAGAGAATAACTCTCCTTCTAACCCTGCAGTCGTCGACAAAAGGAAAGATTCAACAATATGAGCCACCCTTTTGAAGAAGGTTGGGTGGGAGCAAGGTTAAAAAAATTCAACATTATTATTTGTACAACAAATTACAATTACAGGAGTTACAATTAATAAAAAAAAAAAAAAACTACGACAACTTTAAGTCTGACTTGGGCTCTCCAAAGGCACATGACTCGAGTTGGCCAAAATTTGAGCAGGACTTTGATCCCACCTCATCAAGAAACAAGTTGTGGACAGTCAGAGCGGAGCTTTTGCCCTTGTTTGATACTCATTCTTTTCAAAATACATTTTTCTTCTTCTTCTTCTTTTCAATCACACATTTTTCACTAAAATAATATTACACATAAATCTAAACTTTTTCTTTTTTTAACCACATATTTTTCATCAATCTATGCAATCTTATTATAGAAGTGGAAAACAAACGGGCTCTTTACGTACCGACTCGCCATCCTGTCCAATTGCTAACCGTACAGGCACATTAGTTGGAACCTTAAGTTCTCCCAAATAAATCCCCCATACAATTCCAACTAATTTGATACATATGTAGACACCATATCTGGGTGGGACCTACTTTTAGATTCCAATAAATCCCTCAAACAGTTGCAACAAGTTAAAGCATAATTAGATTCTTAGAATTAATTTTTGTTCAAAATCAGTCAATAATTATTTTATTTTATTTGAAGTTTTTAATATGGTCATTCTGTTTTAACATCAAATCCTACAAGTACACTATGTACTGTATATGATTCTCATTGCCGAACAAGCCTTAGACATGCTAAAAGAAGGATGATGAAACTCCAAAGTTCATTTTAGTCTACTTTAGAAATTAGAGTCAAAATTGAATAAGGAGTAAAATTCATGAAAAGTAAAATATGTTATGGGCTCCATTGATCCCACTTTCGTGTAAATGAAAGTGTTTAGCCCCATGTATGACAACTATTAAAATGATTTTTTTGGTGAAAATTAGTTTTGAAATATATATATATATATTTTTTTTTGAGAATGTGAGATTAAAAAAGAGAAAAAAATTTGGGTCTACTTATAGAATATTTTATTTTGAGATTTTATGGTTGAAAATAACTTTGAAAAAAAAAAAAAAAAGAAGAGTTTTGTTTTTATAGTTGTCAAACTGGGGTTAGTACACATTGGTGTTGACTGCTAACAGCTTATATATTGGATTTAGCACTAGAATCTATAGTGGTCATATTGGGTTAGGAAACTTTATTGACTAATTTGAAATAAAATAAAATTTAAGAGCTAACTTAAAATTATTCTTAACCTTATGGATCAAATAAATATATAACTAGCTCATGTTTGAGTCCTATTTTGTAAAAAGTAATTTTTGTGAAAAACTTGAAGTTAAAAAGTAAGTAAAAATATCAAATTTACGTGCAAAATTATTTTATTAAAAGGACGTGAGTAATGTTTAGAAAAATGAATTTCGAAGTATGAGTACGAGAGTTAGTTACAATATTTAAATGTTGGACAAATATAGCTTGGTTTGGTTTAATTACAAATCAAATTTTTTTTTTTAAATTTTGAAAAAAATAATAAAAATTGGATTTCATAAAATCTGAAGTTCAACCCTTTTTGTTTTTTTAGGTAAATCAAATATGAGCATAATATACAAATGAAAAGGCAGACGAAATCTCCACTCAAATGAAATCTTTGACAAATCTCCGAGTCCAACGCAAAAGGCTGAAAGACAGTTCATCTTTGCACTGAAGCTTGAAAAATCACATTTGCTTCGAGTTGAACTGATAACTTTTGGAAAATTGAAGGAATTACGAGCTAAGAGAGTCTCCTGTGTACAAAGAGAGGGCAGATTATGTCTCAGGCTCGAGTTTACACTGACATCAACGTTCAGCGCCCTAGAGATTACTGGGATTACGAGTCTCACACCGTTCAATGGGGGTAAAAATATGTTAACAGACCCAATTTTTTTCTTGCCTGATTTCCTCATTGTGTTTATCGGATTTCTCATTTTTGGCTTTTTGTTATTAGCTTGCTAAATGTGTTATATTCTTTTGTTTATCTGGTGTCTGTGTTATTAGGTTTATTAGTTTGAATGTATTTGATTATAACTAAGTTCTAATTTTTTCAGAGATAAATTTATGTCATTATTATTTCTGCTGCAGCTTGAATGAGATTATTGTTCTGGAGACTACATTATTATTATTNACTTTGACTGTAAACTGAACTAAGCCACTTGAGTTTGGGCAACTCTTGTGTCATCCAAGACTTTAAAGGTCAGCTTATGAGTATCCTGGCTCATGCTTAATTAAGTAGCATCTAGATATTGTTATTTTGTAAATTGTAAGATGTTTAAGATCAATCGCACTCAGCTCTGCAAATCTTGTGTGGGATCGGCTTGAAAGATAAACAAGACAATCTCTAACTTTACTTGGTGTCCACTTGACATACAACATTGAGCTATAGTAATCCCAAATTCAGTTTAGTTTGGCTCAGATCAACCCTTATAACCCGAATTGAGAGTATTGTGGATTCATATTTTAGATTTATGTAGTTATCTCAAGGCTTTCATTAGCTCATGACCCTTTCTAGTTATTTTGTCAGCCACCAGGATCTACATAAATCAAATAAACATTAAAAAACATTCTAGTTTATTCGCATTTTATAGACAACAGGTGATCGTCTGTTCCCCCTATGAAATGCCTTAGGAGAGTAGTTCTCATACCTTCTAATCCCCATTTCTCTACATATACGACGCATGATCGAATGTTTGACAACAAACAATTGAAGATTAAAAAAAGAAAGGCGTGCAAAGAAGAGAAAAATTGAGGACAAAAGAAGATATCAATTTATTCATGTTTTCAAGGGTGAATATTACAATAAATAACCCCTCTATTTATAGAGTAACTAATCTAAAATTAAAAGAACTTCTAATAAACTAAAACATTATCAAAATACTTAACTTAACTTATCTAATCAAATCTAAGTAGATATATTTTGAATAAAACTCTATTTTAAAATTATATTCGAATTCTAACTTTAACTCTATCTTTATCTTTATCACCATAATTTTTTCTCGATTGAGAGTACTCGACTTCGATGAGGTAGTCTAGAACTTCATACTCCAACGAAGTCTATCTTTTGTCTTGACCAAGTGTAGGTATTGTACCCTTGACAACATGTGGCTGAATTCGTCCCAAGAGGAGCGATCTTTCTTATGAACCAAATATAAAAGAGGATCACTTTATGATAACTAAAGCTGCAAATCATCCCCAAAAAATATAATCCAACAAAAGGGACGATCTCACCTTTTAACCAAGTACCAATAACAAACTCCAAAAAGTAAAATCTTTTGCCATTCATCTTTAAAACTTTAATTGGTTATGCATGATGATGAACACAAGGGACTAATATTGTAGACTGGCCTGCAAAAAAATGATTGCAACATCGAATGCTCGAATGGATCTGAATAAGTAAACAATTATGCTATATTGAAAATATAATTTTCATTCAAGTTTGATGGCTAGTCAAAAATATTATCTTTGTGTGTTGATCCAAAATCATTTTTTCACATGTTTAAAAAATCAGACCAATGAGACATGCAATAAAGCATAATATTTATCATTAGTGTCTCCTAGCTTATATTGCACATCAAAAGTAAAAATTTCAGGATTGTAAATAAATTTTCTTTTGGTCTTGGCATGAAATTTAGGAATATTGACAATAAAAGGATGAGCAACACCATATGCTTGAAATTAGTAGACAATAACCTAATATCGATAGGAAAAATATGCAATCGAACAATGGTTTTGGAAAACAACGTGAAGACAGAGTATCATGCAGTTGAGATAAAACCGCAACAAAGTCAATGTTAAAGTCACACAAAAGAGAGGGCGATGTCAATTTTGTTACAAGTTCGAGGACATACGAAATGTTTGACTTCAATGGCAATGCTATATGTAATTTTCGAGCTATGTTAGTGTTAAGTGTATCAACTCCATGTGTGATCATGATAGGTAACACGATACACTATTCTGAACTCTAATCTTCTATGTAAAGGGTGGAAACTATTGTACTATAACCATCTAAAGAAACCCCAAAAGATTTTATAGATTATGACAAGTACGGTTTGATTTTGATTTTCTATACTAATTCTAACCAAGAAAGCAACTAAAAGTGTTTTATCGATATGTGATGAATGCATCGGATTTCTGAATCCCCCTATTAATGCTATTTCCAATTCTCGACCCGTATAAAGTAGTATTTTTCTAGTGTTAATGACAATCGATAATCCAATTGTATTCAATATTCTTTTCAAAGATATATTGAACCTATGTTTAACATGACCCCATCTTATTCCTAGTCAGAATTCGTAGGAAAAACATGCATTAATTCACATGATTGATCATGCACGATTGCAGATGCCATAAATATTATTCATAATATGTATTGCCCGTGTGTTAAATATGCAGTGTTCTACCTATTGTAAGCCTTCCAGCACTACGAATAAACAATAAGTTATCTAAGTGGTGGCCAATCATTCAAACAACACAAGATAAATGTATAAATAATCAAAAACTCAAGAAATTACTAAATTAACGAATCTTGAATTGAAATTAACAATTACAGTGAATATTACAGTGAATAAGCTTTCTTTTTATAGAACAACTAATCTAAAATTAATAGAACGTCTAATAAACTTAAAAATCATCGAAATACTTGAATTAATCAAATACGCATGGTTGAACAATAAAGAGGACCTATTGGCTTTTGAGAGACGGGTGCAGCCGCACCAACTTCCTTGTGGTCGTATAGGCTAAGATTTGGTTGTCGAGTATCTTTCAGTATTTTTGTCATATCTTTTTTTCTAGATATCCGATTGAGATAATTTAAAGTGAGTTAGAAAGTTAACTCAAAGGGCCAAAATTCTTATTTAGATATCATTTTTCAATTTGAACGTTTGCTGTGTCAAAATGAGTCTCAATCAAAGGCTAAAAATTCGAAGCATAACTTTTTTGGCTGGAACTTAATATGTGATAATAGTTTGACTATATTTCATCATTTTGACATCTTTCTTCATCCAATTGACCCATACCACCCTCGAATCTTTATCATGAGGTCTGACACAACTTTTGAGTATGTTGCAATTTAGTCCTCACACTTTTTATCTCACCATTCTTCTTTATTTTTAGCTTTTTTTCCAATTCTTCATCAAATCATGAGTTTTACCTATTAAACACAATACATAATAAATTAGGTAATATTTCAATCAAAGAACTATAAAATATCTTTATTTAAGAACTGAATAAGTCAGTATTCAATTCCAGAGAGATATTGTCACTTTCTTCTAATATAAGGGTCATAATTATCTCTATGGTTGTGAATATATTCCCTAGATAAATTCCTTTATTGCTAAAAGAAATGTTGGAACATGTCAATCATCTTATTCTCACTATCTAGATCCAACATGATGATACAATACCTTACATTAGCCATAAATGAAGATTAAGAAAGAAAATGAGTGCGTAGAGGAGAAGAATTGAGGGTAAAAGATGATATCAATTTATTCACATATTCAATAGTTGAATATTACAATGAATAAGCTTTCTTTTTATAGAACAACTAATCTAAAATTAATAGAACGTCTAATAAACTTAAAAATTATCGAAATACTTGAATTAATCAAATCAAATCTAAATATATAATTTAAATAAAACTCTACTTTCAAAGTATCCCCTGTTTGATGTCATTATTTGGGAAAAACAATGTATGAATGGTGATTTTTAAGAAAATGTATGGTTTAAAAGGTAGGGAAAGTTATGGGTTTACATACAGAATATTTTATTATATGAATGTGTGGTTGAAAATGAGTACGTAAAAAACAAGAGTTTTGAAATAATGACCATCAAACATGGGCTATATTCTAATTCTAACTCTATCCTTATCCTTATCGTTATCCTTATCTCTATCTCCATCAATATTTCAAAACGACTTCTTACCGGGCGAGTGTCTAGTTATTGCAAGCCACAAATTGAAATGATGATGCTCGTGCACTATATTTTTAACAAGACACTTTATTATTGTAAACGTGATCAATTTTTTCCTAAGCCTAGAAGATATTTCTTTCCTAAGGTAATCACCATTTAACTTGGCCTTGTTACTGCCTTCTAAATAAAATCATTGTTTAAGTTTTGGCTCCCCAAGTAGCTTAAGAATAATTAAAATCGTATTCCTTTAATTCTTTCCTGAGGTTCCCACCCTATGGGATTTCTGCATCGCAGTACCCCACCTTTATTTTTTGGTATATGAATCCTCAATCTTTTAAGTTTGTAGCACTTGGGTTTCCAATGGACAATTTCTTTCCATTTGCCAAAGTCAAAGCAGAATTAAAAGGTTGATTATACATTATTTTTAATTAAATAAGAAAAAAAAAAAGAAGAAGAGAAAACTACTTCTCTTCCACCCTGAAATTTCCGTTGGAGGCAGATTGGCAGAAATGGCGGGAGATTGGGTTGGTTGGAAGGGGAGATAGGAACTAATGGGGCGATGGTGAGAGTGGGGAAGGCAGAATCAGATGAGGGGTGAGTGGGGGGAGGAAAATGCTGAATGGTTGGGGGTGTTGTAGACAGCGGTGGGGGTGTAAATGGGGTTTGAGGGGAGTTGCAAATGGTGGGAGGGGTTGCAGAAAGTTTTTAACAGCTTGTCAGGGGATGATTTTGCTATGTATTTCCTTTCCTTTCCCTTTTCTTTATGCTATTTATTTTAATTAAAAATATCAGTATAATTTTTTTTTTAAAAAAAGAAAAAAAAAATTGACCTTTTAATTGTTCAATGGATGGAATGTGTTCACTAGAAACCCAAGTGTTACAAACTTGATTATATATTCTTGTCCGATCACTTGATCTAAAAGTTAAAGATGATAGATGAGGTCAATTGTAGATCATTTAAATATAATATTCAACATGCCCCCTCACGTGTAGGTGAGATTATTATTTTTCATTAAAGCCTTACATGTCCACAATTTTAATAAATGGTGCCAGTGAGCCTTGAACCCAAACATTTACTTGTTTTGATATATCATGTTGAACCATAGTATCTAAAAACTTAAACTGTTAGATAAGGTCAAATGCATATCATTTAAATATTATCTTCAAGTGTTCTCAATATTCTCTCTCATACTCTTAAATCCTGACTACTCAAGTGTTAATTACATTATCATTTCAAGCTTTCATGCCTCAAATACAATGACGGATATGAGTTCATTCCCCGCTCTAGATATATAATATAGCCCTTGTTTGAGCTCCATTATTTGAAAAAAATTGATTTTAGAATAGTGTTTTTGGAGAATTATATGGTTAAAATGTAAGGAGAATTTTTTGGTTTATGTGTAATATTATTTTATTGATAAAATGTGTGATTAATAAAATGAGACAGAGAAATGAATTAAAATTTAATGGAGACCAAACATGTGCATAATGAAAATTAATTCATTCAATGGTTCTTAAGCTAAATAAGTTACACTAGTCCATTGCTTGTCATATGCACTATTATCTCTCCACTTTCATGGTTAAGATAAAACATTCACTCCACTGCAAGTGGACAATATTGTGACCTTACATAATAAAGTGCCCAACTTTATTCACTAGTCATGGACTAATGTTTTTAGGTATGCATGTCAAGTTATATAAACGATTTATATGCATAATTCTAACAATTAGAACAACCGGAGGGCCTTCATGATTTTTGCTCATTATATGGCCCCTGTTTGACAACGATTAAAATAAAACTCTTTTTTTCTCAAACTCATTTTCATCCACTTATTCTCACAGAAAGTTTTTAACAGCTTGTCAGACATTATATGGCCCCTGTTTGACAACCATTAAAATAAAACTCTTTTTTTCTCAACTCATTTTCATCCACTTATTCTCATAATAAAATATTTTGCATGTTAACATATAACTTTTTCCTACTTTTTAATCACACGTTTTCAAAAAAATCATTATTCCAAAACTCATTTTTCCCAAAAAACTCATTTTAAATGGTTGTCAAAGAGGGGCATAATATGATATAGAAAAACTAATAAATAAATGTAATTTATTTATTGATAAAAAAAAAGTTCTACTACACAACTTATGCTTTCAGGGCACTAATCCTAACACTACTAAGGTTATGTTAATTTATGAAAATTTCATATTATTTTGGCTGTTGCAGCTACATGTCTTTTAGTAGTGGATACCTTTGTTTTTCCTAGATTTGTTTGATAAATGAGTTTTCAGTGTAATAGACTAATTTGTTTTCTGTGTATTCAGTGATCAAGATGACTATGAGGTTGTTCGGAAAGTTGGAAGGGGAAAATACAGCGAGGTCTTTGAAGGTATTAACATCGATTTCTGTGTATTCTGTGATCAAGATGACTATGAGGTTGTTCGGAAAGTTGGAAGGGGAAATTACAGCGAGGTCTTTGTAGGTATTAACATCGCAAACAATGAAAGATGCATCATCAAAATTCTTAAGCCAGTCAAAAAGAAGAAGGTAATTCTCTGAATTTCTGTGGCTCAACTGTAGAAACTAGAATGTAAATTTCATGATTTTACTGTTTACGTTTTAACGTTGTTCCCTGGTCGGTAAATTGCATGAATATATCCATAACTTGAATACTTGATAAACCCACCTCTCATGAATTTGAGTATACGGGAATTCTACTGTCTGCGCTGACTATATTTACGTTTTCCTTGTTACATTACTATACGTGGTTCAATTTTAATAGTTTTGAGGGCCAGCAAAAGAAAAATCAAGCTTTACTCCCAATAAATTTGAGGTCAGCTGCATGAAGTCTTTTTCACCACTACATTTGATCCATCGCTGTTCTACTGAAAAATCATATCGTCATAGGGTTATAAGAGGAAAGATTCTTTACGTCTCGAAACTCAATTTGTTCAGAGTTCTAGCTTTTGTTTGCTGAATGTAGCCCATGCTGCATGCCCTCTCTTGATGCTTTATGGAACTTGGAAAATCTTATTGAGTAATTATGTTGAAAGAGAAACTTGCAAGACTGTGAATGATACTTTCCCAAAACTCTTATTGATGGGGATGTCGTAATGAACCCATTCACATATCATAAGCATCTTTTGGAAAAACTCGGTTTCTCTCTAACATGTTTTGACACCTGCTCTGCCTTTGATGGCTTAATATTTTGAGTTGCTCCTTTCATTTGCATTTGCTGATTCATATACTATTCCTTTGATGGCTTAATTTATTAAATTGCTATACATACTGATTTTCAGTATAATTTGAAACTGTGCAGATAAAGAGGGAGATAAAAATACTTCAGAATCTCTGTGGAGGTCCAAATATTGTGAAACTGCTTGATATTGTCAGGGATCCTGACTCAAAAACTCCTAGTTTAATTTTTGAATTTGTGAATAGTACAGATTTTAAAATCTTGTACCCAACTCTGACGGATTATGACATACGCTACTACATATACGAGCTTCTGAAGGTTTACTTTTATCTTATTTCTGTGTGTTTTCATGATGTCCAAGTGCATGTGTCAGTTTATGCGGCGTTCTTGTACGTGCATGCTTTTATTAGAATATAAAATTGAATAATGAAAACTGTTGCCTAACTATTTACTAATGGTTGATTATGCAAAATAATTTATTGATCAAATTGATCTTTGTATTGGACAAGCCTAGGATGCTGGGACTTGGATCTTGAGTACAAATATACTTAGATCCTGCATTTTCTTTTGGATTCCCAATATCAATTAAATGAATCAAATAACTATGCAACAGGCATATTTATTCTGGATCTATGTGATTGAATCAGCCTCTTGAAATTAATATAATTACATCTGGAAAATAAATGGAACTGAGAACATTTATTTTGATCCCTCCTGCCCGTCTTAAAGTTGTAATGGCACCTAGATCAATATAAATGTTAAGAGTAATATGTGACCTTGCTTTTAGCTTGAGGGTACATGCTTATTGTTAGAGATTATTTCCTAAAATAGTCTAGTAAATAGAGTTTGCCCTAATTTCTATCTCAATATAGTACTAGTCATTTGTATATATACCTACAAGCTCTCTATGAATAAGATGTGAGAAATACCTTGAATACTTTGTTCAATATTGTACCATAGTCTCAACCTTCTCTAGCAAGCTGCTCGAGTTCGACTGCTAGGGTTTCTGCTCGTGCCTCTCCAGCGAGCTGCCCTAGGGTTTCTGGTCGCGATAGGGGCTGCACCCATATTTTTCCGGCGATCCCAATCAAGCACCCCGGCACCGGAGGGTTGCCCGTCACCTCCTGCCGCTGATTCAGCCTTCTATCGCCGATTTAGCCCCTCGGTTGGTCCTCGGTCAAGTTCCATTTCTATTTTCAGGCAACTCCAGTTAGCGCCGCCTGCAACGGAGGCGTCGCCCGTCGCCGTTCAGCCTCCTTGTCGCCGTCCAGCACAGTGTTTCAGGGAGCTAGGTCTTTCATTTTCGGTTGTTAGCGTGTTTAAGTGTTTCTGTGGGTTACCAATGCTCACGTGACTTGTAAAGTCAGTTACTTGGGAACTTGGGTTTGTTGTGTGGAGTTGTGGGTTATCAGGAAGTGCAGCTTTATGGGTATTTGGTTGAAGTTGTGTGCTCCAACTTTATTTGAAACTTTTGGTCTTTACTTATTTTCAGCCTTAGGGTGCTACTTACTCAGGTTCGAGTTCTTTTAAGTATTTCGACTTTGTTGTGATTTTTTGCTTTGTTATTTGTTTGATATTTGATAAATGGAGGATAAGACTTCGGTTATTGTATCTGATGTGTTTCCTACTATGTCAAAAATTACGGAACATAAACTTAATAGATCCAATTATTTAAATTGGAGTAAAACTGTTAGATTGTATTTGCAGAGTATTGCTATGGATAATCACTTAACTGATGAACCACCTAGTGATTGTTTGAAAGTCTCATGGCTAAGAGAGGACGCTCGTCTGTTTTTGCAAATACGTAACTCTATTGATAGTGAGGTGGTTGGTTTGATAAATTTCTGTGAATTTGTAAAAGAATTGATGGATTATTTGGAGTTTGTGTACTCTGGCAAGGGAAATATCAAACACACCTATGATGTGTCAAGTCTTTTATCGTGCAGAAAAAGGTGACCGATCTCTTACTGGCTACTTCCATTCAGTAATGATGTCAAAATTCAGCAAGCTCAGTGAGAGAAAATGACGGTTATGAGCTTCTTGGCTGGTCTTCATTCTGAATTTGAGACTGCTAAATCTCAAATCCTTTCTAGCCCTGAGATATGAAGAAGCTTTTAGTAGGGTACTCCGCACAGAGTATTTAGCCGCTACTCAACCTAACAGTGCTCTTGTTAGTCACACTTCTGAATCTGGAAGACAGCCATTTAAAAGTGACAATAAAGGGGAAAACTCAAGTAACTATGATCGAAATTTTAATATTCGAGGACAAGATTCGGGAAGTATTATATGTTATTATTGTCATAAGCCAGGACATGTGAAGAAAGATTGTAGAAAGTTACAGCACAAGAATCAGTCGAGCTAGTCAGCCCATATGGTCTCTACTAATGATATCTCTGAGCCATTCTAATATCTGCAGATGAGTATGCCAAATTCTCACAATATCGGGAATCTCTAAAGTCTTCATCTACTCCTATCACAGCCATCGCCGATTTAGGTAAAATGAACACATGCCTTGTTTCTTCATCTTTCAAATGGATCATTGATTCTGGTGCTAAGGTAATTCTAGTCTATTCTCCTCTTTTCAATCACACGCTTCTAGCTCTATAGTTACTTTAGCAGATGGGTCTATATCTCATGTTCTGGGGTCCTGCACAATTACTCCAACACCCTCAATTCCTTTACAATCCGTTTTAAGCTTACCTAACTTGTCTTTTAATTTAGTCTCTGTCAGTAAGCTCACTCATTCCCTTAATTGTTGTGTTTCATTCTATTCTAATTTTTGCCTGTTTCAAGATCTTATGACGAAGAAGATTATTGGTAAATGACACGAGTCTGGAGGCTTCTACATTTTTGATACACGAACACCAAAGTCTGTTGTATGTTCTGGAGTTGTGACCCCTTTTGAAACACATTGTCGGCTCAATCATCTTTCGTTGCCTATGTTAAAGAAACTGTATCCTCTGTTTTTTAGTATATCTTCATTAGATTGTGAGGCTTGTCAGTTTGCCAAACATAATCGTTTGAGCTCTAGTCCCAGAGTCAATAAAAGAGCTCATGCTCCTTTTGAATTAGTTTACTCTGATGTTTGGGGTCCATGTCCTGTTTTGTCAAAATCTGGATTTAAATATTTTGTTACCTTTGTTGACGATTACAGAAAGTTTTTAACAGCTTGTCAGGGGATGATTTTGCTATGTATTTCCTTTCCTTTCCCTTTTCTCTATGCTATTTATTTTAATTCAAAATATCAGTATAACTTTTTTTTTTTTAAAAAGAAAAAAAAATTTGACCTTTTAATTGTTCAATGGATGGAATGTGTTCACTAGAAACCCAAGTGTTACAAACTTGAAAGGTTTGGAATCTAGATGTCTGATATAGAAGTTGGGAATCTAAATGCCATATTACCCATTGGTTGGATATCTCCATCGTCTTTTCCCTTTTTTAATAAAAAAATGATTTTGTAAAGGATTTTCTGCTTTTCATCGTTATATGTCACATTCTTTATTCATGTATTTAGTTCATAATTGAAAAGCTGATATGTAGGTTCCAACTCCCAGGTTTGAAGTAATTACTGTAATTAAGGCTCACATATTTTGTTACCTTTAAACAAAGTTTTCTTCACTCTAAAATCATGGTGTCAATGGAAGTGTTGTTGAATATATGGTAGTACATTTATCCTAGAAAGATAAGATCTTACACAAACCTTACTCATACATTTGTTGGAAACTTTGATGGTTTGCCAGTTATGAATATTCTACTTTGTTGCTCTCTGGTTGCTGGATATGAAACTCGAAAGATCTAGGAGAGCAAAAATGTGAACAATTAAAAGAATTTAACCAATCACGCGTTCAAATCCAACAACAGTACCTTGACTTAGACTTATAATTAAACTTAAACTACGCTATTCTTGCCCTTGTAGCCCACAAGAATCTTAGCTTGTTTGAATCTGATTCGTACCTCCAACCACTAAACCTTTCTGAATATCCTCCTAAGCCTGTTTGCACAAGTGTGTTGACAATTTTCCTTGACAATATTTGGTTGGGTTCAACATACACCCAAGGGTCTCACTGTGCAAAAGAAAGAGGGTGCAACTGTTTGCACAATTGCACTAGGTTGGAAGGTCACCTCCCTTGTGTTCATTATATACCCATGCACAGTCACAAGACCCCTGTCCTCGGTCCCTGTTTAATTTTGTCTCATGCTTGCAACCCTACTATAGAAAAATTATACCAATATCGCCCTGAGTTAATTAGAGTTATTCAGGGGACCTAATAGACTTATAATTCAAGTTTCCATGGTCTGAGCTCAATCCTCGTATGCTCTCTGCGAACTGGTTTCAATCTATTAATATTGAGTCACTCCCTAACTCTTGAATTATTAAAAAACATAGGAACTCAATAATATTTATTATTTGACTAAACACCACAGAGGTTCAGATCTACATGCCAATGTTCTCACGCCATCCAATTCTCATAATCGGACAGAGTAAAATTACCGTTTTGCCCCACCTTTTATATTTTCTTGAAGGCAACATGTTACATTTTTTGCTGTAAGTGTATAATAGGTTTGTGATCTAATCACAAGTACACTAATTCAATATACATTTTATTTAATTAAAAAGTGCTCAAATTTATTTGAATAGCGAAAAATATCCAAGGAATCATTTGCCTCTTGCTAGAGAGTGATGGATTCAACACTATGATTATATATTCTTGTCCGATCACTTGATCTAAAAGTTAAAGATGATAGATGAGGTCAATTGTAGATCATTTAAATATAATATTCAACATGCCGCCTCACGTGTAGGTGAGATTATTATTTTTCATTAAAGCCTTACATGTCCACAATTTTAATAAATGGTGCCAGTGAGCCTTGAACCCAAACATTTACTTGTTTTGATATATCTTGTTGAACCACAGTATCTAAAAACTTAAACTATTAGATAAGGTCAAATGCATATCATTTAAATATTATCTTCAAATGTTATCAATATTCTCTCTCATACTCTTAAATCCTGATTACTCAAGTGTTAATTACATTATAATTTCAAGCTTTCATGCCTCAAATACAATGACGGATATGAGTTCATTCCCCGCTCTAGATATATAATATAGCCCTTGTTTGAGCTCCATTATTTGAAAAAAAATTGATTTTAGAATAGTGTTTTTTGGAGAATTATATGATTAAAATGTAAGGAGAATTTTTCGGTTTATGTGTATTGATAAAATGTGATTAATAAAATGAGACAGAGAAATGAATTAAAATTTAATGGAGACCAAACATGTGCATAGTGAAAATTAATTCATTCAACGGTTCTTAAGCTAAATAAGTTACACTAGTCCATTGCTTGTCATATGCACTATTATCTCTCCACTTTCATGGTTAAGATAAAACACTCACTCCACTGCACGTGGACAATATTGTGACCTTACATAATAAAGTGCCCAACTTTATTCACTAGTCATGGACTAATGTTTTTAGGTATGCATGTCAAGTTATATAAACGATTTATATGCATAATTCTAACAATTAGAACAACCGGAGGGCCTTCATGATTTTTGCTCATTATATGGCCCCTGTTTGACAACGATTAAAATAAAACTCTTTTTTTCTCAAACTCATTTTCATCCACTTATTCTCACAATAAAATATTTTGCATGTTAACACATAACTTTTTCCTACTTTTTAATCACACATTTTCAAAAAAATCATTATTCCAAAACTCATTTTCCCCAAAAAACTCATTTTAAATGGTTGTCAAAGCGGGGCATAATATGATATAGAAAAACTAATAAATAAATGTAATTTATTTATTGATAAAAAAAAAAGTTCTACTACACAACTTATGCTTTCAGGGCACTAATCCTAACACTACTAAGGTTATGTTAATTTATGAAAATTTCATATTATTTTGGCTGTTGCAGCTACATGTCTTTTAGCAGTGGATACCTTTGTTTTTCCTAGATTTGTTTGATAAATGAGTTTTCGGTGTAATAGACTAATTTGTTTTCTGTGTATTCAGTGATCAAGATGACTATGAGGTTGTTCGGAAAGTTGGAAGGGGAAAATACAGTGAGGTCTTTGAAGGTATTAACATCG
>OU503036.1:18052421-18063922 GCA_912172775.2 Fraxinus pennsylvanica
CTACTTAAAAGGAACACCTGGGAGAGGAATTCTGTATGGCAATCATGGTCATACCAGAATTGAATGTTTTTCAGATGCTGATTGGATAAGATCTAAGGAAGATCGAAGATCTACATCTGGCTACTGTGTATTTGTCGGAGGAAATTTGGTTTCATGGAAAAGCAAGAAGCAAAGTGTAGTTTCACGGTCGAGTGCAGAATCAGAATATAGGGCAATGGTTAAGTCCGTGTGTGAGGTAATGTGGATACATCAGCTCCTCACCGAAGTGGGCCTCAAGACCTTAATACCGGCTAAGTTATGTTGTGATAACCAAGCTGCACTTCATATTGCATCTAATCTAGTCTTTCACGAACGAACGAAACACATTGAGATTGATTGTCATTTCATTCGTGAGAAGATTCAGTAAGGTTTGGTTTCTACATGGCATGTGAAAATAGGAGAACAATTGAGAGATATCTTTACAAAAGCTCTAAATGGAGTTCGGGTGAATTATCTTTGTAACAAGTTGAGCATGATAAATATCTATACTTTTGCTTGAGGGGGAGTGTTAGAGATTATTTTCTAAAATAGTCTAGTAAATAGAGTTAGCCCTAATTTCTATCTCAATATAGTACTAGTCATTTGTATATATACCTACAAGCTCTCTATGAATAAGATATGAGAAATACCTTGAATACTTTGAAGTTATAACACTTATGATGTCCAGTTTTACGCTATTATGAGTATCAGAGCGCAGAGCCCCAGCCCGACCTGTAGGTCTGCTAACATAAAGCGAGGAGGAATGAAAAGAGTACTTCCTTTCATACCGTTGCTCGAGTGGTCTCGTATAGTTGAGTTAACGAACTGATAGTCATATCCAATCCCTATGAAGTGCTTTCAATTTCCAATTTTTTTGTGTTTAGTGAGGATATCAAGATTCTCTTAAGAGAGATTTGAGTGGTGGTTTCATATAAATTAACACAGGATAGTAGTACACTAATATGAGCAGAAACAGAGGTGCTGCATGCTGATCGATCCATGAATTCATGTTACTATTGGTTCACTTGGCAATACAGGAGTTTTGAACCACCTCATCTAAAAGCCTAAAGTGGTTAGAAAGGGGATATATTTATTTATTTAAATTTGATCTTCAACACGCCCCTCTCTTGTGCACGCTAAATCATATTTTTTAATCAAATGTCTGTTACATGCTCAATTTCATTAGTGGATAGCTGCGATGCTTGAACCCTAGACTCTCATCTGATACAATGTTGAACCACCCATCTAAAACTTGAGCTCGATAAGGAACACATTTTTTTGTTTAATCTTAATCTTCAACATGGAATATTCTAGTTCATATGTTCCTAGTTACTGTCATAACATAGACCCAATGATAATAGCATGCTTAATTTATCATTTACTTTTTGAACGTGCAGGCTTTAGATTACTGCCATTCACAAGGGATAATGCATAGAGATGTCAAGCCTCATAATGTTATGATTGATCATGAACTACGTAAACTCAGGCTAATTGATTGGGGTTTGGCTGAATTCTATCATCCCGGTAAAGAATACAATGTTCGAGTGGCTTCAAGGTTTGTTTAATTGATTAGAATTAAATTTCCATCCATTTGTTTGTTCTCTTCTCCTCGATGGCCATGCTAAAGATTCCACTTGTTATGCTGACGATAAAGAGTTCAACTAAATTATGTCTTTGATTCTTAGTTGGTGACTTTCTTCATTTTAATAATTATTCAGGTACTTTAAGGGGCCTGAACTACTTGTGGACTTGCAAGACTATGATTATTCCTTAGACATGTGGAGCCTGGGCTGCATGTTCGCTGGAATGGTGAGAGCTGTTCTCGTAACAAACTTGCATATTTAGTTTAATGCCGTAGCTGTACTAGTTCTCATTTTCTTTTAATCAGCAGATTTTCCGGAAGGAGCCATTTTTCTACGGTCACGACAACCATGATCAGCTTGTCAAAATTGCCAAGGTAATTTTGAGTATAACATATGGCCATCCTAAATTGAGAAATGTATTCAACTTGTAGTAACTTGATGAAATAATGTGCTGATTGGTGTCTTAAAAGATCGTTTGAAGAGAAGTCATTTTCCAAAAGTTCTCTTGACCTGTTTTCTCCATAGGGCTTTGAGAACTGTATTCAACTTTCATTGGTGTAAATTGATGTAGATCGGCTTCTAGAGAACTGCTTCAGCTACTCCAGATTTTAAAATAGCTCAAGGAGTAGAACATTGTTAACATGGCCAATTAACAATTGTAAGATACTTTCAAAAGATTTTCCAATCAAGGCTTTTGCGTGGTGTTAATCTAGGAGAATATACAAATGATGTACTACTATGGTGCTTAATGAATGCCCAATTAAACTGTTTAAATGATATAATAATAAAGCTTACAGTGCATAGCTGCACATAAATAGGGAAGCTGGAGATGTGCAGTCTGGATTTATAGTGCTTCGCTTAATAAACTTACACCCATAACACCAAAGGCCACCTTTAAAAATTTACTAGTAGCGACAATACAATAATCATAATTCAGAGGGTTATTCCAATATCAGATTGGTTAGACCAACAACAGAAACAAATCCTCTTTCTTCTTCAAGTTGGTAACATCACACCAACCTTGTAGTAGTTATCTGTTTGCAAAAGACTCCGAAACAGAATGGAAGAGTTCTTTCACTTCGCTCCTAGTGAAATACTGAGTTTATTACACATAGTAATTCAATTAACAACCTATTGTACAGGCAATTACATTTACAGAAATAAATTTTCTCAGAAAGCGTGTAATAAAAAATCTGTGAAAATAATTCACACAAAATGTATAAGAAGATTTTGATGTAATTAGCTCATTGATATTTCAAAAAATGACTAGAAACTGCTCAAATTGTGTTTGTATAGACATTAAGGGCTTGAGAGTTTTGGAGTACCGGTTATGAGCTTTTTTAAAGTACCGGTTTTGAGCATTTATGAGCATAACGGTTTTGAGGTTTTAGTAGCGGTTTTTAAACCTATCTAACCTATGCTCGAGAATTTATTATCCATTGGTTCTGAAATTTTTTTAAAACAATAAAATTACATATATGTCCCTTAGTGAAAGTTTTAATTTATAGTTTCTTGTAAGAATTTTTTTCTCATAAGTTATATATTACTTATAGGTAAGTTTTATTTTTTTGCATATACGTTAGTATTTAACTTAAAAAGGTAAACAAATTTAAATATTTACTTAAAATTTCATGTTAGTATTTTTTTCACCTATACGTAAACTTTACTATTATAAGTTAATTTTGTACTTTTAAATATTTTTTACATGAGTGAATTTTTTACTTATAAGTAATTTTTATATTTTATAAGTTAATTTTTGTATTATTAGTAGTATTTTTACTTTATAACAAAATTTTGCATGAGTGAATTTTTTCTTATAAATAATATTTTGTTTATAAGTAATTTTTTAATTATAATGTAATTTTTTTTGCTTATAAATAACTTTTTAGTTAATATACTTTTTTTTACAAGTTATTTTTGAACAAAATATGTTTGTTGTAAAAAAAAAAAAAATTTAAAGGGTAAAATTAGAAAAGTATACGGGGAACGGCCAAAATCCGTCGATTTGGTGGTTGAGAACGGGTCAAAATTACACCACCAATTTTGAGTTTTTTTAAACCATAAAAAACTGATGATAAAAAAAATTATCAAACTACCAAAAATCAGTCAAAAATGGTGAAAAAAACTTCAGCAGGCCCTAAAATGAAGCTCAAATTCACAAATGATCTCAATGAATGAATAGTTGTTTACTTCATTGACATGAAGGGGTTTTCCTAAAGATTTTCTATAATGCAAGGTTTTAAACCCTTAGCTTTGTTTGGAACAGAACAATTTATATAGCAAAAAACAATGAAGTAGCAAATTGAGATAATTTTGAAGGTTCATGTAGGCCCATCAATTTCCAGATAATTTGAACATTAAGAAACTAGAGTAGTGAAATGCAAATATAAAATTACTTTGGAGAAATTTCAAATAATGTGGGTTAAACATGTCCTCATTCATTTGTGAGCGTGTAGGACGTCTATAACCTTGGTTTGGTTGGACACTCTCATATTATATATTTTTTACTCAAAGTTATTATTAAATAATAAATAGGTAGTAATATTTAAAAGATTTCAACCAGAAAAATTAATAACAAGTATAAAACTAAATTTATACTATATAAATGAAGAATTTTAAAAAATTAATCAATGTGTCAGTGACGTTTGTGTAAATACATTTTTTGAAAGATCGTTTGTCAGCACATGTCAAATACACGTGTCCGTGCATGTGCATAATAGGTTGCGGATGCCCATAACATTTTTAATATGACCATGTCTTCCTTAACTTGGGTAGTTTCATTATATTTCAGCACTTGAGCTCCTTTGCCTGGTAAAACCATCTCCCTTGAGAATTTGATCTCTATAATGAGTTTTGAGACGTTTAAACTTTGTTCAAGGACATCTAAAACTCCTCTCAGTTAGAAGAAAATGTGTTCTTTCTTGTTGTCAAAGAACTCTACTTGTTAAACACAAAATCTATCCTTAATATTTGAGGATCGAAGGAATATACTAATGTTATTATTTACATTTCCTACTCTTAAGTAGGATTCACAATATGGATGCCTAAATGGTGGTAAATATGAATAAGGGAACAATATAATTGTATGCCACGTTGTTCGCGGAAGGCTTGTCATGTGAGTTCATAATGACTTTGGGCATCCTTCCCTTGTAAGTTTTAAGGGTGAATTCTATTCAAAGTGGTTGTTATAATTGGTATCAAACTAGGCACCTTCTTGGGGGGCTCTAGTTGCAGACAAGGCGACTCAAGGAGGATTATTTCCAATAGAAGACTAATTTTGTGGAGTTAACAAGCTAGGAAAAATGGCTGTCGTGGATGTCAGTTTTGAATAGAAGTGGAACATTACGATTTAATTGTATCCCACATTGCTCGTGAAAACTTGCATTGTGAGTTTATGTATACTTTGGACACATCCCCTTACAAGCCGTAATAAAAGTGATACCCTAAGTGGTTACAGAAATTGAATTGAGTTCTCTCTCTTTACATGTATCTTTGCCTCTTGCTTTGGAAGCTCATAATTTTTCGAACTGTCTACATGTCCTTATCACTAAACTAGATGAACCTTGGTTTGGTATTTATGATTGTTTTCTGTATAATCTTGAAGTATGGAAGTTACTGCCAATTCCTAACTTGCAGAATGGGAAACTGGAAATAATAAGGACCAATAATGCTAAGCAAAAGAATTCAAGTTTCCAAATTCACTGATTTTATCATCTTGGAAAATCCACATATATGAGTTATCTTGTACACTCAATTTTGAGTGTTTTTGCCAACAATGTAATCGGGTCTACTTATCATGCATGACAGAGCATAATACTTCAATGCAGAAATAGGATTTCAGATTGTGGATGGGCTTAACCTGCAAATTGGTTCTATGCTTTGCCAAAATCATGATTATACGACTGGATTTTTCAATTGCAATTTGCCTGAATTGCATAAATATAAACTTTTTGTAGATAATTGGCAAATCCTTGATTACAATTTGTAGTCATTTATTTTATTATGCGCTCCAATGAATTAGATTTTGGGTTCTTTCTAGACTAGTACTTGTTTTCACCACAGAAATCCATCGATTTTTCCTTTTTACTTATGGACTGTGTACCACAAACTAAATTTTCCAATATGTGGTTAGTGGCGTTTTTTTTAATGATTTGTGATTACAGGTACTTGGTACAGATGAGTTGAATGCATATTTGAACAAATATCATCTTGAACTGGATCCTCAACTTGATGCTCTTGTTGGAAGGTATCTACTAGAATATGATTTGTCTCCATGCCCACCACCGAACCTAGCTGGAAATACAATAAGATAAGAATGCAAAGAAATGTTATCATAATAGACACAGCTTGTAGTATTCGAATCTCATATCTCATTTTCCTTTTTCTTGATATTTGGAATTGATCTGCAAACATCCTAGTTCATCTCTATCTTGTCTATGAGGGAAATAATGAGAAACTAACAATACTGCTTCTCTCCCAGGCACAGCAGGAAGCCCTGGTCTAGATTTATCAATTCAAATAATCAGCATCTCATTTCCCCCGAGGTCATTCATTTATAGACCTTTCGCTTTTTTTTTTGGTCATCAATTTCCTGTACAACTTCACTGTTGATTTATCCGATTTTCTTCTAATGTCATGTGCAGGCCATTGATTTTCTTGATAAGCTTCTCCAGTATGATCATCAAGATAGGCTTACAGCTAAAGAAGCAATGGTAAATTTCGGTTTCTTAACTTTTTCTAATTTCTTGCAGTTGGAGAATATGTGGAGTTTCCCATACCTATGCCTCACTTTGCTTCCAAGAATTCACAATTTTGTGAGCCAAAATATTTATTTAATTTGAGTTCACCTTTTAAATCATTTCAAAAATGATCTTTTATCTTGGTTTTAATATGCGAGTTTCTCAAATATCTTTTAATTGGTCTTGATTTCTGAGATGATATTTCTTACAGCCTCTTTATATCTTACTAGATAATAATCAATAATGTTGGAACACATAATCTACTTATTTTTAATTTCTATCTTTCATCTATTTCTCACCAAGAATGTGCAATACATAGCTCTCGATTGCATGCTTTGCATAGTTTTGCATTTTGTTGCATCCATAATTCACTTGCGGTCTGTTATTTTAGCAGTGTATTTGGTGAATAAATGAGGGTGATATTTCTTGTCCTTTCTTTTTCACCTAATTCATTGGCAGAATCCTTTATCACAGCGGGTTTTAGTTACAGAATTTAGGTGCCTTCAGTTTCACTGTTCTTGTACTTGTATGCCTGCATTTGGTCTTTCTCTTGCTCCCTCGGTTGTTTTTTCAAATTTCTGATCTGTGCTCTTCATTCTTAGATTAAAATGGATTATACACTTGCATTGCACTAGATTTTGGTATTACACTCTCGAAGATTGAACAATTTACAAACAGCTGTTTAGAATACTGTTAAGCCTCTCTATCACATTTCTGCTAAATTCACATTTTCGATCTATTATTTGGCTTAATAAAAATTTCTAAAGCACCCTTGTTCTTATCTCAGGCTCATCCATACTTTATCCAAGTGAGGTCTGCTGAAAATAGTAGAATGCGGGCGCAGTAGGCTTGTACTCTTTTACATGTTTAAGTGACGTAATAATGTCTGAAATTTCCATGTTCTGAAGATGATGGTTGCTAAACAGCTTTATAACATTCTCCTAATTCCCTCGTCATTGCAAAGATATTGTATTTTCAATACTTGTATGAATGAAATGCCATATGTTACCATTCGCAGATTATCGGATGATTGGTCCTAGTTCGTGTTTTAGCTATCACAGCGTTATAGTTATTACTATAGTTACGAGTTGTTTGTTTGATTTGGTGTAGTTCATGTCAAGATTCAATGCAGATTTAACGTAGAAAAACTTTACTGCCATTGCTTGCACGTGAACACAAATATTGGGATATGATATGCAAGGCATGTTTGGCGTCAGGATATCAAACCAAATTTTATCTTCTTCGTATCTGTTCCCATCCGGCCTATCAAACATGTCAATAACGAAATTTGCATACATAATAGATTAGGGTGTTGTGGTCGCTCATTGTGCGGTTTGAACATGTATAGCACGCAAGTAATGGACAAAACTAAGCAAGACTTTGTAATCCAATATATCAAACCATGCATTCATGTCAATAACACAAGGTGGTTGTCAATCCAAACACCCATTGTAGAGTTGAGATCAGGGCACTACCAATATGTGACATTTTGTCAATGTTACTAGCTTTCTTTAATTATTTGTAGTTCTTTGCTATAATGTGATAAACTCATCTGTAATGATTTTTCGAATTCAGCCCCACTATTACTAAAAACGAGTTGGGATCTACCATCCTCATTTCTTGATCACTTTGGCTACCACCGACATTTGACAACTCAATATTGTTAGCAAATAGCAAGCAAGGAATCACAGAATATACTACAGTAGTGCCTTACGATATGCTAACAAGAGTTTGATGTAATATATTGTCAATTTTACTCGGAGGACAGCCAAGGAGACATTGAAATGAGGACAGAAGATTAAAAATCTGGCACCACTAAATCATTAGATTCTGGAAGCTGCCAAACATACTTCACAAAACAGTAATAAAATGAACTAAAAGTGAAGAGGAGATATTATAAACATATTTAAGAGTTTCAAGCCATTTAACCACCAACAGTTTGGAACATTTTTTCAATGGAAACAATGAAACCAGTCCTAGCTAAATCACATGACAGATTGGAGACACAGTTGAAACCCATATTTGATGTTTCCTTTAACTGGAAATCATCATTTCTTAAGATGAGGAAAACATGCGTACACATCTGCTTTGGGGTGCTTTGCTTCAGCATGTTCCCTGCATTTCACCTCTGAAGTAGTGCAGATAAATGTTTGCATGCACACCTTGCACTGCAATTCACAACCACCAAGCATTAGAAACGATGACAAATGCAATACATACAAGCATGCATCATAAACATTAAGCACAAGATGACTTTAAATACTTTAGCGGAAAATTTTACATCACACTTGTAAATTCTTGCTTATAGCTGTGCATATAGCGTAGATGACCATTCTCATCTTCTAGTGCATGTGGGTCAGCCCAGGGGAAGGGGGTAAGGCTCGGCAGGAAGGATGTCTCGAAGAGACAGAACCAGTTCCACCTCCTAAGATGGGTATTCAAATTGAAAGTGTACAAATGCAGCTAATTCAGACTATCATCATATTGTGAAAGTAAACTGTCCTTTCTTTGTCACTTTAGAGTTCGAAATATAGTGGAGAAAATAAGATGCTAGAATAAAGAACTTTATAGCTTGCACCTAAAGAGCTAAACGAGATCCAGAGTACAGCACAAAAATGGAGAGATTCATAAATAATTGAAGAAGTGAAAATCAATCAAAAGATGGAGGACTGCGGTGGAGGTATCAACTAGGCTGCATACAATTTGACAAATGCATAATCATCAAAAATCTAGTGCACTTATAATCATGAACAAAGGATTAAATGAAGATCTTGAACACCTGAAGCTTGCTCTATTTAGATCCTAAAATTTAATGCAAACCAGTTAAATACAGCTTCCACGTGAAAGCTCTTTTTTTCTTGTCTGTGTCAATTATAGCGTCAACTCAACTTAACTAACTTGACTCCTTGACACTTTCCATTTTCAAGCTGGTCAGTAAATAAACGAATTCAGAACCATAAATTTTTAAACGCGCCAATACAAAAGATTGTTTTTATCTTTGCAACATAGCTCAATTCAAAACCCAAAGCTATTCTCCAGTCAAAAGAAGCTGCACTTTTTTCTCAGATGAAGAAAATGTTGAGCAAGTTCAAACCCTCTAATTTACTAATGAACAGAGGTTTTTCAAAAAAATAAGGCATTTTTAACTTCTCATTGTTTTTCTGTCATGAATATCCAAACTATAGCAAGTAAAATTTAAAATACAAAAATTAAATTCCTTTAGTTAAAACACAAAAAATTAGTCTCGTGTTCACCAAGAAAAATCCTAAACCGGTTTGCTTCTCCTTTTCCAAAATCGAATATCAAAATCAAAACTTCTTAAAGTGTATAACAATCTTGGAAAATCTACTTTAATTAAGCAAAACACTTAAAAAATGAACGGAAAATTACTGCAAGTTTCATATACAGAATACTCCAACAAAACATCAACAAAAAAACCCAAATTAAACTAAATAAAAATTATGCAGAAGAAATATATAATCTAAACCTGGATCGTCATGGCCTTTTTGTTGGATTCAAGCTGACTTCCTGCGCAAAAATCACAATCTTTTCATAAGATTAAATCCTATTCAAATCAATAAATTCCCTATTTGATCTCAGAATCATGGAACCAAAAAAGCATTCACATACCTTTTCCTGCAGCCTTCATCTTTTCCAAATTCTTTTCACGAGCCATCTTGGATTTCTGTGCATTACCTCCACCCATGGCTTCAGATCTGCGTCTTTCGGTCTCCAAGAAAATTCTAGATAGAGCCCTTTATTTTTCTTAAATTTTTCTTGGCCCTTGGGTTTGGAATGAGGGCAGAATTCGTGCTATATATAATACTCCCAAATATTTTTTTTAACCTTTTTCAGTTAAATTTATAAAAAGGGGTGAATTTGGTGAGATGGGTAGATGATGAATTAATGAGAGATCGAAGAAAGTTGCAAAAAATTGCTAGGTTTTGCTGATATGGTGGGTGTCTATCTGTTACTTGTCTTTAGCCCAATAAATGGTGGCCGTGTTCATGTACAAATTATGAAACGTAAATATTACAAACCTAATTTTTCTATGCATGAATCTTTCTTTTTGACTTGATGAATACGTGTGGGTCCGTCATTCGATGATAAGGGTAGTCTACGACTGCAAGTTTGGTTAAAAAATGAATTTCCGATTCACATGAAAATCGTAAATTCATTTGTTGATAAGGTCAAAAAACATATAATTTTATGTTCAATGAATAATGCTATCTGATATCATCGAAGTTAAAATATCAATTTATGTGACGCTATGGCCTATGTGATAGAATTAATAAAATGTATAATTAAGTGATTTAATTAATTGTACATATTATTTAATATCATATTATTGTCATTTATACTGATATTTTAACGTTAGTATTGATAAAAAAAACTTTACTAATGTCGAATCGTCAATCAATGGCACAACAATGCCAAGCAGTTTAGACTATGTGTTGGCTCCTGTTTAGAAATACTTGACTCACTTTTTATCTACTTGTATCGAGAAATCGACAAGTATTACTCATTTATTCATCACTTATTTTTATATAATAATTTAAATCGTTTATGAACAGTTTTAAAACATACTTTTTACAATTCCTAAAATGACCTACAACAATATGTATGTTTTCTTGTATAAATAATCATTGAAGTCCTGATCAAAACAAAAACAGAAAGAAAATTAAAAATAAAAATAATAAGGCATTTCTCGATGCAGCAAATTTTGATTAAGAAAATAGAGAAATAACTTGTCTTCTAAAAAATCAACCCATTAAATTTAAATTTAACGAGAAACTTTTGCCAATGATCAAAGAAAGAGAATATTGCAGTGTATTATTATTATTATTATTCTTATTATTATTATTATTATTATTATTATTATTATTATTAATACTAGGGTGCAACAATACCGTTGCAGGTTAGGAACAAATATATTGTAACATCACATTTCTTCCCTCGATAGCCACAACATGCGCACCTCAAAAATTAAACAAAATTCAATATATACACAACTATCAAAATAAAGATTTAAACTTTCTTTTATTTCCTATAAAATTATATTATTCTTCAAAATTTATTACCTTTAGGGTGCGTTTGATTGCAATGGTGGAAAATGGGTGGAAAGAAAATATTTTATTGGGAAAAGATTTGCCTAGAAAAT
>OU503036.1:18068680-18082415 GCA_912172775.2 Fraxinus pennsylvanica
ATGAGTGTAGAACACTCATCAAAGACCAATATAAGGCCTCCTCCAACCAAGGCTCTCTTTTTACCCAAAGCTCATGAAGTTGAAGTTGTCTCTTGCAACATTTTTAGGCAATCTTTGAAAATGATTGATGTAACATTTGTAACTAAGAGTGTCAAGTGTGTCAGCCTATCGTATAAGGCGGCTAACGCATTGTTAAAGTATTTATTGTGTGATAAACATTGATGTGAAGCATCAGTCAAGGAGATGGGGCCACGTGGTTCTGATCCAATAGACACCAAGTTGGCCAAAGCACTATAAATAGAACCTCTTTGTAACTGAAAAATGGTTGGATCCTGAGATTTTAAACTCTTAAACCTTTGATAATAAATGACCTTGCAAAATTCTATACATGTCATCTAGCTTTGCTCCTCACATATATTTTAGTTGGATCTTTTACTTGTTTTCCATTAGCATTGGATTAGTGATTGTTATTAGCGCATTTACCCTTTTTTTACCCCTCGAAACTCGAACATTTTTGTCTTCCACCATAGAGCATCTCCCGCGTTCACTCTAGTCTCACTATTCATCTATTTTTCAGTCAAAACGCGTCGAAATTTGCTTCAGCTGGCGGGAGTAGGCTCGGCATCTATTGTCTACGTAAGCGTTACATTTTCTTGGGTTCAACATATTGACGCCATCTGTGGAAAAATGATATATTTCAACCACGAGTGTCCCGTGGGAGGAAGCCGATTATAGGCAGATTGGAAGGAATTTTCCAACTCTCGAAAAATGTGTGTTCTTGAAGAAAGAACCGTTGGGAAATCGTTCGGTATAAAATCAATTTGATCCTTGAAAAATGGAGTATCAAGACAAGAAAAAGCTTGTTGGCATGAGTTCGGGCAGCAAAGAGAATATGCCCCAGAGGACGAGGGAACACCCTAAACAAGGGAAACTCTCACGTGTCATCCCAACCGCTCACCATCGGCTTTACCAACATTATAGACGGCGTGGGTCCATGGGCGTGGGTAAGGTAGCAACAAAACTTACTAGGAAGGTGAACACAATAGCCGCTGATATGAGGAACATAACCTAGTTGAACACGGCCATGCATGAATTGCTCATGAGCATGCGGGGCCAAGGAGGATACCCAGTTCATCCGCATGCAGCCCGAGGAAACGTATTCCATGCCTCGTCGCAATGGCGCTACCACGAAGAAGAAGAGGTTCAAAGCTAAATGGCTGGACACAAACATCATGCAAGGATGGAAGCCCTCCAAGAAAGGGAGGTTGAAGTTGATGCATCCACCAATTACGCCTCCGAACTACCTAATGAAACCCCATTCAATTTTCCACCAAACTATGAACTAGAGAACCTGCCTCAAAGATCCGTAAGCGTCTTCGACAAGCTGAGACTAGAGGCACCTATAAATAGGCATGCTCATCCTCCCTCTATGCTAAGAAATAGGCAGAATCGACCTCTTCCTATGCCTAAAAATAGGCAGTATGAGCCTCTTCAGTTCGAAAAACGAGACGAACATGTCCTCCTCGATGAAGAACCTCAGATCCCTCCACCTAGAAATAGGCAAGAAAGGTGAGAACGGGCGAGAAGTGAAGTAGGGCCTTCCCATCCGTCCCCAGAGACTCAATTTAGGAAAGATGAGGATTCTGATGAACTACAAAGGTCCTGCGATCTTGACGATGACGATGATAATTCACCATTTTTCCAGGCCATTAGAAATGTCCCTATGCATAACCACTTTACACTCCCCAAAATTTCCAAGTATGATGTAAGAGGTGATCCTGCGATGCATCTCAACAACTTCAAGACTCATATGAATCTAAAGGGAGCCACCTCAGCCATGAAGTGTAGAGCTTTCCATTTGACCCTAAATAGAGCAGTCGAAATCTGGTATACTAGACTACCAGAAGGGAAGATTCGGAGCTGGCCTGATCTCAAAAAGGCATTCCTTAAATGCTTCGCCGCAAGTAAAGAAGAAGAATGAAATATCCAATGCTTGCATGATATGCGGCAACAGCAGGGTGAGTCTCTAAAAAGTTTCTTGTCCCGCTTTACGGATGAGATGACCTATTGTGTACAAGTAATGGATAGGGAGGCTCTAAAGGCTCTAAGGGGAGGATTGGACCTGGAGAGATGTGCAAAACAAAGAGCCTACCAACGATGATGTTTTACTGGAAATGATAAGCGTGAGATTCTCAATGAAGATTTGAGGGATCATAGGAACAGGGCTAACTAGGGACTCCCATATCCTCAAATGCAAAGAAGAAGAGGCCCAACTTTACATTTGATGGACCATCAAGGACAATCGACCTATCTCAACCCGGGCAAGCCTTAGCTGTAGCAATTCTAAATGCAGTGCCTTCTTTGACCTATGAGGAAGTAAACCCCAGCACGACATTCCAAAACAGACCCTATCAAAGAATCCCCCAAACAAGGAGGGGTAGCGGATGAGGCGCTGAACCTAGAAATAGGGATGAAACATCCCTCTACTGTACGTACCATCATTCATAGAGCCATAGTATTAAAGGCTGCAGGGATATTGCGAGACATCTTTAGAGCACCAATCAAGAGAGGAACAGGCGCCTCCGAAGAGATGCTCCTCCTAAGCACACCCAATAGCCTAGGAATGTTGATCCAAGGTACCCCAACAAGAACGACGCTCCCAAAAGGAGAGATACTGATGCAGAACAAGTTAGGAAAAGTCAAAGACAAAGAAGAAGACCTCAAGAAATGTTAGCCAAGAGCCCATAAGAGAAATCGATACGATCTTTGGAGACCTATACGTTGGGAGAAAATCTAAGAACTCCCAGAAAAATTGTGCCGGGGAAGCGGTGGACCCCCCTAATGAAGTGCTTTATAGTCAACCGAGCTTCTATAAAAAAAAATTTCAACATATTACCTTCACCTAAGATAATGCAGTGGATACGCATTATCTACATTGCAACACCCTAGTTGTGAGGGCCATCGAAGCCTGCAATGGCCTGAAAAGAATGCTAGTAGACATGGAAGCTCTGTCAACATCATATTTAGAACCACTTTTGATAAGATGAAAGTTGATCACGAGCTAGCCCCAATGAATTTCTCTTTATATGGCTTCACAGGCGATGACATCATCCCAAGGGGTAAAATCACTTTAGCAATAAAGATGGGGACTGCATCCTTGACTGCCAACCATTTCATAGAATTCTTGGGCTTATCACGGAGTGTTGGGGAGACCTGCCTTGATGGAACTATGGACCGTCACTTCCATCGACAAAATGTGCATGAAGTTCCCAACCGAGAACAGTATAGCCACGGTTAGAGGTGATCAAAGGAGCGTGAGAGAATGTTACTCGAATTTCCTAAGGAAAGCCAAACCAAGAAGTATCAATGTGATTACCATGGACATTAACATGGATGACGTCCCTGAACAAGGAAAAAAAGTTGAAATGATAGACGCCTTTGAAGAATGGGCCATCCTTGGAATTATACGTACTTCTGAAAAAGAGGTTGTTTGTGAAAAACAGACAACCTCTGAATAAGAGAGAGCTATGAAAGAAGTAGCTAGTGTAGAGGAGCTAGACCCTCACATCATTGATTGTGAACCTCAGATAGCTCGTATGGAAGAGCTTGAGAACTTCTTAGTAGACCTACAGGACCCCTCCAAACACCTGCAGATTGAAAGAAATCTGCCTGGAAGCCAAGGAGAAACTAAAAAGCTTCTTGTTGAAAAGTCTTAATGTCTTCGCTTGGAAGCACGAAGACATGATCGGCATTAACCGAAAAGTCAATTTCTACCACTTGAACATTGACCCAAGGCCACAGCACACTGGAAGAAGAGAAGACCTCTCAATTCGGAGAGATATGAAGCCATAAAGGACGAAGTTAAAGGTTGATCGATAACTGTTTCAACTGGGAGTCTCTGTATCCAAAGTGGATCTACACCTAGTGTCAGTCAAGAAATACAACGGTAAGTTGAGGGTTTGCATGGGTTTTTCAAACCTGAATCAAGCTTGTCCCAAGGACAGTTTTCCACTTTTCCGAATGGACCAACTCGTGGATTCAATCACTGGACATAAACTTCTTAGCTTCATGGATGCATATTTTGGGTACAATCAGATCCCAATGTACCCAGCAGATGAAGAACACACGTCTTTCATAACAGATAATGGTCTGTATTGCTACAAGGTCATGCCCTTTGGGTTGAAAAAAGTCGGAGCCTCCTACTAAAGACTTTTTAGTAAAATGTTCACAAACCTTATTGGGAAAACCATCGAAGTTTATGTGGATGACATGCTGGTGAAAATATTAATTGCAAGGGAACATGTCAAACATCTCAGCGAAACATTTCAAATATTAAAGAGGTGGGGGATGAGGCTCAATCCTTTAAAGTGTGCCTTTGGAGTCACTTCTGGAAAATTTATGGGCTACATTGTCAACCAAAGGGGCATTGAAGCCAACCCAAAAAAATCAAAGCTCTAATCGATATGAAATCACCTTGAAAACCAAAGAAGGTGCAGAGCCTCACCGGACGTGTAGCCGCGTTGAAACGTTTCGTTTCTAAGGCCACAAATAAGTGCTTTCCTTTTTTTAAAATTCTAAAGGGGAGAAATAAGTTTCAGCAAATAGAGGAATGTGAAGTAGCCCTACAAGAGCTAAAAAAACACTTAGGACAGACTCTTTTCCTTTCCAAACCAAAGGCCAGTGAACCATTGTAGCTGTACCTGGCAGCAATCCTCGAGGCAATCTATTCAATTTTGATAAGGGAGGAAAATGAACACCAGCTACCTGTTTATTATGTAAGTAAAGTACTATTGACAGTCGAGGCTGGCTATCCAGGAATGGAAAAGCTAGCACTCTGCTTGGTGACAGCATTACGAAAATTGAGGTCATATTTCCAGGCCCATACTATTCGGGTGCTAACTAACTTCCACATAAAGCAAGTACTGTAGAAGCCTGACGTTTTAAGCAGGTTATTGAAGTGGGCTGTAGAGCTCAGCAAGTTTGATATTCTACTCAAGCCAAGGGCTGTTATAAAGGGATAAGCATTAACAGATTTTGTAGTAGACTTAACCTCTATTCCAAAATGGAAGAGTAGATGGAACATGCTGAACCTCCTACATGGAGCCTTTTTATCGATAGATTGTCAGGGGACACCAGGTCAGGAACAGGAGTAATTCTTGTCAATCCAGAAGGACATAAGCTTACCTGTGCTGTAACGCTCAGCTTCAAAGCCACTAATAACATAGCAAAATATGAGGCTCTCCTCGCGGTCCTTAGACTAGCCAAGGAAATGCTGGCAAAGAGGCTCGTAATCAGTAGTGACTCTCAGTTTGTAATAAGTCATGTTCATGGAAATTTTTCAGCCAAAGACAAGTCCATAGCTGCATACTTGAAACTGGTTATGGAGTTCATTCCTGCTTTCGAAAGATTTAAGTTGGTGCAAATACCACGCACAGAAAAATGTTCATGTCGATGCCCTTTCAAAGTTGGCCAACGACAAAGTTTTTGAATTGTTCGCTATGGTACCTATAGAGTTTCTTCCTAGACCCTCCACCACTACTGGTAAAGAATTAATGTGGGTTGAAGATACTCCATTATGGATGAAGTCAATCGTATCTTTCCTCGAGGACCAAACATTACCCTTTAAAAAAGATGAGGCATAGAAGCTCAAAAGACGAGCCTGTCACTTCGTCTTCCAAGACAATGTATTGTATAAACAAGAATTATCCTTGCCTTTGCTTTGATGTATAGGTGGGGAACAAGCTAACTATGAACTATGTGCTTCGAAAAATTCATGAAGGGGTGTGTGGAAATCACACAGGAGGATGGTCCTTGGCATAGAAAGTGTTGAAGCAAGGATTTATTGGCCTGACTCGAAAAAGGATGCTCAACAGTTTGTCAAAAAATACGATGTGTCAATGCTTTGCAACTATTCAGAGGTAGCTTTCCCAGGAGCTAAGTGTTGTCTCCAGCTCCTGGCCATTTGCTAAATGCGAGATTGACCTTATAGGCCATCTTCCCAAAGGAAGATGGAACTCTAGTTTTACAATTGTCGCCATTGATTATTTCACCAAATGGGTAGAAGTCGAGCCCCTTGCTAAAATAATTGAAGTCAATACTTCCAAGTTCCTTTAAAAAAAACATCATTTGCAGATTCAGAATTTTCCACTCAATGTTTCGGACAATGGTCGACAGTTCAATAACAAAAAGGTCAGAAGCTTGTACGAAGAGCTGGGCATTAAGAAACACTTCTCCACCCCATATCATCCCAATGCAAATGAGCAGGTGGAGGCCATCAACAAAACCATTAAGTATACATTGAAAAGAAAATTGGATGCTTCTAAAGGGGCTTGGGTCGATGAGTTGCCTCAAGTCTTTTGGTCCATACGAACTACAAGTAGAACTTCTATAGGAGATACTCTATTCTCTATAGCTTACGGGGCCGAGGCAATGAGCCATGTTGGAATAGGTCTGCCATCCCCTTGTCGAATTTATTTCAATGAAATATCTAATGATGAGATAAGAAGATATGAATTGGACCTCCTTGAAGAAATGAGGGATGATTCCCATGGAAAATTGGCTGTTCACCAGTGTAAAATGATTAGGTACTACAATTCCAAAGTAAAGAAGAAGTCATTTCGTTTGAATGAGTTGGTACTTCGAAGGGTATTTTTATCTTCCAAAGAACATGGTGTAGGAACCCGTGGTCCTAACTAGGAAGGCCCCTACCGCATGAAGGAAGAGGTTTGGCCTGGAACCTATAAAATTGAAAATATGGATAGAAAGGCACAATCTCATCCTTGGAAAGCAGAACATCTACGGAAATACTATCAGTAATGATGTAAATATCCAGTTTGTACAATTTTTGATCTAATGAAATTGATTTTTATCAAATTATTCGTGCACTAAATTACCTCCCAAGAGACAAAAGTCCTAGGGGAAGCCTCTTCATAGATGATCCGTCCTTATCAAGAGACACGTGGGCACCTTGACAAGGAGTTGGATCCTAAAATGAACCACCTTTGCACTCACGAAGTGTTGCACATGCCCTTAGCGACAAAAGTTGTTAAAGAAGGCTCAGCATGGACGAGCCGCTCAACCTTATACTCAGGAAAATTATTAATCTTGGTAAGTTAAAATTGTTCTTAAGTCTGTTAAAAGTAATGAAGTATCTCCTATTGACAAAAGTTAAAAGGGAAACGTCTTTATAGATGACACATTCCTATGAAGAGATGCGTGGGCACTTCGATGAGGAGTTGGATCCTCAAATGTACTATCTCTACACTTATGAAGTGTTGTACATGCCCTCAACAAAAAAAGTTGTTAAGAATGTCTCAGCATGGATGAACCACTCAACCCCATGCTTAGGAAAAGAAGACAAGTAAACTGCCAGCACTTGTGCAAATTACAAATAAACAAAGTCGAATAAAATTATGAAGTGGTTAAGGGTTTCAGTTTGATGTTATCATTGAAGTTTGATGTGTATTGGAGGTTCAGAAACTTATAAAGGTACATGACCTCCTAACACTTGATGTTATTACGAAGTTGAAGTTACTGAACTTCGATATGCATAAGTTTTATGTCATTATAAGTTTGGTGTTGTTATAAGTTCGATGTTACTAAGTTCAATGAGCATAAAGTTTAATATTATTATTGAAGTAGAAGTGGTCTGAACTACACTAAAGAGTATTGCAATAAAAAGAAAGCAATAAGTGTAGAAAGTAAGTGACATCAGTATGTGAGCAAAAAGAAATTTTATTCATTCAAAAAGTATTTACAATTGTGGCCGAAGCCATTTATATAGAAAAAATAAAAAGACCTATCTATATATGTGGTAGATAGAGAGCTACGAATTGAACAATCGTATCAAGAGACACAGCTTCAGGAGCTTCTTCAGCATCATCTTCAATCTCAATCACTTAGCTACTTTCTGCCGGAGTCTGAGGCTCATGTTCTCCCTCTTCAAGAAATTCTGACCTTAACTCAGAAGTGTTGATGCCTTTGATGTTCACCTCAAGTTACTCCACCATTCCTGTATAGGCATACCTCCGCCAAGACTTCGCGAAGCTTTGGTATGCCTCTATCAAATGGAAGTTCACAATATAATACTTGACAGTGTCATCCCAAGCTGATTGAGCTCAACTTCTTCTGTCATCCCAAGCTGATTTAGAGTAACATTCTCTTATTGGCCTTTTCCAAGGCCTCAACTGCCAGCCTCTGATGGGTATCAAATGTCTCTACTTGCTTAGTAAGAAAGGCTACTTCACTCTGATACAAGTGAATCTCCTTCTTCACGTTGTCAATTTCTGTCAAAGCAGAATCGAGCTTCACCAACTCTTCAACGCTCTTCTTCTTTAGAGCCTCAACCTCTGCTTTGGCCTTGTTGGTAGCCTCCTCAGCCTGAGAGTCTTTATTCACGAATTCACAATTTTTACTTTAAAGGTTTTTAAAGAGGTTTTAGCCTCTATGGTGACACCAAAGGCCCTCACCACCTAGCTCGCCATTGTGGAAAACATGTCCACGACATCTCAGTCTAGTACTTATGAAAAGTGTCCTCAATTTGGACCTCTACAGGAAGTAAGGCAAGAGGCTCAAAAGCCAGTTCCTTATTCCTCTTCTTCACGAGGAGCCTAGTTCGTTGAGGAGCCTCTACAGTGGTGGTGTCGCTTGTAGACCTCGCTTTCTTGGAAGATTCCTGCCTTTGGGGCTCCACAACAGCTGGCCTTTTCTGTCCCCGACAGGGACGTTAGAGTGAAGATGAAGGACGTCGTTCGAACCATCTACCCCAGTGGTGGAGAATCGGTGTTTCTTCTTGGGGACCTCCTCAACGATTTTCTTCCCATTGTCCTTTAGGGGAGGCTGCCACTTCCCGATAGATCTTCTCAACTTGGTCCCTCACATGCTTAGCCATGACAGTTGAGGGCTTCAGACCTTTCATACCATAGGTGGAGGTGGCAGCGAATATGGTGGCCATGTCCGGAGTGGAATGCCTCCGTTTCTCAAAATTTTTTGCAAAGTAAAACAACAAGTTCAGACGCAATTAAATACATATAAAATGTAGTTATAGAAGAGGAAAGTAATACCTCTCTTGTCCATCAAGCAAAATTTTTCAAAAAATCTCCTTGAAGCGATAAAGTCGCGAGATGACGATGGTTAGTGGTAGACGTCTGTGAGGTTCTCCCAATTACTCTCACTTTACTTGAAGCATTCGACCGATCCTGCAAAGCAATAGAAGAATGTAAATATCAAATCCACCTATTCAAAGAAATCAAAAAGCAAAAATAACACTCATGGGTTTCGGAGTAAGAGGTTGGAGCTTTCATGTGAGGGATTGTATCACCCTCACATTCCTGCCACTTCTCACTTTCCCTTTATCTAGAACCATGTCTCCTTCCATCCTTCGATGAATAAGGGAAGGCCCAGGACAAAGGAAATTGTGATACCCACGAACAGAGAGAGTACTCTTTTGAATCCCCTTTACCCAGGACTCGGGTTGAAAATGGATTGAAAAAAGTGGAGAGGCATGTCCTCTCCAAAGGAAGTTTCCTTCTAGAGGAAATAGGTTTCCACTAGCTGGGTAGAGGCGAGCTCGTATAACCTAAGTATGACTCTAAAAAAATATGTAAAGGTAGGAAAAGCCCTGCCTCAGAAAGTAGGCTCGCTCATCAAGAGTGGGGAAATGAGTTATATGTTATATTGGATCCGGTATCTTTCCCTGAGGTTGGCTAGGAAGGTCGGATTTACAGAAGATGGGATTTTGGCTACCCCCAGGCTATCTAATTGTCTCTCCTACCCTCCAAGAGGTAGTACACTTTGTCCAGCCTGAATGGCTTGGACCAGGTCTACCGTGCTAGTAATCTTTACTCCCATTTCAGCCGCTATTCACTAATGTCAACGTTCCCCCAAAAAAAGTTTTGAGATACCATTGATTTAGATTTAGAAGTTAAAAGCTTAAGATACTTACGAGTTGGATTAAAGAATGGTGAAATATAGTTGGAAAGTGAAAAGTGCAAAAGAGAAGAATAGGCAAAAACTTAGAGATTTTGGAAAAATTCTAATAAGGAGTGCGTTAAAGGCAAAAGTTATTTTTTGCCATAAATCTTCCCCTTTTATAGGCAGAAGCTTTCAAATTATAGCCGTTGGATGATATCCAGATCTTCTAGACATTCGTTTGAAGTTTCAATCTAGACCAATCAATGCATTGGCCGCTTCATCTTCTACGGTCCAGATCAGAACATCGCCTCACGCTCTCTCATGCACCTGAACTTCGCTAGATGTGTGCAAAACAACCATCATTGTACATTAAATACAGTGATGGCTGGGTCCGTAGGAAGTTGAACCACTTTAGCTATTTTTTCTTGGAAACGTACAAAGACAGCAAATCATTTGGGCGCAATAATTCAGGACGCCTGGTGTCCCCCAAACATTTAAATCAATCCTCGTAATTAGCAAGCTGAAGACCTAGTAAAGGTCATAGCCACTTCTCATCAACCAATTCGAATAGGGCTTCGAGTGTGCAAAGGCACTTCGGATTGAATAGCCGCAGACTTGATTCGCTTTGCTGACACTTCTCAGGATTACTACGAAGAGAGAAATATCTCGAAGTACACAACTTTGCAAGATCCTTAGGCAATCTTTGAAAATAATTGATGTAACATTTAATAATTAAGAATATCAAGTATGTCTGCCTATTGTATTTAGCAATTAACTCATTGTCAATGTATTTATTGTGTGATAGACATTGATGTGAAGCCTCAGTCAAGAAGATGAGGCCACGTCGTTCTGATCCAATGGACTCCACATCGGCCAAAGCACTAGAAATATAATCTTTTTGTAACTGAAAAAGGGTTGGATCATGGGATTTTAAACTCTTAAACCCTTGATAATAAATGATCTTGCTAAATTCTATACATGTCATCTTGCTTTGCTCCTCACATATATTTTAGTTGGATATTTTACTTGTTTTTCATTAGCATTCAATTGGTAATTGTTGTTAGCACAATTACCATTTTTTCACCCGTCGGAACTTGAATATTTTTATCTCCCGTCGTAGAGCATCTCCAGCTTTCACGCTAGTCTCGCTATTAACCAATTTTCGATCAAAACGCGTCAAAATTTGCTTGAGTTGGCTAGAGTGGGCTCGACATCTGTTGTCCATGTAAGCGTTACGTGTTTTCGGGGTCAACAAAACCTGATCCCTGCAAATATATCTTAATTTTTGTCTCTGAAAAGATTCAGAATGAAAAGGCAAATACTACTCAAATAGTTGATTATCTCATTAACTTATATAGAATCTAACATAGTATTTTATTCAACCTTTTGCAGACACAATTGCGGTGTTATATGTTAAAGTTCATTGAATATATAATACACCAGAAGATGCACATTTCGGAAGAAAATTTCAATGCAAACACTTTAAGGTCCTACTTGGCTGCTCAATTATACAAGCATGAATGCGAGAAGTTAATTGAAGGTTATGAATGTACATTGACCTTGTCCCATGAAGAGGAGTGAGATGAAGTTGAAGGATGTTGTTAACGTGTAACTGCCATTAATTTTTAAGTTCTCTTTTTTTGAGTAGGTATTCGATATGGTAGTGTTAAAGGGTGAAAACATAATTTGAATTATGTTTAGACAAATCAGTTTAATACTTTTGGTAGGTTCTGGATCACAACGTGATCATTTTCAGTTGGTCCTTCCATTCTTTGCCCAAAAATCAAAGTTGGATCTTCAATTGATTGAAATCTTGTGTTTTGCCTCTTGACTTGCTTTAAAGTGTGATAAATTGCCCCTCTTATCTTGAAACATTTGATTAATTCTATGGTATAAAAGGTTGTGAAAGATGTACGATGTCGTTCTCTATTTATAAAGGTTGAAATTCGAGTTAAAATTGGTTCCCAAAAGGTAGTCCACTCAAACTAGGGAACTACCATGTCTCGTCCAAGATGAACTATGCGTGCGCATGGTTTTATGCCATGCACCCACATGGTTAGGACAAATTGGCCTTAGGTACATGTAGACTAGGCCATGTGTATGCATGGCCTTAACTTTTTGACAATTTCTTTTTGGTCCCTTCTTTTTGCTCTTTCTTCAATTCAAGCCCTTGTGTAGTTTTGGTCATTTAACTCCAATTTCACTCAACTACGTCCAAGTAACCTTCAATATTTGTTCATTTCTTCCAATTTCACTTTCAATCACTAAGTTTTACGTATCGAAATTATGACCCTCTAAATATCTATATTTAAAAGCTTGGATAAGTGTATAAAATATGCTTATCAAACGCAATTGCCCAAATCAAATTTGTTCATGGCCTCCAACGATAAGTTGACGATAAACCAATTCTTGCTGCAAATTTTCGTAAAGTTTAGGCTAAAATTTAGACAACCCATTACAAAAAAATGTGCATTTTTTTTTTGCTAGGCTCATTTAGAATGGACAGTACGTAAGAAAAGGCTAGGAACAAGCTCTAGTACTTATACTCGTCGTGTTTCATATCTATATAAACATAATATTTTCTCAACTTTGGCTATCAAATATGTTTTCCTTTATAATTCTGTAATTTAGATACTGAAGATAGTCCTTGCCCAATGCTTTTTCCTTTCCTAAAGCTTTGATAAATAAGAGACTAATGGCTATAAAAAATCTAATTTCTAAACAAAACATTCTTTTATATTTTACTGTAGTCAAATGATACGTTATATAATGCAAGTTGCCAATATGCCCTTTTAATTGCCACCTCAAGCAAAACTTGAGGAAAGAATGAAGCTTGACTATAGATGTAGGAAAATGGAGAAAACTAGGGCTGAACAAAACTTTCAAACCGAACCGATCGAACCGGACTCAAACCGAATTGAATTAAATACCCGAACGGATATCTAAACCGAGAACTGGGGGATTGAATTGTATGCACTTCAAGGTAGCAAAACGAATAAGTGTAAAGTATTCGAACTAGGTGATTGGATTTGGGTGCTTGGGCAAAAATGGCATGTTCGAATGCAAATAGTTCAAGATTACATCCTATAAGAGATAGACCATTCCATGTCATTACAAGGATTGAAACCAAATGCTAAAATTTATGATGACTTGCATTTTTGTTGTTTCTTATCTTTCTCTCTTTGATGCATGTCCAGGTTCGATGAGGAAATGATGTGATCCAGGATATAAGGACAAGTTCGGGCAATGATCCATTGGTCGTTGAAGAAGGACCATTGACGAGGTCGAGGGCAAAGAAGGTCAATGAGGCTATGAAATTGCTTGCCCAAACTATGGTAGACAAAATAGACAAGTTTCATGTTGGGTTTGGAAGATGAAATAAAGTAGATCAATTTGGTGCCAAGCAACAAGTGAGGGAGCTGAGTTGCAAAGCTATGCGACCACATAGCACACCTATGCATGCGGTTGCATGCAACCATACCGTGACCAAAGTGAGGGCAAATGATAATTGTATTTTATACACTTATTCGGGGATATAAAATATCGATATTTGGTAATTTTTCTGACAAAATATATCTAAATTGTTGTATTTTTTATTATATAGATAAAACTCGATGGTTAAACGAGGAATCGAAAGAAGAAGCGAAAATTGGTAAAAAAGGAAAAATCCAAAGTTTGAAGACTAAATTGTAAATATTCAGTAGTTGATTCGAACACAAAAAGATATTTTGAAGATTGTTAGGAGACACTTGTATGGAATTAGAACTCAAAAAGGAATGAAATATGATCAATATATTATTAAAATCAATTTTCAATCGTACAA
>OU503036.1:18082515-18114804 GCA_912172775.2 Fraxinus pennsylvanica
GTGGGTCCGTCATTCGATGATAAGGGTAGTCTACGACTGCAAGTTTGGTTAAAAAATGAATTTCCGATTCACATGAAAATCGTAAATTCATTTGTTGATAAGGTCAAAAAACATATAATTTTATGTTCCATGAATAATGCTATCAGATATCATCGAAGTTAAAATATCAATTTATGTGACGCTATGACCTATGTGATAGAATTAATAAAATATATAATTAAGTGATTTAATTAATTGTACATATTATTTAATATAATATTATTGTCATTTATACTGATGTTTTAACATTAGTATTGATTAAAAAAAAACTTTACTCATGTCGAATAGACTCGTCAATCAATGACACAACAATGCCACTCACTTTTTATCTACTTGTATCGAGAAATCGACAAGTATTACTCATTTATTTATCACTTATTTCTATATAATAATTTAAATTGTTTATGAACAGTTTTAAAACATACTTTTTACAATTCCTAAATGACCTACAACAATATGTATGTTTTCTTGTATAAATAATCATTGAAGTAACAGAAAGAAAATTAAAAATAAAAATAATAAGACATTTCTCGATGCAGCAAATTTTGATTAAGAAAATAGAGAAATAACTCGTCTTCTCAAAAATCAACCCATTAAATTTAAATTTAACGAGAAACTTTTGACAATGATCAAAGAAAAAGAATATCGCACTTCGCAGTGTATTATTATTATTATTATTATTATTATTATTATTATTATTAGGGTGCAACAATACCGTTGCAGGTTAGGAACAAATATATTGTAACATCACATTTCTTCCCTCGATAGCCACACCATGCGTACCTCAAAAATTAAACAAAATTCAATATATACACAACTATCAAAATAAAGATTTAAACTTTCTTTTATTTCCTGTAAAAATATATTATTCTTCAAAATTCATTACCTTTATTTTCAACCCAATAGGTAGGGACGAATATTTGACCAGAAAATTACAATTACGTGTCCCATCGCGATGGTATTGTGGGACGATTTTGCCATCTTCCTTATATAGTTTTTTTTTTTTAAAAATTAAATTCAAGCATAGTTAAAATTCACCTTAGCCAACTATTTTATGCTCAAATCCGAACCAATTATTAAGCTCATTAGTCAAATTCTTGAATTAACCTAAAATTTATTTAAAAATAAAATAAATAAACGAGGTTGAAGATTGCCCTGTCATCGCCTTACCTTAAGCTTGAACAGAGGGCAAGGCAATCCTGAACAATCCCATTACCATCTCTATCGATGTGCAAAAAAGACACTACAAAATAATGGGTGTTAATTTTTTTTCTTCTTAATTTAATATAATTTGTCATATGCCTTTCGAATGAGAAGACATTAGAATATGGGTGGGTGTTGAGAAACTTGTAGTTGATGAGATCAATACATATAGCTGGAGCTCACTATCAAATAATAGTATAAAACTAGTGGTGTATGTAAGTTGAACATTTTCCAATATATCAAGTGCTTGTCCCTTTCAACCAAACTCAAGAGAAATACATATGGGCCCATAAAATTGCATCTCCTAACAAGTTTCTATATAGGATTGATGTTGGCTAGTAAGGGCATTAATGGGGAGCTTAAAAGTTATTCTTGTAAAAGTAATCGAGATTTTTTTTTTCAATTTCAAATTATATTTTATGAAATAAATAATTTAAAAGGCATAATCAAGCATGCTTTTAATAACATCGACCTGCAATTAATAAGGAGTGGCAGTGTGGTTTTTAGACTGTGTTTTGAACTTATAAGTAATCCTATGTTCGGGAAGTCTTTATAAATACTATTATTTATAAACACTTNTTCGGGAAGTCTTTATAAATACTATTATTTATAAACACTTCTGATCAAATCCACAAATACAAACCACTTTTCTCTACTTATTTCTATATGTTTTGTTTATAACAATGTCTTGAAAACTGATTCGAGCATCGACTCGAAAAAGGTAAAGTGTTAATGGTCAAAAAGTTCAATTGGGATCGAACCAAATGCAATACATAAATACACACAGACAAAAAATTCTTTAAAAACAATATATATTTTTTAATTTTCGTATTACTAATTCAAAGTAAATTTATGTTTGTTAATTAGATTTATTATTCTACAATTAGTCTCAATATTTCAAAAACTAAAAATCAATATGTTAAAATAGTTTGCTGTGTTAAAATTGAAATAGTTTGAGCCTATAGAAAATGATATCTAACATTATTACGTTAATAATGAAGTGCAATTTAAGTTAAATTTAAAAATTACATAAATGAAAAAGATGGAGGTGAACATTATAATTTAGGTTAATTAGACATACATTTGAAAAATGGTAAATAGCATAGAACGTCCCTAATTTTCAATGTCATTGTGCAAAACGTTCATACTCACATTTCATTGTGTAAAAGGTCATTTTCCACCATTTTTCAATAAAATGACGATTTTACCCTTCTATTCAAATGAAACAAAAAGAAAAGAAAAAAATAAATAAATAACTAATTCTAATCATAGTCCTAAATTTTCAAAATATTACAAATAGGTCCTAAATTTTCCACCACCACCACCACCACCACCTTCACAACCCCACCAAGCCACCACATATAGATCCACATAGCACCACCTTCTGGTCACCACGCCCGCCGGACTCCACCAGTACTAGCCTCGCTTCGCTCTCCCCAGCATCCTCTCCCACAATATTGGTCACAAAATCTATCGAAAACAGCCACATTCGCAGCCTAAATTACCAAACTTCCGTATACAGCCCTTCACGGCAACCCCACTTTCGGCGCCACCTACGGTCGCGCACCACCACCGACGGTTATCCCTCACCTTGACGAACATATACATAGTCTCACATCAATCAAACCTGCCTCAAATCATTTTACTGTAATCTAGACATTCGACAGTGGCGACGTCCATTCTGCCTAACTCTTCTCCTTCAATTCATGCATCCCACAACACTAAATCCCCAAATTGGCATCAATCGAACAATCAACGAAAATTGGTATGCAACTANCACTAAATCCCCAAATTGGCATCAATCGAACAATCAACGAAAATTGGTATGAATCTAATTGAACCAATTATCTGCCCAACCGTTTCAATTTCTAATCCAAAACTCTCAACGGGCGCGATTCACGGAGAGAGTTGTTTGACCAAAATTGATGGGTCATAAGTGCTCCAATTTTCAAATTCGTATGGGGGAGGACAGTGGAGGAGTGAAGCGAGGTTGGTGGTGGTAGACTCCAGTGGGTGTGGTGGTCGAAAGGTGGTGTTATGTGGATCTATAGGTAGCAGCTTAGTAGGTTGTAAAAGTGGTGGTGGTGGAAAATTTATGATTTTTTTTGTAATTTTTTAAAAATTTAAGGACTATAGTTGCAATTGGTTATTCATCTTTTTCTTTTTGTTTTATTTGAATATAAGGGTAAAATCAGCTTTTATTGAAAAAATGGTTGAAAATGACCTTTTGTGCAATAAAATGTGGACGGTATGGGTGAAAATGCTAAAAAGTGAAAGGTGGGGACGTTTTGCACAATGACATTGAAAGGTGGGGATGTTATTTGCTATTTACCCATTTGAAAAATGTCTTTGATAGGCAGTTTAACATTTTTTTTACTATTTCAATATTCCATATCGAAAGTTTAGACCATCATTTGAAAAAAGTGCATCAAAGAAGCATGACATCTATGATTCCCTAATGGGCCTTTGATTGTAATGCACGAGCCCATTAAAAATGTTAAAAATTTTACCTTGAACTTTCACCACATACATTGAACTTAGCTCCTGATTGACAATCATTATTTTCAAATTCTTTTCTTTGTGTATTTATTTTCAACCACACATTTACACAATAAAATATTCAGTACGTAAACTTAAAACTTTTTCATATTTTTTAACCACGCATTCTCCTAATAAACACTATTCAAATTTTTTTTTTTTACAATCAATGGTTGTCAAACAGGGGGCTTAATAAAAATTCATTTTTTACAATCCAAGGTTTTTAAATCCACAAATCCTGTAATATATAAATTATAAATGGTAAATAGAAAATATCCCCACTTCCCATTATTAATACATTTAAAAGCTAAAATCAATCCACCAAACAAGCTTCATTACCACCCCATTTGTCGCCCAATAATCCCCAAAATCAAACAGATCGATCATATTACATCCTACAAGATTATAGAAATCGAAAATGACATAACCAAGTTGTCATTCAGCTCAGGGTTCCAACAACAAAATAAATATTGTTGAAGAAACCTGTTACGCCTCGCCTTCGAGACTCAAGTCAAAATGCCACGTAACGATTCACATAGGCAGGAAAGTCAACAAAGACCTAACGGTCAAATGTAAAGAAAGCATATGGATGACCAAAGCTCTTATGCCGGAGCACTGCCTAACGGCTGAAGTGCATAAATCCAAGGCTATGCATAAAGAGATCAAAGAAGCTGAGGTTCTTCACCTAGAAGACCAATATAAGGCCTCATCCAACCAAGGCTCTCATTTTACCCGAAGCTCATAAAGTTGAAGTTGCCTCTTGCAACATTTTTGGGCAATCTTTGAAAATGATTGATGTAACATTTGTAATTAAGAGTGTCAATTGTGTCAGCCCATTGTATGAGGCGGCTGACCTATTGTTAATGTATTTATTGTGTGATAAACAATGATGTGAAGCATCAGTCAAGGAGATGAGGCCTCATGGTTCTGATCCAACAGACACCACGTCGGCCAAAGCACTATAAATAGAACCTCTTTGTAACTGAAAAATGGTTGGATCCTGAGATTTTAAACTCTTAAACCTTTGATAATAAATGATCTTGCAAAATTCTATACATGTCATCTAGCTTTGCTCTTCACATATATTTTAGTTGGATCTTTTCCTTGTTTTCCATTAGCATTCGATTAGTGATTGTTGTTAGCGCAATTACCCTTTTTTTACCCCTTGGAACTTGAACATTTTTGTCTCCCACTGTAGAGCATCTCCCGTATTCACGCTAGTCTCGCTATTCATCGATTTTTCGGACAAAACGGGTCGAAATTTGCTTCAGTTGGGGGGAGTAGGCTCGGCATCTATTGTCTATGTAAGCGTTACATTTTCTCGGGTTCAACATATTGACGCCATCTGTGGAAAAATGGTATATTTCAACCACGAGTGTCCCGTGGGAGGAAGCCGATTGTAAGCAAATTGGAAGGAATTTTCCAACTCTTGAAAAATGAGTGTTCTTGAAGAAAGAACCGTTGGGAAATCGTTTGGTACAAGATCAATTTAATCCTCGAAAAATGGAGCATCAAAACAAGAAAAAGCTTGTTGGCATGAGTTCAGGCAGCAAAAAGAATATGCCCCAGAGGACGAGGGAACACCCTAAACAAGGGAAACCCTCACATGTCGTCCCAACCGCTTGCCATCGGCTTTACCAACAGTATAGGCAGGGGGGGTCCACGGGCGTAGGTAAGGTAGCAACAAAACTTACTAGGAAGGTGAACACAATAGCCGCTGATATGAAGAACATATCCTAGCAGAACACGGCCATGCATGAATTGCTCATGAGCATGCGGGGCCAAGGAGGATACCCAGTTCATCCGCATGCAGCCCAAGGAAATGTATTCCATGCCTCGTAACAAAGGCGCTACCACAAGGAAGAAGAGGTTCAAAGCTAAGTGGTTGGACACAAACATCACACAAGGATGGAAGCCTCCCAAGAAAGGGAGGTTGAAGTTGATACATCTACCAATGACACCTCCAAACTACCTAATGAAGCCCCATTTAATTTTCCACCAAACTATGAACCAGAGGACCTGCCTCAAAGATCCGTAAGCGTCTTCGACAAGCTGAGACTAGAGGTGCCTATAAATAGGCATTCTCATCCTCCCTCTGCGCTAAGAAATAGGCAGAATCGACCTCTTCCTATGCCTAAAAATAGGTAGCATGAGCCTCTTTAGTTCGAAAGATGAGACGATCATGTCCTCCTCGATGAAGCACCTAAGATCCCTCCGCCTAGAAATAGGCGAGAAAGGTGAGAATGGGCAAGAAGTGAAGTAGGGCCTTCCCATCCGTCCCCAGAGACTCAATTTAAGGAAGATGGGGATTCTGATGAACTACAAAGGTCCTGGGATCTTGACGATGATGATGATAATTCACCATTTTTCCAGGCCATTAGAAATGTCCCTATACTGAACCACTTTACACTCCCCAAAATTTCCAAGTATGATGTAAGAGGTGATCCTGCGAAGGATCTCAACAACTTCAAGACTCATATGAATCTAAAGGGAGCCACCTCGGCCATGAAGTGTAGAGCTTTCCATTTGACCCTAAATAGAGCAGTCGAAATTTGGTATACTAGACTACTAAAAGGGAAGATTCGGAGTTGACCTGATCTGAAAAAGACATTCCTTAAATGCTTCGCCGCAAGTAAAGAAGAAGAATGACATATCCAACGCTTGCAAGATATGCGGCAACAGCAGTTCGAGTCTCTAAAAAGTTTCTTATCCCGCTTTACGGATGAGATGACCTATTGTGTACAAGTAACGGATAGGGAGGCTCTAACGTCTCTAAGGGGAGGATTGGACCTGGAGAGATGTGCAAAACAAAGATCCTACCAGCTATGATGCCTTACTAGAAATGATAAGCGTGAGATTCTCAATGAAAATTTGAGGGATCATAGGAACAGGGCTAACCAGGGACTCCCACCTCCTCAAATGCAAAGAAGAAGAGGCCCAACTTCACATTTGATGGACCATCAAGGACAATCGACCCATCTTAACCCCGAGCAAGCCTTAGCTGCAACAATTCTAAATGCAGTGCCCACTTTGACCTATAAGGAAGTAAACCCCAGTACGAAATTCCAAAACAGACCCTATCAAAGAATCCCCCAAACAAGGAGGGGTAGAGGACGAGGCGCTGAACCTAGAAATAGGGATGAAACGTCCCTCTACTGTACGTACCATCATTCATATAGCCACAGTATTAAAGGCTATAGGGATATTGCGAGATATCCTGAGAGAACCAATTAAGAGAGGAACAGGCGCTTCTGAAGAGATGCTCCTCCTAAGCACACCCAATAGCCTGGGAATTTTATCCAAGGTGCCCCAACAGGAACGATACTCCCAAAAGGAGAGATACTGATGCAGAACGAGTAAGGAAAAGTCAAAGACAAAGAAAAAGCCCTCAGGAAATGTTAGGCAAGAGCCCATAAGAGAAATCGATACAATCTTTGGAGGCCTATACGTTGGGAGAGAATCTAAGAACTCCCAGAAAAATTACGCCGGGGAAGCGGTGAACCCCCCCAATGAAGTGCATCATATTCAACCGAGCTTCTGCCGAAAGAAATGTTCAACATATTACCTTCACCTAAGACAATGCAGCGGATACGCATTATCCACATTGCGACGCCCTAGTTGTGAGGGCCATCGAAGCCCATAATGGCCTGAAAAGAATGCTAGTAGACAATGGAAGCTCTATCAATATCATATTTAGAACCACTTTTGATAAGATGAAAGTTGATCACGAGCTAGCCCCAATAAATTTCTCTTTATATGGCTTCACAGGCGATAACATCATCTCTAGGGATAAACTCACTCTAGCAATAGAAATGGGGACTCCATCCTTGACTGCCAACCATTTCATAGAATTCTTGGGCTTATTACGGAGTGTTGGGGAGACCTGCCTTGATGGAACTATGGGCCGTCACTTCCATCCACAACATGTGCATGGAGTCCCAACCGAGAACAGTATAGCCACGGTTAGGGGTGATCAAAGAAGCGTGAGAGAATGTTACTCAAATTTCTTAAGGAGGCCAAACCAAGAAGTATCAATGTGATTACCATGAACATTGACATGGATGACGTCCCTGAACAAGGAAAAGAAGTTGAAATGATAGACGCCTCTGAAGAATGGGCCATTTTTGGAAATATACGTACTTCTGAAAAAGAGGCTGTTTGTGAAAAATAGACAACCCCTGAAGAAGGGAGAGCTACAAAAGAAGTAGCTAGTGTGGAGGAGCTAGACCCTCGCATCATTGATTGTGAACCTTAAATAGCCCCTATGGAAGAACTGGAGAGCTTCTCAGTAGACCTACAGGACCCCTCCAAACACCTGCAGATTGGAAGAAATCTGCCTGGAAGCCAAGGAGAAACTAAAAAGCTTCTTGTTGAAAAATCTTGATGTCTTCGCTTGGATGCACGAAGACATGATTGGCATTAACCGAAAAGTCATTTTCTACCACTTGAACATTGACCCAAGGCCACAGCACTCGGGCAGAAGAGAAGACCTCTCAATTCGGAGAGATATAAAGCCCTAAAGGCTGAAGTTAAAAAGCTGATCGATAATTGTTTCAACTAGGAGTCTCTGTATCCAAAGTGGATCTACATCTAGTGTTAGTCAAGAAATACAACGGTAAGTTGAGGGTTTGCATGGGTTTTTCGAACTTGAATCAAGCTTGTCCTAAGGACAGTTTTCCACTTTTCCGAATGGACCAACTCGTGGATTCAATCGCTGGACATGAACTTCTTAGATTCATGGATGCATATTTTAGGTATAATCAGATCCCAATGTACCCAGCAGATGAAGAACATACGTCTTTCATAACAGACAATGGTCTGTATTGCTACAAGGTCATGCCCTTTGGGTTGAAAAAAGTCGAAGCCACCTACCAAAGACTTTTCAATAAAATGTTCACAAACCTTATTGGGAAAACCATCAAAATTTATGTGGATGACATGCTGGTGAAAATCTTGATTGCAAGGGATCATGTCAAACATCTCAGTGAAACATTTCAAATATTAAAGAGGTGGGGGATAAGGCTCAATCCTTTAAAGTATGCATTTGGAGTCGCTTCTGGAAAATTTATGGGCTACATTGTCAACCAAAGGGACATTGAAGCCAACCCAGAAAAATCAAAGCTCTAATTGATATGAAATCGCCTTGAAAACCAAAGAAGGTGCAGAGCCTCACCGGACGTGTAGCCGCGTTGAAAGTTTCGTTTCTAAGGCCACAAATAAGTGCTTACCTTTCTTTAAAATTCTAAAGGGGACAAATAAGTTCCAGTGAATAGAAGAATGTAAAGTAGCCCTACAAGAGCTGAAAAAGCACTTGGGACAGGCTCTCTTCCTTTCCAAACCAAAGGCCAGTGAACCACTGTAGCTGTACCTAGCAGTAATCCTCGATGCAATCTATTCGATTTTGATAAGGGAGGAAAATGATCACCAGCTACCTATTTATTATGTAAGTAAAGTACTATTGACAGCCGAGGCTCGCTATCCAGGAATGGAGAAGCTAGCACTCTACTTGGTGACAGCCTCACGAAAATTGAGGTCATATTTCCAGGCCCATACTATTGGGGTGCTAACTAAATTCTACATGAAGCAAGTACTGCAGAAGCCTGACGTTTTAGGAAGGTTATTGAAGTGGGCTGTAGAGCTGAGCAAGTTTGATATTCTACTCAAGCCAAGGCCTGTTATAAAGGGACATGCTTTAACAGATTTTGTAGTAGACTTCACCTCTATTCCAAAATGGAAGAGTAGATGGAACATGTTGAACCTCCTACATGGAGCCTTTTTATCGACGGATCGTCAAGGGACACCAGGTCAGGAGCAGGAGTAGTTCTTATCAACCCAGAAAGACATAAGCTTACCTGTGTTGTAACGCTCAGCTTCAAAGCCACTAATAACACAGCAAAATATGAGGCTCTCCTCGCAGTCCTTAGACTAGCCAAGGAAATGCAGGCAAAGAGGCTCGTAATCAGTAGTAACTCTCAATTTGTAATAAGTTAAGTTCATGGAAATTTTTCAGCCTGAGACAAGTATATAGCCGCATACTTGAAACTGGTTATGGAGTTCATTCCTACTTTCGAAAGATTTAAGTTGGTGCAAATACCACGCACAGAAAAATGTTAATGTCGATACCCTTTCAAAGTTGGCCAACGGCAAAGTTTCTGAATTGCTCACTATAGTACCTATAGAGTATCTTCCTAGACCCTCCACCGCTACTGGTAAAGAATTAATGTGGGTTGAAGATACTCCATTATGGATGAAGTCAATCGTATCTTTCCTCAAGGACTAAACATTACCCTCTAAAAAAGATGAGGCATAGAAGCTCAAAAGATAAGCCGGTCACTTCATCTTCCAAGACAATGTATTGTATAAACAAGAATTCTCCTTGCCTTTGCTTTGATGCATAGGTGGGGAGCAAGCCAACTATGAACTATGTGCTTCAAAAAACTCATGAAGGGGTGTATGGAAATCACATGGGAGGATGGTCCTTGGCACAGAATGTGTTGAAGCAAAAATTTATGGGCCTGACTCGAAAAAGGATGCTCAATAGTTCGCCAAAAAATACGACAAGTGTCAACGCTTTGCAACTATTCAGAGGCAGCCTTCCCAGGAGCTAAGTGTTGTCTCCAGCTCCTGGCCATTTGCTAAATGGGAGATTGGCCTTATAGGCCCTCTTCCCAAAGGAAGATGGAACTCTAGTTTTGCAATTATCGCCATTGATTATTTCACAAAATGGGTAGAAGTCGAGCCCCTTGCTAAAATACTTGAAGTCAATACTTCCAAGTTCCTTTGAAAAAACATCATTTGTAGATTCAGAATTTTCCATTCAATATTTCGGATAATGGTCGACAGTTCAATAACAAAATGGTCAGAAGCTTGTGCGAAGAGCTGGGCATTAAGAAACACTTTTCCACCCCATATCATCCCAATGCAAATGAGCAGGTGGAGGCCATCAACAAAACCATTAAGTATACATTGAAAAGAAAATTGGATGCTTCTAAAGGGGCCTGGGTCGATAAGTTGCCTCAAGTCCTTTGGTCCATACGAACTACAAGCAGAACTTCTACATGAGATACTCTGCTCTCTATGGCTTACGGGGCCGAGGCAATGAGCCATGTTGGAGTAGGTCTGCCATCCCCTTGTTGAATTTATTTCAATGAAATATCTAATGATGAGATAAGAAGATATGAATTGGACCTCCTTGAAGAAATGAGGGATGATTACCATGGAAAATTGGCTGTTCACCAGTGGAAAATGATTAGGTACTACAATTCCTAAGTAAAGAAAAAGTCATTTCGTTTGAATGAGTTGGTACTTCGAAGGGTACTTTTATCTTCCAAAGAACATGGTGTAGGGACCCTTGGTCCCAACTAGGAAGACCCCTACTGCATTAAGGAAGAGGTTTGGCGTGGAACCTATAAAATTGAAAATATAGATGGAAAGGCACAGTCTCATCCATGGAAAGCAGAGCATCTACGGAAATACTATCAGTAATGATGTAAATATCCAGTTTGTACAATTTTTGATCCAATGAAATTGATTTTTATCAAATTATTCGTGCACTAAATTACCTCCCAAGAGACAAAAGTCCTGGGGGAAGCCTCTTCATAGATGATCCATCCTTATGAAGAGACGTGTGGGCACCTCCCTAAAGAGTTGGATCCTAAAATGAACCACTTTTGCACTCACGAAATGTTGCACATGCCCTTAGCGACAAAAGTTGTTAAGGAAGTCTCAGCATGGACGAGCTACTCAATCTCATACTTAGGAAAATTATTAATCTTGGTAAGTTAAAATTGTTCTTAAGTCTGTTAAAAGTAACGAAGTACCTCATATTGACAAAAGTTCAAAGGGAAACATCTTTATAGATGACATGTTCCTATAAAGAGATGCGTGGGCACTTTGACGAGGAGTTGGATCCTAAAATGGACTACTTCTACACTCGTGAAGTGTTGTACATGCCCTCAACAAAAAAAGTTGTTAAGAATGCCTCAGCATGGATGAACCACAACCCCATTCTTAGGAAAAGAAGACAAGTGAACTTCCAACACTTGTGCAAATTACAAATAACCAAAGTCGAATAAAATTATGAAGTGGTTAAGGGTTTCAGTTTGATGTTATCATTGAAGTTTGATGTATATAGGAGATTCAGAAACTTATAAAGGTACACGACCTTCTAACACTTGATGTTATTACGAAGTTGAAGTTACTGAACTTCGATGTGCATAAGTTTTATGTCATTATAAGTCTGATGTTATTATAAGTTCAATGTTACTAAGTTCAATGCGTATAAAGTTTAATATTATTATCGAAGTAGAAGTGGTCTGAACTACACTAAAGAGCATTGTAATAAACAGAAAGCAATAAGTGTAAAAAGTAAGTGACATCAGTACGTGAGCAAAAAGAAATTTCATTCATTCAAAAAGTATTTACAATTGTGGCCGAAGCCATTTATATAGAAAAAATAAAAAAGACCTATATATACATGTGGTGCATAGAGAGCTACGAATTGAACAATCGCATCAAGAGCCACGGCATCAGGAGCTTCTTCAGCATCATCTTCAATCTCAATCATTTAGCTACTTTCTGCCAGAGTCTGAGACTCATGTTCTCCCTCTCCAAGAAATTTCGACCTTAACTCAGAAGTGTTGATGCCTTCGATGTTCACCTCAAGTTACTCCACCATTTTTGTGTAGGCATACCTCCGCCAATACTTCACGAAGCTTTGGTATACCTCTGTCAAATGGAAGTTCATAATATAATACTTGACGGTGTCTCCCAAGCTGATTGATGTTCTTTCCGAGCCATCTCAACTTCTTCTGTTAGGCCAGAAACCTTTAAGTTCAACTTTCCAACTTGCTCTTTTAGAGTAACATTCTCTTATTGTACTTTTCCAAGGCCTCAGCTGCCAGCCTTTGATGGGTGTCAAATGTCTCTACTTGCTTAGTAAGAAGGCTACTTTACTCTGATATAAGTGAATTTCCTTCTTCATGTTGTCAATTTCTATCAAAGCAGAATCGAGCTTCACCGACTCTTCAAGCTCTTCTTCTTTAGAGCTTCAACCTCTGCTTTAGCCTTGTTGGTAGCCTCCTAAGCCTGAGAGGCTTTATTCACGAATTCACAAATTTTACTTTAAAGGTTTTTTAAGAGGTTTCAGCCTCTATGGTGACACCAAAGGCCCTCACCACCTAGCTCGCCACTGTGGAAAACGTGTCCATGGCATCTCAGTCCAATACTTATGAAAAGCGTCTGTTACAGTTTGGACCTCTAGAGGAAGTAAGGCAAGAGGCTCAGAAGCCAGTTCCTTGTTCCTCTTCTTCACGACGAGCCTAGTTCGTTGAGGAGCCTCTGCAGCGGTGGTGTCACTTGTAGACCTCGCTTTCTTGGAAGATTCCTGCCTTTGGGGCTCCACAACAGCTGGCCTTTTCTGTCCCCGACAGCAACTTCAGAGTGAGGATGAAGGATGTCGTTCGAACCATCTACCCCAATAGTGGAGAATCAGTGTTTCTTCTTGGGGACCTCCTCAACGATTTTCTTCCCATTGTCCTTCAGGGCAGGCTGGTGCTTCCCGACAGATCTTCTCAACTTGGTCCCTCACATGCTTAGCCATGACATATGAGGGCTTCAGACCTTTCATACCATAGGTGGAGGTGGCAGCGAATATGGTGGCCATGTCTTGAGTGGAGTGCCTCCGTTTCTCAAAATTTTTTGCAAAGTAAAACAACAAGGTCAGACGCAATTAAGTACATATAAAATGTAGTTATAGAAGAGGAATGCAGTACCTCTATTGTCCATCAAGCAAAAATTTTCAAAAAATCTCCTTGAAGCGATCAAAGTCGCCAGATGAAGATGGTTAGTGGTAGACATCTGTGAAGTTCTCCCAATCACTCTTACTTTACTCGAAGCATTCGATCGATCCTGCAAAGCAATAGAAGAATGTAAACATCAAATCCACCTATTCAAGGAAATCAAAAAGCAAAAATAACACTCATGGGTTTCGAAGTAAAAGGTTGGAGCTTTCATGTAAGGGACTGTATCACCCTCACATTCCTGCAATTTCTCACTTTCCCTTTATCTAAAACCATGTCTCCTTCCATCCTTTGATGAAGGAAGAAAGGCTCAAGACAAAGGGAAATGTGACCCCCACGGACAGAGAGAGTACCACTCTTTTGAATCCCCTTTACCTAGGACCCGGGGTTGAAGATGGATTGAAAAAAGTGGAGAGGCATGTCCTCTCCAAAGGAAGTTTCCTTCTAGAGGAAATAGGTTTCAACTAGTTGGGTCCAAGCTTTGGGGATGAGCTAGGTAGAAGTGAGCCCATACAACCTAAGTATGACTCTAAAAAAATATGTAAAGGTAGGTGAAGCCCTGCCTCAGAAAGTAGGCTGGCTCATCAAGAGTGGGGAAATGAGTTATATGTTATATAGGATCTGGTATCTTTCCCTAAGGTTGGCTAGGTAGGTCGGATTTACAGAAGATGGGATTTTGGCTACCCCCAGGCTATCTAATTGTCTATCCTACCCTCCAAGAGGCAATAAACTTTGTCCAGCCTGAATGGCTTGGACCAGGTCTACCGTGCTAGTAATCTTAACTCCCATTTCAGCCGCTACTCACTAATGTCAACGGTCCTCCCAAAAAAGTTTTGAGATGCCATTGATTTAGATTTAGAATTTAAAAGCTTAAGATACTTACGAGTTGGATTAAAGAATGGTGAAATATAGTTGGAAAGTGAAAAGTGCAAAAGAGAAGAATAGGCAAAAACTTAGAGATTTTTGAAAAATTCTAATAAGGAGTGAGTTAAAGGTAAACGTTATTTTTTGCCATAAATCTTCCCCTTTTATCGGCAGAAGCTTTCAAATCATAGCCGTTGGATGTCGATCCAGAACTTCCAACCATTCATTTGAAGTTTCAATCTAGACCACTCAATGCATTGGCCACTTCATCTTCTATGGTCCAGATCAGAACATCGCCTCACGCTCTCTCATGCACCTGAACTTCGCTAGATATGTGCAAAACAACCATCATTGTGCATTAAATGCAGTGATAGCTACATGCGTAGGAAGTTGAACCACTTTAGCTATTTTTTCTTGGAAACGTACAAAGATAGCAAATCATTTGGAGGCAATAATTCAGGATGCCTCATGTCCCCCAAACATTTAAATCAATCCTCGTAATTAGCAAGCTGAAGACCTAGTAAAGGTCAGAGCCAATTCAACCCAACCCAACACATGTAAATGTTGAAACCCAACCCAATTATGTGTCGGTCGTGTTGGGTTGGGTTGGGTTGGTCGGTTTATATAGATAATATGAAATAATAACTCTCATTGACATTGAAAAAGTTCTTTTCTGTTCCGCTTGATGGCTAGTAACAATTGAACTTGTTATTTGAACGTCATCTAAATTTCCAATAAAATGTGTACTTTCCCAATGATCTCCAGATTCTCCACAATTAAATGGAACAGAAACGATAAAATAGAGTCAAAAAAATTCCTATGCTAAAATAAATCATCTCAACATGAGATTCCCAAGCACACAGACAAAAAAAATGCAGTTATTAATGTAGTTCACAAAATCTAAAAGCAGCCCAAATTTTGACAAATAGATCCAATTTTCCTTCCAAGTTCCAATAGGACTTTCTCTTCTAATTACCCATTGAAATGTCATTCAACACATCCATATCGTATAAAGATATATACACATAAAGACAAGATTTAATTGAGTATACAAAAACACACACAAAGTAATTAAACACGAAATGGCAGAGCTTGTAAGACAAGATTAATTTCTCACCAATTGAAGCCATATTTGTTGGAGGTAACGTCGAATTGAATAAGGCCCAATAAGTTCCAAAACTGGTCTTATAGGAGCTTATAGTATTTGTTGGCTTACAAATTGATGAGTTATAGAGCCAAGGAGAGAGAGAGAGTAGCGAGGAAGAGGAGAGTGAACGCCAACGAAGATCCTGTAGTTAAAATAGTTACGAAGCCCGGATCCACAACTTGATTCAACTCTTCCACTGAGGACAGCCACCGCTATCACAATCGTCGGACCGATTTATCAAATTGACTAAGCAGTATTCTATGGAAAGAGAAGAGTTGGCTATAAAAATGAAATTTGGGGAAGTTTAGGGTTTTTATTAGTTTGAGAAAAAACCTGTTTTTTTTTTTAATTGGCGGATCGGGTAGGGAGGTTTTTGTCAGGTTGGGTGGGTTAACCCATAACCCGACCCGCTTAGCCTTGCAAAAATCCAAACCGAATGAAAAAATTGAAAAAAAACCGACCCAACCCGATCGGGTTGGGTCGGTTCAGTCGGGTTCGTCGGTTCGATCGGTTTTTTGCCTACCCCTAGCTTCGAGTGTGCAAAGGTACTTTGGAGTGAATAGCCTCAGACTTGATTCGCTTTGCTGGCACTTCTCAGGATTACTACGAAGAGAGAAATATCTCTCAAAGTACACAATTTTGCAAGATCCTTAGGCAATCTTTGAAAATAATTGATGTAACATTTAATAATTAAGAGTGTCAGGTATGTCAGCCTATTGTATATGACGGCTAACCCATTGTCGATGTATTTATTGTGTGAAAGATATTGATGTGAAGCCTCAGTCAACGAGATGAAGCCACGTCGTTTTGATCCAATGGACACCACATCGGCCAAAGGACTAGAAATATAACCTTTTTGTAACTGAAAAAGGGTTGGATCCTGGGATTTTAAAATCTTAAACCCTTGATAATAAATGATCTTGCTAAATTCTATACATGTCATCTAGCTTTGCTCCTCACATACATTTTAGTTGGATCTTTTACTTGTTTTTCATTAGCATTCAATTGGTAATTGTTGTTAGTGCAATCACCATTTTTTCACCTGTCGGAGCTTGAATATTTTTGTCTCCCGTCATAGAGCATCTCCAATGTTCACGCTAGTCTCGCTATTAACCAATTTTCAGTCAAAATGTGTCAAAATTTGTTTGAGTTAGCTAGAGTGGGCCTGATATCTGTTTTCCACGTAAGCGTTACGTGTTTAAGGGGTCAACAAAACCTGATCCCAGCAAATATATCTCGATTTTTGTCTCTGAAAAGATTCAGAATGAAGAGGCAAATACTACTCAAATAGTCGATTATCTCATTAACTTATATAGAATCTAACATAGTACTTTATTCAACCTTTTGCAGACACAATTGCGGTGTTATATGATAAAGTTCATTGAATATATAATACACCAGAAGATGCACATTTTGGAAGAAAATTTCAATGCAAACACTTTAAGGTCCTACTTGGCTGCTCAATTATACAAGCACGAATGCGAGAAGTTAATTGAAGGTTATGAATGTACATTGACCTTGTCCCATGAAGAGGAGGGAGATGAAGTTGAAGGATTTTGTTAACGTATAACTGCCATTAATTTTAAGTTCTCTTTTTTTGAGTAGGTGTTCGAAATGGTAGTGTTAAAGGGTGAACACATAATTTGAATTATGTTTAGACAAATCAATTTAATACTTTTGGTAGGTTCTGGATCACAACGTGATCATTTTCAGTTGGTCCTTCCATTCTTTGCCCAAAAATCAAGGTTGGATCTTCAATTGATTGAAATCTTGTATTTTGCATCTTGATTTGCTTAAAAGTGTGATAAATTGCCCCTCTTATCTTGTAACATTTGATTAATTCTATGGTATAAAAGGTTGTGAAAGATGTAAGATGTTGTTCTTTATTTATAAAGGTCGAAATTCGAGTTACAATTGGTTCCCAAAAGGTAGTCCACTCAAACTAGGGAACTGCCATATCTCGTCCAAGATGAACTATGTGTGCTCATGGTTTTATGCCATGCGCTCACATGGTTAGGACAAATTGGCCTTAGGTACATGTAGACTAGGCCATGTGTACGCATGGCCTTAACTTGTTGACAATTTCTTTTTGGTCCCTTCTTTTTGCTTTTTCTTCAATTCAAGCCCTTGTGTAGTTTTTGTCATTTAACTCCAATTTCACTCAACTACGTCCAAGTAATCTTTAATATTTGTTCATTTCTTCCAATTTCACTTTCAATCATTGAGTTTTACGTATCAAAATTATGACCCTCTAAATATCTATATTTAAAAGCCTGGATAAGTGTATAAAATATGCTTATCAAATGCAATTGCCCAGATCAAATTTGTTCATGGCCTCCAACGATAAGTTGACGATAAACCAATTCTTGCTTCAAATTTTCGTAAAGTTTAGGCTAAAATTTAGACAACCCATTACAAAAAAATGAGCATTTTTTTTGCTAGGCTCATCTAGAATGGACATTACGTAAGAAAAGGCCAGGAACAAGCTCGAGTACTTATACTTATCATGATTCATATCTATATAAACATAATATTTTCTCAACTTTGGCTATCAAATATGTTTTCCTTTATAATTCTGTAATTTAGATACTGAAGATAGTCCTTGCCCAATGCTTTTTGCATTTCTAAAGCTTTGATAAATAAGAGACTAACGGCTATAAAAAATCTAATTTCTAAACGAAACATTCTTTTCGATTTTACTGTAGTCAAATGATAACGTTATATAATGCAAGTTGCCAATATACCCTTTTAATTGCCACCTCAAGCAAAACTTGAGGAAAGAATGAAGCTTGACTATAGATGTAGGAAAATGGAGAAAATTAGGGTTGAACAAAACTTTCGAACCGAACCGATCGAACCGGACTCAAATCAAATTGAATCGAACCAAGCGATTCTTTTTAAATTAAATACCCGAACGGATATCTGAACCGAGAACTGGGTGATCGAATTATATGCACTTCCAGGTAGCAAAATGAAGAAGTGTAAAGTATTCGAACTAGGTGATTGGATTTGGGTGCTTAGGCAAAAATGGCATGTTCGAATGCAAAAAGTTCAAGATTACATCCTATAAGAGATTGACCATTCCATGTCATTACAAGGATTGAAATCAAATTCTACAATTTATGATTACTTGCATTTTTGTTGTTTCTTATCTTTCTCTCTTTGATGCATGTCCAGGTTCGAGGAAGAAATGATGTGATCCAGGATATAAGGACAAGTTCGGGCAATGATCCATTGGTCGTTGAAGAAGGACATTGACGAGGTCGAGGGCAAAGAAGGTCAATGAGGCTATGGGATTGCTTGCCCAAACTATGGTAGACGAAATAGACAAGTTTCATGTTGGGTTTGGAAGATGAAATGAAGTAGATCAATTTGGTGCCAAGCAATAGGTGAGGGAGCTGAGTTGCAAAGCTATACGACCACATAGCACACCCATGCATGCAGTTGTATGCAACCATACCGTGACCAAAGTGAGGGCAAATGATAATTGTATTTTATACACTTATTCGGGGACCTAAAATATCGATATTTGGTAATTTTTCTGACAAAATATATCTAAATTGTTATATTTTTTATTATATAGGTAAAACTCAATGGTTGAACAAGAAATCGAAAGAAGAAGCGAAAATTGGTAAAAAAGGCAAAATCCAAAATTTGAAGACTAAATTGTAAATATTCAGGAGTTGATTCGAACACAAAAAGATACTTTGAAGATTGTTAGGAGACACTTGTATGGAATTAGAACTCAAAAAGGAATGAAATATGATCAAAATATTATCAAAATCAATTTTCAATCGTACAAGTTATATTCTAGATTTTTAGCCGAATTGTGAGATCCATTTTTGGCATAGTAAACATTCGAATTGAAAAACTTCTATTTCTAGAAAAGTTGTAGACCTTTGAACTATAGTTCCAACGCACTTTAAATTGCCTTAATTGGATATTGGGGGAGAACGTTATAACTAAAATAGTAAGTACTGTGCAGAGACAAAAAAATCGCGCGCGAAGGCACCTTGCCTTATTCTATTGGAACTCATTTGGAAATCAATTTAGATATGATTTTAAACTAATTTTATACTCCTAAAAATACCTAACAATAGAATACATATTAAAAACCTCTCATATATATCTCATACTCCAATATTCATCAATTATTATCATCAAATGAGGAAAATTCATAGTTTTGTGAGAGAATAGAAGGGGACTTGCAAAAATTCAATTAAGTGGTGATTCAAACATGATTTTTTTTTTTTTGGCAAAGAAGAGAATGCGCAAGTGAAGATTCATCAAGAAACCATTTAAGAGATTTAAAATTTTAAAATTCATCTTCATTTTCTCAATTTATCAAAATTTCGAGTTATGTCTTTTCACTTAAATATGATTTTTTGTAATTTCGATATTTATGCTAGTTTTACACATTTTTAGGATGAGAAGTACTCTGGTTATGAAATTTTTGGTATTAATTAATTATTTTGATGACTAATTTTCTTGGATGTTTATTATTGTTTTCATCGACTTTTCAATTAATTAGCTACTAATTGAGATGATTTATTAGAATCTATTATTATCAAGAGAAGTAATATGTTTTTAGCTAAAAATAATAAATATTGTAAAGTTCGATAGATGGTAGAGATATACCTCTATACTTTACATGATTTTCATTGGTGTTTTGGATCGTTTAATGTATTTATCATGTTTGTATCTTTCACCGAGAGATATGAATGTTACATGAGTGGAATATATTTGATAACTATCGAGAGAATTTTTCAATTAAATTATGAACATTGACCAACAAGATTGACTACAAACTGCCAATTTAATTTGTTGTGCTAATAATGGATTAACAAGGGGGATTCGACATCTTATCAATATGTTCACTTATTTGAAATCAAACCAGTTAAATTGATTTCTAGTTTAATCGATAATTTAGATATTAGTATAGAAAATTCAAAACCTGTTTGCTATTCGATTAATGTTGCTATTAATTTGAACTCGATTGAATACTTAGTTCTCATGGGTTCGACACTCTATACACTACCATATTACTTGTTCACGATTTCGTTCATTTATGGGAAATCAAATGATCAGTAGACTACTGGCCTATGCGACCACATGAAATAAACCCATGCGGCCACATGGTTCAAACCTGGCAGCGAATTTTTCAAATTTTGCGTAATCTTCTATTTTAGTTAAAACTCTTGTATGGTAGAATTTTTATATCGTTTGAGGCTTAACTCCATTTTCAAGTAGGTTTTATGGGTTTCATATAAATAAGATTCATTCTATTCATTGTAAAACACAATTTGAGAGATTTTATTGCAAGACATATTGCTTTCTTCTCGTTCTTCATTGAATTAATTGTGAACTTATCAAGATTATTTTTTGTGGTGTTTAAATAAATCGAGTGAGATTCTTTAGTCTTGTAATCATGGCCTCATGGGGTAAACATATTGTTGGCGATTGTGTTGATTCCTTGATTCAATATAACCTTAAACGTTGATTTCTTAGCTTTCTTGGGTTTAATCAATCTTGCGTAGGTTTCGTAACTACCATTGCTAAGTGGGTTCGCATCAGATGACAAACTAGATCTCTCTTTCGGCCAATTCTGGACTTCTTCTCCTTTAGCAATAGAGACACTATCAACATGAGAAAACATATTATTTTCATTTTGGATTTCCATGCATGTACCAATTCATCAAACATGATGAGTGGGAGCTCAAAAGTGATGTATTTTTAGGTAAAAAGCACAAGGTCATCTATATAATGAGGTTTAGTTTTTTATTGAGTAGAATATGAATAGAAAATATAAAACATTGTTTTGGAAGTGAACTATAATGTACTTAGGATATTAATATAGAGGAATTCAAGAAAGTGTTGTTCTCCTGATGGTACTCGGTGTTATTTGGTTACTGTTAGCAGTGTCGGTCCTGTGATTTTTAGGGTCCGAGGCAAACTCAACGTAAATGCAAAATCCAATAGTGTATTATGCAACATATTGCTAACTTAAAATTTAATAGTAAAACAACAAACAAATATAAAGAACAAAATATTTATATTATAAAGTAACAAAATCGGCAAGAGTTCAAACAATCAGTTAAATACTATTCAACTTACTGTTTTAGAGGCAAAAACATTAATCAAATCTAAATAATTTAGCTGTTCAACTATATATTTCTCTATTTATAACATAGTCAATCCATTCAATCTTTCTTATGACATAGCTGATCGGAGGTAAGTCTTGATCAACTTCTTTTTACAGATACAACTGTAACCGGTATGGTTAACAAAATTTTATAGGTAATATAAGTATTTGGGAAACAAACATTTAATTTTTCCAAATATTGTAGCACTTCAATAGCCCTCATTGCTTCACTTGGTATATTGCACTTCAAGACTTGTAACTCCAAACATAAATCATCTCCACTAATCTCCTAATGCCTATTATGTTCCATTTGTTTCTCAAGATTCTTACAAGAGTTTAAAAAAATTGAATGAGTTGCACCCCTTAACCTTTTCAAATTAAACAAAAATCAAAATGTGTCATCATATTGTTTGTATTTTTCAAATCGAAACCTTAGAGAAGATAGAGCTTGATCAAATATAAAAAACAAAGTATTCAACTCTAAAAGATTCTTCAACCGATTGCTTTACTTCATTANCGAACGCCCATTATGTTCTAATTGTTTCTCAAGATTCATACAAGATTTCAGCAAATTCGAAGGACTTTCATCCCTTAACCTCTTCAAATTCCCATTTCGTTTGCCTTCTTTGTGGCTTCATCCATGGCAATAGCAAATCCAATTTCTCTATAATATTCAAGAAATGAAATAAGTCCTTGCAAGAAGTCGATAGCATGATGAATATCCATGTTTTCAGTTTGAAGAAATTTACTCACCATATTGATTGCATGCAACAACCTGTACCAGATTATCATGTCAAGCAAGAACTCAAAATTCAGAAGTTCATATGTTGCTAATGACTCAGCTTCACTCTTTACTTTAGGCTTTTCGTTACATTCTGTCAAATCAAGTAAATTATCTCTTATTTGTGCAGTTTGCTCCATTATAGGTTTCACACTGTCAACATGACTTTCCAACGTGATGGTGACAATAGCTTCGCTGTCNCCTTTTCAAATTAAACAAAAATCAAAATGTGTCATCATATTGTTTGTATTTTTCAAATCGAAACCTTAGAGAAGATAGAGCTTGATCAAATATAAAAAACAAAGTATTCAACTCTAAAAGATTCTTCAACTGATTTCTTTACTTTATAACTTCCACTTTCATCAAATTGTTTTTTCTTCGAATTATGCGTTTTTTCTCGAATTACAACTTCAATTCCCATTTTACTTGCCTTTTTTATCGCTTCATCCATGGCAATAGCAAATCCAATTTCTCTATAATATTCAAGAAATGAAATAAGTCCTTGCAAGAAGTCGATAGCATGATGAATATCCATGTTTTCAGTTTGAAGAAATTTACTCACCATATTGATTGCATGCAACAACCTGTACCAGATTATCATGTCAAGCAAGAACTCAAAATTCAGAAGTTCATATGTTGCTAATGACTCAGCTTCACTCTTTACTTTAGGCTTTTCGTTACATTCTGTCAAATCAAGTAAATTATCTCTTATTTGTGCAGTTTGCTCCATTATAGGCTTCACACTCTCAGCATGACTTTCCCAACGTGTTTATGACAATGTGTAGATGTGTTGTATCACTCTAAAGAAGGATATAACTTTAGAACAACAATTCACCATGTCACATAATGCTAGGTTCAGTATGTTAGAGCCACATGGAGTATAGAAATATCAGGGATTCATTTCAATTACTCTTCTTTGCACACCTTTGTGCTTTCCGCTCATGTTAGATCAGTTGTCATACCATTACCCTCTAATATCATCAATATCAAGATCAAGTTTGGTCAAAACCTTTTAAAGCTCGGTTGCAAGTCCAAGTCCTGTTGTGTCATCTACCTTCAAAAATTCAAGTCAATATTCTTCGGCTGTATGTAAGTTTGTTGAATCATCAACACATCGTATTATTAAAGACATTTGCTCTTCGTGACTTGCATCTGGAGTACAATCAAGTATAAATGTGAAATATTTTACATGTTGAACTTTTTTCACAATTGAACTTCTCACCTCATTAGCTAAAAACTGTATCAACTCATTTTGAATGGCTAAATATCTCACTCATCTCACAATTAAAGTTTCCAATACAGTTACTACGTACGCCTGTTAGTTGATCCTACAATAACCATTCATATAAGCCGACTAGCTAAAATTATATAAGCCGACAATGTTTCAAACATTTTCAATATATTCAATATAAAGTTTGGGCAAGTCATTGCTTGCTTGAGAAGTAGTGTGTACTTAACAATTGATCCTAAACAATAATCAATCATATAAGCCGACCATGCCACAATTATATAAGCCGACAAGGTTTCAAACATTCTCAATATATTCAATAACAAGTTAGGGCAAGCAATCGCTTACTTGAGAAGTAGAATTTCGACAAAAATTATGGAATCACACCCTTGAGAATTCCACCGTCAAATCTCAAAAGCCTAAAATAAAAATTTCACATTAACCACAAATACAAAGTCTTAAGCTATTAAATGAACTTGACTAGCCACTGGTTGCTACACTCTTCACATCCACGAATTACCCCTTTTGGGAGTCGAGTCCTCAAAAGAATGTTTTACAAATGTAAATAGATGTAACAATCAGAAATCAACAGTATATGTGCACTGTAGGCCCTAATTAAGTAATAACAAAAAAGAATTACATGCGCAAAATCAGGGCCAGTCCTAATTTTTATCAGTAGAAGCACCAGTAGAAGCACAGTAATGACCGTCAAATGACTAGTCGACCTCGACTCACGCTGTTAGGGTTGAAAAAAACGTCGATTGATTTTTTTCTCTATTGTTTTGAAATGTGAATCTTGCATTATCTGGTTTGTGAAAGAATGAAGGGAAGGCCGGAAGGGAAGAATTGTCGAACTAGATGAAAAAAAGAGAATGAGAGACGGCGTCGCAGTGGTTGGAAGTCCCTCCGGTTCTGACGTTCTATATCAACTCATTTTCATTTTGTAATAAACAAAAAAAAAAACATTAAATGGGCAAAAATTGAGGCCCTTCCGATTTTGGGCCAGAAAGAAAAAATGGGCAAAAAAATGAGGCCCCCTCCAATTTTGGGCCTGAGGTGCAGGCCTCATCCGCCTCGCCTCAGGGTTGGGCTTGACTATTAGGTCTCTCTGGTTGCGTGCCTTTATTAATCGGGTGCAGACCGTCAGTGATGAAGATCCTGATACATATGTCAAAGACTTACCAATATTAGGCTCTTATTTTGGGAGATGACGAATTTCTTATTTTATTTATTTTCTACCCTTAATAATTTGGTTCAAGATAGGAAAGTTTCCATATTTCTTAGAGATTTTTAAGCATAAAATTGATTTAGGTAGACTATTGAGTATGGATTTTTGAGATATCAAACTGTCCACCTCTAGTTCGTGTGCCCGTTGGGAAAAAAAAAATAAGTGATTTGTATGTAGATATTATAATTTAGACGATAAATGATAAAACATGAATAGCAGAAGTTAAAAATAACAAATTAATATAAATCAAAATTTGAGAAGAGAATTAGAAATGCTAGTCTAACAGATTCGCAAAAATCGTTGTCCTAAATTCACGTGGTCTCCTTTCGTACGGGTACTTTCGACAGTGCATCGCTCCAATGTACATTTTTGCCTAATCACTGTTGAACTTTTGGGGTCAAATTCCATTTTTTAGTGATCCATTTTAGCATTTTTCTTTTTTTCTTTTTTACTTAATTTAAGGGTATTTTCATCTTTTGCAGTTTTTAAGTTTTATTTGGATTTATCTACAGATTCAGGATCTCAATATGATCATGGTTTGTTTTGAATCTATAAATACTCGTTAAGGTTGTAAAAACATCACATTAGTTTTCCTTGATTATCAAGATATTTCAATTTTTTTTGTTAACTGGTGGATTCCAATATTTCTTACGTATGTTTGAACAAAATTTGAGAAAACATCCATACATGTGTTACGAATAAAATCCTTTTATTATTGTTCATAATTTCGTCATGTATCACGTGGTATCAGAATTACGCTGATGATCAAAGTAAGGCTTTTGAGGCGAGGTCAAGAAATAGGCAATCAACTCAAGGACATGCTAGTTGCCTTAAATCTTGGAGGTGGTAATCCTAAGCACCAACTATCCATCGAGCCTATTCATGTTGATGTACCTATAAAGCTGAACCTAGTTCATTATCATGGTCGTCATAATGACTGTGATTACAAAGTCAAAGATGAGATTCCTATTTCAATGGGAGTTTTAATGATGAGGATCAGGAATGTCGGAGATAAGGAAGAGAAAGATGAAGAATAAATTGGTGAAGTGTGTGAATAAGAACAAGGAGATTTTGTATGTATTGTGTAGAAGATCTTATATTCGTCAAGCAGGAAGAGTTGACTCTGAGTGAGAAGATCTTCTGGCCAAATGTCAAGTCAGTAATGTTGTTTGCAGTCTGATCATAGACACTTGTAGTTGTGAGAATCTGATCGCCAAGAAGTTGATGGATCATCTGAAGCTACCAATCGAATAACATCCAGTTCCTTATCAGATCGGTAGAATTATGAAGGGCTTGTGTATTCAGGTGACTCGAATTTGTAAGGAACCTTTACCATTGGGGACCTTTTACAAATCAAAAGTTATTTTCGATAATGTTGAGATGGATGCATGTCGTATTTTATTAGGTAAGTAGTGGCAATTTGATGTGGATGTCATATATAAGGATAGAGAGAACATCTATATGTTTATGTGGAAGGATAAAAAGATTATATTTTCACTGACAGGAAGGGCACAAAAAGCTACTAAAGTTGAAGGGAAAGCTTTCATGGCTGTTACAAGTTCAGCCAGTGTGTTTTTCTTCAATAAGCTTTTGTATCATGATGACAACTCAAGGTCGAGTTGTTTTGAAGTGTAAGAGAATAATGCATAACAATTAAAAGAGAAAATCATAAACCAATTAGAAAAGAGAAGAAATAACAAGGATCTACGAAAATACTAGTAACTTTCAGATCGAGTGCAAGATTTTCGCAAACAGTTACAATCCAGGAGCATTGTCCAATTTTGTAAATTATGCCCGATTACGCTGTGTAACTTTCGGGGTCAAATTTCGTCGTTCCGGGCTCCGTTTTAGCATTTTCTATTTTTAGTTAATTTAAGGGTATTTTTCATCTTTTTGCAGTTTTTTAATTTATTTACAGAATTAAGATCTCAATATGATTAAAATTTGTTTTTAGTCTGTAAATACATGTACATTCATTTTCCTTGAGTAATAAGATATTTCGATTTTTTTCTTGGTAGATTTTAATATTGCTCATGTCCGTTCGAACAAAATTCTTGTTAACACTCGCTCGTATGCTACGAACAAGACCCTTTTATTATTATTTACATTTATTTCCTGCGTCAGAAGCCTTGAATTAGGTTCCTTTAGCCAAAATTCCATTGTCCCAAACATAGTATCGATTTAGATTCAATTCATATCGGGGTAGTGCTGTCAATGGCCATTCGCTCTTATCTTGACTCGAGTAAGAGTCTTTTTACTATGCATGTGTCAAAGGGGAAAAAGATTTGCTAGATTTATTTTGAGTTTGATGAGTTGGTTGCTGAGCTGATATCATACATCTACTAATTAAAGAGAGATTCGTTAAGAGAAGAAAGATTAATGCTTTTATACAGATATTCGAGTTTCGTCCGACTAATCCTGAGGATTGTTGGCCTTCCCCCCAGTTGAGTCATTGTTCAATCTTGATTGTACAGAATAGTGTATCAAAGAAAGAAATCGTTTCAGTATGGAACCTTTTGAGTGAGATCTTGGGATGAAGTGAAAAACTAATTTACAAAAAGGTCTTAGCCTTTGTTTGATGAATGGCCATTATTTTGAAAAATGATTAAACAACTTGTACACACAAAGTGTAAACCTGATCGATATCTTCCACATATGAAAAATTTGGCAATTGATTTGAAAAAAAAAATGTATTGTTAAAATCAACGTACCAAAATCTGTCAACTCACATGAATATAAACAAACGTGTCAACCTTTATGTATATATAGCATGTCCCTTTGAAAAAAAAAATGATGATTTAAATAATGATTTTGGGTTTACTTATAAATTATTTTATTATGTAAATGTGTGGTTAAAAATAAGTATGAGAATTAGCCTCCTTTTGGCCCCCATTATTCCAAAAAATTATTTCTCTCTCTTATTTTCAACCACGCAATCTTCCATAAAATAATATTGCACGTAAATCGATTTTTTTTCAACTACACATTCTCCAAAAAAAAGCTATTCCAAAAATTATAATTTCAAATAATTGAGGCTAAATGAAGGCTTAAAGAGGTTTGAAATAATGATTGTCAAATATGAGCTAAAATGTAGGGGGGAAATTTGATTTACGTATAGAATATTTTATTCTATGATTGATTAAAAATGAGTACAAGAATTAAAAACTTCTGTTTTAAAGGGGACAAATAGGGTTTTTGGAGATGACAAATTGGCATGTCAAATTTTCTTCACTAAAGACTGCTATTCACGTACAAGGAAGATTATTTGTTGCCACGAATCATCACAAGAGTTTATATACAAAGATTATTTGAACTGTGCAAATAGTGGGGGGCACAAATATTTTGAGGGGCGTATAATCAAACTTGCAAAAAAAAAAAAAAATTGTGGGGAATTTACATTTGAAAATTTACATCAAAAAAAAAATAATAACCCATGTAAAAATTTACATGGGGTATGACTTTGGGATGTAAAATTCCAAAAAAAAAAAAAAATTATTTCATACTCCATGTAAAATTTCCTAATAAAATGAAGTAATTTATGTGAGAAATTTGTTGCTCAAAAATAATAAATGTTAATGAAATAATTTAAAAATTTTAAAGAAAAAACGAGTTAGAGGATTCTTTTTAAACACGTTTGACGTACTTTTAACTATTTTCGATGTATGTTTGGACCATTCATTGTCTATGATATAATTCTCGAAAAAGTTATAGATTCAATTAGCGAACGATCGTTGGATAATTTTTAAAGTTAGCATGTTATTGAAATTTTCGAAATATTAGTTTGGAATTGCCTACTTTGACAAGCCGTAACATTTGTTACAATTGACCGTTTCACACATCATTAACAACTTAGAAAATTAGGCCGTGATTGCTTCAAATTGTATTAAAAATGCAATATTTTAACTTCATGACATTCCGTAATGACTTCGAAAATTGAGACACAAACATGAAAAAATATAATGGTGGTAAAAAAAAGAATTTGCCCAAAAGTTGGGATCACGTGACCCCCATACCACCCCTTGTGCGGGCCTCCGTGCAAATCTAAGCTCAATCATGCCATATTGCCACCCTGATAGATAGATAGGTTGACATAATGTCACATGTCAGTCCATTTGTGAACTATTTTAAACACTGTCATCATTTGCATCCACCTAGAACCCATCAACCTCTATGTCACAATTTATGTGGCACAGTGGTTTAATCCCTCTAAGCTAGTCTTACCCTAGCATATAAATCTCTTTTAAGAGATGCTGGGCAAAGCAGTCTGTCACGTCTTTTAAAAATTGTGTATTAGACTTACTGTTTTCTTTCGTGGAAGTTCTACTCATGAAAATATTGAGCCATACTTTTTATTGTGTATTAGACTTACTGTTTTCTTTCGTGGATGTTCTACTAATTAAAATATTGTGCCATACTTTCTTGTACTCTTCTATAAAAGTAGAGGTTCAATGTAAGGTTCGAGCAACAAAACAACAAATTAAGTCTTGTTCTCAATAAAATTAAGATAAGCTCTAGCCTTTTTCTTGTTTCAAAAGTGATATCACCTTTTTCCTAAGCTGATCTTCCTCGACCACAATTACATTAATTCCGGTTTTCTAGCCAAATTGGGTTTCTTATCTATGTAAACAGTCAACGTTTAAGCCACAATACCATGCTTAAGGAATCCTTCATGAAACCTAGAAAGAAAAAAAACACTGTACAAAATTAAAATAGAAAGACATTGCAATACAACATTTAATTTCAGATTCAGACAATTTGGTGCGCCCAATATTTCATTTTTCAAACTTGAAATGGAATTTTAGTCATTGCAAGGGAAGGTCCAAAGAGAAATTATTGAGAAGCATGAATTTTCTGGACGTTCTTTGTTGAGTTTTTAGAATCTCTTTCTTGATCGTGGTTTTTACTATCAAATCCCATGCCTTGGAATGTCACTCCAGAATTTCGATACTGACTACCAAATGCTGTGCCGAATCCCCATCCAAGCCCTAACCCGACACCACAGCCACCACCAGCGCCAAGACCCAAGAAGTTCAGAGGCATGCCTGCAAAATATAAGCAAAAGTACTCATAACAAAATTACCACGGATATGCGATACAGGGACATTATAGTGTGAAATAAAATCAAATGGCAGGGAAAATGGCATATCAATTATAGTACTTTACGACCAAATGATGAAAGATTCCTCCATAGAGCTCAATTTCTAGAAGCTCCCAAACTTTGGAAATAATGATTAAATGGATATCGTGTAAACAGTAAGCATATATTAGGTGAAAAAAGAAGCGTTGGTGTGTAGTGTGTAAAAGATAAGCCAAAAGTTGTTGAATGCGATTTTTCCTAGAGAAACAGCAAGTAAAATCAAGTCAGGGTATATAAAGGAAGATAAAGACTTCTTCCTCTATATGAGCAGGCACCATCTCAATCTCCCAACTGACACGACCAGTCCTGTGTAACTTTAGTGGACTCAAGACATGACGTGCGGCAATGATGGATGCTAGCTAGGTGCCAGACCTACATTCAAGGCCAACTGTGATCTGATATGGATTAAACCAACCTGAAAAGCAACACATTCTCCCACACAACAGCTTTCATTGTTTAAGCTTTATAATTAGTTAACCCACTGCATGGTATAAGTTACAAGTTCCAGTGACCAGTGGAACAAGTCTCTTGGGAGTATGAAGAAGAGAATTTCGTTTAAATGAATATATCCAGATACTTCATTTGTCTGTCACCACACTTAGTACCAACATTTTGATTCAATGATGTGATGATAATATGAGGGTGACAGGATTGTAAGTCCAAGTCTCATGCAGGCTGTGTCATCCAGAATTGTCTTGGCTAGTACGCACATCATGATAATTGAAGTCCACTGTACATTACATGGATAGGCCTGTCCTGGAGGAGTCAGTGATGATAGGAAGTGGGTGGCGTCGTCTATAAGCTTAAACTAATAGACTGAGAAAAAGTATTGATCAGCAGTTATCTTCGACCTTCAACCTCATGTGTGGGCCTGATCATTTTTCAACGCATGAAACTTTAACGAAATGTGTGGCGGTGAAACTTGAATCTAAGATATTTGACAGCTTCAGATACCGTGGCAAATCATCTCAACTAGCCATATCAATAATGAAGCAATCACAGGGATTGCATGTGGATAAGATGAAATGAAAAGTGTATTGATTCCTCGTAGATTATCAAGGGAACTACTGAAAGCAATTTATCCAGATTGATGAACCTCTTAGAGCTGAAACATGCAATTCTCGAGGAACCTAAGCATTTGAAGATGTTAAAGGTTATGTTAGTTGGCTAATTATCTTAATTCTAGGTTTTCCTAATTTGTAGAGTTTCCTAAAATAGTTTCCTAAGCTTTGTATATATATGTATTGTTTCTCCAATGAATAGAGTGAAATAAGAATTCTTTTATTTAACATGGTATCAGAGCCACAATCATAATTAGGTTTGAATTCTCTGGTATTTCTCTTTGGTTCAAGAAACTCGAGTTATTCGGGGTTCTCTGGTTTTGACATTTTGGTGGTCTCGATTTTGGGAAGTTCTGAGTATGGAACAGGTTACCTCTTTTTGTGAGTCAATTTTTTGTTGCCGGTGACTCTTGGCTTCATCTACTCGATAGTGGGAATAATCAACAGATTGCGAAGTATTCTCTTAGTGGTACAATTGTCAATTGGGTCGACTGGTTGCTGGAAGATTTCGAGTTCCTTCTTCCGAATAATCGATCGCCTTGCTGGAGCAAATTCTGGTTTCGGTTGGACTTCGGCTTCTTCATGTGTAATGTCTAAAATCACGAACCATAAGCTCAACAGCTCAAATTATTTGGATTGGAGCAAGACAGTTCGACTTTATCTCCGGAGTATTGGCAAAAATACCTTTTTTGACTGACGGTCCTCCTAACGATGATTCAAGACTGACTTGGCTTAGATGATGCTCGCTTATTCCTGCAAATTCGAAATTCCATTGATAGCGAGATAATTGACTAGATCAATCACTGTGAATATGTTAAAGAGTTGATGGATTATTTGGATTTCCTGTATTCTGGTAAAGGGAATCTTTCTCACATGATTGAGGTGTGCAAAGCGTTTTACCGTGCAGAAAAACAAGATAAGTCCCTTACGAATTATTTTATGGAATTTAAGAAGACTTATGAGAAGCTTAACATGTTACTGCCTTTCAACCACGATGTAAAAGTTCAACAACGCCGAGAACAAATGGCTGTCATGAATTTTCTTGCTGGCCTTTCCTCTGACTTTGAGACTGCTAAGTCGTTCTTTCTGGTTCTAAGATCTCCTCTTTACAAGAGGTATTT
>OU503036.1:18121669-18136931 GCA_912172775.2 Fraxinus pennsylvanica
ATATCTATGCTCCAACTTGAGGGAGAGTGTTAAAGGTTATGCTAGTTTGCTAATTACCTTAAATCTAAGTTTTCCTAATTTGTACAGTTTTCTAAAATAGTTTCCTAAGCTTTGCATATTATCCAATGAATAGAGTGAAATAAGAATTCTTTTATTTAATAGAAGACTTGTAGGATCATTTTAAGGGGAAACAAAGAGTAAGCTGCTAGGTTATAAAATTTCATGAGAGGATGAGAATGAGAGAATAATAAAAATTGGGAATTACTAAGTAAGAACACGGTTCTAACTGAAGTGACCTTGAAAGGAAATGCAAAAATGGTAAAAGAAATAACATTCTTGAGGAAGCTGGCGCAGACCTTCGTCCATGTTACTTAAATTCGAGTAAAGATGTTATGTGCAAGTATAGGTCTACATGTCAAGCTTATCAAAACTCTAAAGCAAGGATATGTCCGTATAGTGAATATCACTGTTTTATTTAATCTCTTTAGTTTTACACTAAATGTTGTTTAATGTAATATAATTATAGACCAGATCAAACAATACTAAACTGCTATGGAAATATGTGAGCACTAAGAAATATTGGATGCCTCCTCCCATACACTTGTTATAGTTTAAGGTGTCCATTATGGCTACTTAGTGCATCTATAAGAATCAAAGTAACAAAATGAACCGCGGAAGTGGATTTTGACTGTCGTTACGTTGTTGAAACCGAGTACACTATCCTAATGCTTTCTGTCTTAAAGTACTGTGTTTTAGTCTTAAGTTATGTTGTTGGAACCGAGTAAACTATCCTAATGCTTTCTGTCTTAAACTACTGTGTTTTAGTCACAAGTTAATTGATAAAGAACTCAAAATTTACTGCACTACCTGAAAATTTATAAGAGAAATTCCACTGAATGGTCACTGCAAAGTGCCCATTTTTGTAAATGATCACTTTAAACTACCATAAATACCCTGATGTTACAATTTTCCATGAAACCTAACCATTACATGGTAGGTGCACAACTTTTAAGGCAAATTTTAAAAGCTTTCAAGATTCCTTTATTCCTTTATTTATTATTATTATTATTATTATTATTGCAAAATAGTTGGCTGATATGTTATATACTTCTACTAATAAAGACAATTTCAACTTTTATATTTGATTAGTCGAACTATCCCACTAGACAGATGAAATTGTCTTTATTAGTCGAACTATCCCATGTTAGATAGTTGAAACTTTTTCGATTATTCGAACTATCCTCCAAGACCGTTAGAACTATCTAATGTACCAGTCAACCGTCTCACAAAAATTAATTTTCTCCTGAAAGCTTTCAAAATTTACCTCAAAAGTTGTGCAATCACCAAATGGCATGTAAGAATTTTTTTTTTTTTTTTAATAAAAAGAGTATAATTGACATTTGAATGTAAAAGTGATGAAGATCCTATAGATATATTATATAAATATTTTCATGTTTAGATTCTTATTTTATGAAAAGTTATTGGGGTTTATTTGATAGATTTTCTAGCATTTTATTAGTTGTTTCCTACTTAAATTAGATTAGTATAAACTTTATATAAACATGGTTTAAGCATTGTAATAGTTAGATTTGATTATTGAATTAACAGACACTTTCTCCATTTGAATTCTCTCAATATTCTCTTCTATTTCTTCTCTTTTTCTCCCTCTTTCTCAATCCCATTATTGTTCGATTATGTTCTATGTCAATTTGGTATCAGAGCTAGTCGTTTTCCTTTGACAAAACAAGTTTCGTGAAGTTTTGAAAGATTTCAAAGTTAATAGAAAAAAAATATTACAAGAGTCTTTCTATTTCTTCTCTTTTTCTCCCTCTTTCTCAATCCCATTATTGTTCGATTATGTTCTATGTCAATTTGGTATCAGAACTAGTCGTTTTCCTTTGACAAAACAAGTTTCGTGAAGTTTTGAAAGATTTCAAAGTTAATAGAAAAAAAATATTACAACAGTCTTTCAAGAATAATTAAAGAATTCTCCACAGCAAAATTAGCACCAACAATCAAGAAGTTTAGCCCCCGTCTTTTCTTCAACAAAGAAGAAAATCGATTCAAAATTTCATCGTTACCGTGAGGTTACAATTAAGTCAAAGAACCATGTTACTGCAACCCTATATCTCCAGGCCACAAAACCCATTAGCCACATCAAGCTCAATGCACATAAGCCACAATAACTTAGTAATATAACTAGGCCCAACAAGCTATAACCCACATTTGCACCTACACTCATAAATCGGTGAAAATTAAATAAAACCAGATTTTTTAAGTTATCATTTCAAAAATGAGATTTGAAAGTTTTTTGTTCCAAAATCAGATGATAATTTAATTTTTCATATTAATAATATTATTATTAAATTAAATTAATTTACCACATTCACTTTACCCCACCCCACAAACCCTAATTCATTTTGAAAAAAAGTCTTGGCTGCTTCATTTCACGCGGCGACTCATCACAGTACTCACTCAGGCAGTGGCTTTCCTTCGTGTGCGGCATTTCATCTCTGCTACGCACAGTGTGGATCCAGTCTTCTTCTTTTTTTTTTTAATTTAATTTTTTATTGGTGGGATAACAGACAATTCGGTGGTAGTTTTGTGGTGCAGTGGTGATGGTATGTTGGTTTTGCAATTGCGGTGGAGGGAACGGAAAGCTCTGTGCTGTGCGGTGGTTGGGTGCTGTGCTATGTTCGGTGGTTGGGTTAGGTGAAGTGGTGTGTAGTGGGTGTTATGTGCAGTGTGGTGGTGTGGTGGTGGTGGTTTTGGAATTGTGGGGTGGCAACAGCGAAGTGTGTGGTGGTGGTGAGGTGGTGACTTGGTTTGGTTGTGATGGTGGCGGCAACAGTGGAATGGAGAGGAAGAATGTTGTGACCATTGTTTAATTAGTGACCTAAACGAATATGTGATTGTGACTAAATTTAGAATCGTGACACAGCATTTGGTAAGTTGTGACCAAATAATTCGATGATTTGTGATTGGAAAATAACTTGTAACCAACTAATTCGATAATTTGTGACCAATAAATTTGATAATTTGTGACCGTAAAATAAATTGTGACCTATAAAATATATGATTTGTGACCAAAAAATAAATTATAACCTATTAATTTTTTGATTTGTGGCCGATGAACATATTGTGTGATCAATGAAATTTTTGATCTGTGACAGTAAAATAATTTGTGACCTACAATTTTTTTGATTTGTGACCGAAAAATAATCCGTGACTAATTAATTTGATAATATGTGATAAATAAATAAATTGTGACCTATAAATATGTACATGTGAGCATTAATTGTATAATTTTGACCTTAATATATTTAATTAATAAATCATTTTTAATTATTTATTTATCACCCGAGTTTTAAATTTTGAAAATTTAAACCTGTAATTTGAATTAGCCATAGTTAATACCTGAGTTGTGAATTTTTCCTCACAAATCAAGCACGTTGGCCAACACCAACCCTAACCACTTACATATTCAATCCAATATCAGCCCATACGCAAATCCAATACCTAGGCCCAAATCCTCTCCAGCCATATAAACCCAACCTACATACATACTGGCCTAAACTCCACTCAACCAAAATCTTTACTAGCCCAACCCATCACTCACATTAAAACACCAATTCAACAACTGGCCCATGTCAACATCAAATCCTTAACCAATACCCAGCACCAGAAACCCATTATCCTTGGGTTTTAAAGATTTATTTTTTTTCGTCCAATATAGTCTAATTAATAATCCGATAAAGTTCCAAAATATTTTGACGTGCCTATAAAAAGTTAGAACAAAAATTTATGACATATAGGAAAAGGCTTCTTCAGCCTCCGCGATCTCTAACGAACTCCTACCTTTGCTTGAACAAATTGGGAATTTTCTCACACCTTATGTACGCATGCTCACAGCTCTATCTCACTAATGAAGACATTGGTTACAGGTGAACTACTAAAGTGAGCAAATGTTTCTATAAAAATGGCAGTTGCTTCCTGCATAAGTGAAAAAACCCGAATTACTGCATCTGATGCCCCAAATGTTGATGAGAAAATGCATGATATCTTTCAATAGTAGTATCATCATTTGCATTTTTCTCTGGCAAATCCAAATTGTGTGTTAAGACAGCCATTATACATGAAACTATGGTTAGTGTGAAGTATTGTGTCATCATATTGGATCTAGAAATGATAATTGACATGTTCTAACATTTCTTACAGTCCCAAGAGATTATCATTCAGAGATATATTCACATCCATGGAGACAATTATGACTCTCATATTAAAAGAAAGCAACAATTTCTCTCCAGAATGGCTTACTCTCCTTTTGGTTAGCGCGAGAAAGAAAATAAGGTTCTTGTTGTAATGAATTCAGTAGATAGACTATTTAAGAAGTGCACAATCAAGTTCAAAACCTTATTTGACGAAAATTGTAAAATATTTTGGGAGTTAGTTTGGATGGTTATAGTGCAGTAGTGTCTCTTGTGTGTAAAGGGACTAATGGTATTGTTGATCGAAATGGCAACATCAAATTATGGAGATAGGTCTGTTGCAGGGGACATGAGCTAATGCCTTCCCAATTCAGGCTCTATTAACTCAAGAAACTAAAGATGTTAACGAAGAGATAAGTTTTGAAGAAGATAACTCAGATGTTAAAATGTCACCCCAAGTCAATTGTGATCATTGATGAGACTAGAAAAGGAGTAGTTTTGACTAATGCAGATTTTCATAAGACAACTATAAAAGATACCTTTATTCAACTTTGAATATTTGGAATATTTACAAACAAGCCACCAATGTTGTAATCCTTTGTTTCTACAGGTCCATCAACCAATTAGTCCATTGTGCTTTTCATTATGTGGATTCAGTTGATGTTTTTGTGGATGAATTGCACCATATGCTACTTTATGGAGTTTCCTGTGTGTATTTGGTTAATAGGAAAGATTGGTCCTTCGTATGATTTAAGTTGTATGTTGCTATCAAAAGTTCAGTAATGATACTTGAGGAGGAAAAAAATCAGTCTCCTTAGATAATGAAGTAGTAACCTATCTTGTCACAGTTGAGTTCTTTCAGTCGAGAGAAATGATGGAGATCCTATTTCATATATTAGTAGTGTTTGACACCCATTTTAATGGGTTGAAAAATTTTGGAATAGTGATTGATGGGAGAATATGCGGTGGAAAAGTAATGAAAAGTTTTAAATTTTTGTGTAATATTATTTTATTTGAAAATTGTGTGGTTGAAATGAAAAAAGAGAATGAGAATGAAAAAGAGAATAGGTGCCAAACATGGGCATTATATAAATACATTTCATGCTTAGATTCTTATTTAAAGATAAGTTATTAGGGTTTATTCATTAGATTTTCTAGTATTTTATTAGTTATTTCCTACTAAAATCAAATTAATTTAAGCCATATACAAAGTGAGCTTATGCATTATAATAGTTACACTTGATTATGGAATAAATTCATACTTTCTCCCTCTAAATTTTCTCTACATTCTATCCACGTTCATTTCCCTCTTTTTTTCTCAAGTCTCGTTCTTGTTCAATTGTGTTCTACGTCAAACAATAGCCATTTTCCCTCCCCAAAAAAGGGGCATGGCACACAAGCCTCAATTTCTAAATGTGAGTTAAACAAAGCAGCAAACACATTCATCCTTATCCTTATCTCTTTCGTCCCTTCACTTAAGTTCTCACAAATCAACTTAAAAGAAACTTACTTTTCTTGAGCACACCCAAACATTCTCTTAATCATACAATAAAGATCATATGCCGGGTGTCGTACACCTCTTTCTCATTATAGCACGGACTCAGGCTCAATAGACCTATTTGCTCCAATTGTTAAAAAATGGCCAGTTCTCTTCTTAGGCAAGTCAGGTTGACAAGTCCAGAGTGAAAATGAATTTCCTCAGGTTAAGCTTAGTGCACAATAGATGTAATTATGTTTCAGTTAATGTTATTTGGTTGGCAATAATTTATGTCGGTCAAACATTAGCAAAACTTTCTGCACCTAAAAGGCCTTCAAACCTAAATGATCCCAGGAATTAAATATCCATATCCAAAGATCTTGTTATTTCCGGTTTAAGTAGTCCAATAAATCCCCCAAAAGTGGAATGACCATCATGAACTCACTCCAACTAAACCAAATACAAGCTTAATTTGAATTTTATTTTTTTTCACAAGGAACCGATGAAATTAAAACAGTTATGTTACATGCTTGCAACTATTCTTGGCTGTCGTGGGCTTCACTAATTTGAGAAATACATGGATGACATTTTCATCCTTGAGTATCCTCACTACAATTCGATCAAACATCAAATAATATTACAGGAAATCAAACTCTCAAAGGATATGTAAGCTAAGAAGTAATCAAATTCCACAGCTTTAAGACTCCAATTAAACTTCAGCAAAATAAAAATAAAACTTATAATCAGATAATTTTCTAAAGATAATATAGAAAATTAAGAAACTGACCTCCGAAGCCCCATCCAACACCAAACCCACAACCAACGCCGAAACCTATAAAAAGTTTTCCATAATGTTAGAAAAAAAAATTAATAGCCAAAAAAAAGGCAAAAACCCAGAAAAATACAAACCAAAATACATTAAAAAATTGTGGAATACTAACGAATTTGTTGATTTCCAGAAGAAAAACTTACCAAAACCTACGCCTGCTCCATTAAAATTCGTTAGCACCATTGCTTTGCCTTTGTAATTTCTCTAATTTTCCATTTCTTGCTAATTTTTTCATAAATATGTAGCTACAGAGACGGTGCAAAGACATCCCAGATGAAGATTTGGACCGGGTCCGCACAATTTGGATCCGCAGTCCCAATTTGAATAAAGAAAAGTTACATAAATAGCGCTGATTTGATTTGGCACTTTTTTCTAAGATTTTTAGTTCAAACTTCAGGTTTACGAGTACTCGTCACAGCGCCAATATGCTACATGAACAAACTAAACCACAATTTTAATATATTTGGAGACGGCTACATATTGATTTTACTTTGTTTATTTTTAAATCTATTAGGAGATTTAAATCAATCTAATCCACAATAACTACACCAAATCATATTAATTTTTGTCTTCTAATTTGTTCTCTTGAAATCACTCAATTTTATGATCACAACTCTTTAGGTCGAAACATTTTTCAAACACGCCAGTCATGCCTTAATTTATTTTCAATTGGTAACACCACCATTTACTAGTATACATTCCCATTTTACCTTTTTTTTTTAATTTATCTTATTCATTTTAATACAAACATGCACTTTTTTTGTTTAGTCATTTTCTTTACAATCGTCTTATCAACATTCCTCTTATTTGGAAGAGATTAAAATCAGATTTTTAACATATTTTAATAAAAGTTTATGAATATGTGATTGAAAAGTTGTGGATTCTATAAAATATTTGATAATATTAAGCCCTTGTTTGATTGTCATTATTTTTAGAAAATTGAGTTTTGAATAGTAATGTTTCGAAGAATGTATGGTTAAAAAGTAAGGAAATATTTTGAGTTTATGTGCAAAATATTTTATTGTGTAAATATGTGATTAAAAATAAGTATGACAATTAAAGAGTTTTGAAATAATGATTATCAAACAGGAGTTAATTATTGATTTCGACTATGATAAAAATTTGGGATACTTGCAGCAGCGGTACCAAACATTTCATTAAATAGCAAACTTCGTCCAAACCTTTTATTTGTGCCATCCACGGTACCAAACTTTTCAAAATGTCGCAACTGAAATCAAAATGGATGGTTTCTGTTAGTTTGACCGTTAAATAATCGAATAATTAACTTTGACAATGATTTTGATTGATCTTAAAAGGTTAAAATTGCAATTTTACATTTTCTTATAATTAAAATTAAAAACTCATTTCCACCTCACACCACCCCACCCCAACCCAACCCAACCCAACCCAACCCAAATCTGTAAATCTGGGAAATCAAAACCCAAAAAGCCACCAGTCTGGTAGCCTAATTTCAGATAATGATGCGATTAATTTGGAAAGCGTGGAAGTGGTTTTGTCGGGGCTGTTTTACAACCGTGATATTGTGGTTCATGGATTGGGAGGAATGTTGAACTGCTTGAAAAAGGGTTTTGGATCAGTTCAAGATTCTCCATCTACGGCTCCGTGACCCTCCGATTTATTCTCCAGTTTTCAACGAAATGAAGGCGACGCCACAAGGGACGAATTTTACTGCGCTTTTCTTGAGCCGCCAATAACAAGATCGAATCTTCGGTGCCTGAACCAGCTGTTTTTAGTGGGTATTCACCGACAAATTTGCCATATTTTTTACTTCCGCCAACAAATTTCTCGATTAATCACAAAAAGAATTTCTCATCTTGTCAATAATACTGCGGAACCACCCCTACCTATGAATTTTATAGAGTCGCTAACATCTGTACGGTTATAGAACCCCTCCCCCACCCACCCCAATCAAACCTTTGGTGCCAAAACCAGTTGTTTTTGGTGCACATTCAACAGCACAATTGCCTCACTATTCATCGACAAATTTATGGGATACTATCAGAATTTTTCTCCGGTTGATTTTCCATATTTGCAATTTTAGGGTAGGGTAGGGTAGGGTAGGGTGGGGTGGGTGAAGAAGAAGAAGAAGAAGCCAAGAAGGTGGAAATTGATTTTTAATTTTAATTATAAAAAAATGTAAAATTTTCATTTTAACCTTTTAAATTTAGTCAAAATTATTATCAAAGTCAATTATTTGGTCAACGGTCAAACTAACAGAAACAATTCATTTGGACTTTAGTTCCAACACTTTGAAAGATTTGGTACCGTGGCACAAATGAAAGATTTGGGCAAAGTCTGCCACTTAATAAAAGATTTGATATCGTTCCTGCAATTATCTCTAAAAATTTATATTATAATTTCTATTGAGCAGGGTCATTATGTCATTTAGCTGCCCAACGTTCAAAAATCATAAAATTCACAAGGTTTAATCACAATCCTGCAATACTTGCCTTTTAACATTAATGACACGGAATTTCTTTTGCACTGCTTTATTTCATTAATTATCAAACCTATATATTTGAAATGATCACTTATAAAAGTAATCGCTATCATTAATTATTTAGCCATTGTTTGATGGTCATTATTTTGAAAAAATTGAGTTTTGAATATTAATTTTTTGGAGAATGCGTGATTAAAAAGTAGGAAAATTTTTGGACTTACATGCAAAATATTTTATTACATAAATGTGTGATTGAAAATGAGTATGAGAATTAAAGAGTTTTGTTTTCAATGAATCAAACAGAGGCTTAATAGTACCACTTTTAAATGCACTCGGACAACTTTACAACAAAGCATCTACAGTTGTTTACAATATTTACATATGAGTAATATTATTCAGCACAATCGATATTAAAATATCAATTTATATGGTACTAATGTGACGTTAAATTAGAGATATAATTAAATGCAAGATTAAAAAGTAAGAATTTTTTTTGGAGTTACGTGCAGAATATTTTATTGTGTAAATATGTGATTGAAAATGAGTATAAGAATTAAAGAATTTTGTTTTAAATGGAATCAAACATAGGCTTAATGGTACCACTTTTAAATGCACTCGGACAACTTTGCAACTTAGCATCTATATAGTTGTTTACAATATTTACATATGAGTAATGTTATTTAGCAGCACTGGTATTAAAACATCAGTTTAGATGGCTTTAATGTGACATTAAATGAGAGACATAATTAAATAAATTACTTAATTTTACTTTTCATTAATTATATTATTTAGCGACGCCTAAACTAATGTTATAGTACAAATAATGCTAGATTGCATTATTCTTTACATATAGCTTATATTTAACTAAAATTATTATTAACTTATAATTTTTAGTTAAAGTTAATCATAAATTTTAATAATACATTCATAATTATTATTCATTTATTATTCACATATTTCCTAAGACTCGTGATTATTCATACTTAAAAGCTAATAATAATATTTCAGGTGAATTTCACTCTAGGTCCCCAACACTTTGGAAGCTTTCTATGTCCTCTCTATTGGTGCAACCGTAATCTTTTTATCATTCCACTTGTAAGCATTTTCTACACCTTGTGTATGGCATCCACATCAACCTAACACGATCCGTCTAATAGAATATGACATCCATCCATCTCAACAACACCACTAATAATTTCTAATTTGTAATAAGTCCTCATTGACAAAGGTATCTTACAAATTCAAGTCACTTGAATAGACGGATCCTTCTTAATTCATTCAATCTGATAAAGAGTTGCATGTAAATCGGTTAGCAGCTTCAAATGATCTACCACTTCTTGTAAATCAAATTTTCACAGCTACAACTGTCCACTGCCAAGCACTTGACCTGAAAAATCTTTCTACGTGTGTATATATACACGCCAACTCTTAACAACGTTGATAAACTAAGCATATTCACAATAAAGTTTAGGAAAGTCCACTCCGTTCAATTAATTAGAACAATTAGATCGTTAGCATGTCAAATTATCCATCTTCTAATGCATTGTATTGAGACTGCGTCAATCTTATAAACAAACAATTCTCTTTCAAACCTATGCAAAACATCTCAATAGCCTAGATCGTCCTTCCCTAAACCCTAGGCTAAAAAACAATAAGAAAGAAAGTATACAATGCAACTAGTAAGCTCAATCATGCTACTTATACAATTTGGTTGACAACTTAGTTGAGAATCATGTAAGTTGACGTACATTTTTTTCATTCATTTGAAAACTGTTTTTGAACCTCAGACAAGAATTTGCATCAAGAACTAAGTTGTTCAAGGCTTGTTTAGCACATCGGACAACTAGATCTTTACTGGATCGTATTAACTTTAATCTAAATTCTTTCTTTTAAACTGCTCTATTGAGAAAACATCTTAAATCTATTCAAAGCATATTTCAAAATCTAAGCTCATGTTTGGCACACATTTTCTAAAACTAATTTTCAACAATACATTTTCCTAATAAATTAATTTTTCCCATAGAATCGTAAATATGTATTTTGAAAAATAATTACTTTTCACAAAAATCTATTCTTAGAAATCTACATAAAGCAGACCCTAAATCATTCTTCCCTAAACACGAAGCTGAAAAAATCAATAACAAAAATGCAAACAGTGCTACCAGACAGCTTCACTCAAACAAGAATGTACATAGAGTACAATAAACCTTCAATCTTCTATTTTTTGGGGGGTTTTTTTCAGTCCTTTTATGTGATTTCGAAATAGTACAGGCAATTAAATGCTGATTGCACCATTTGTCTTATTTTCTTGACCAAAATCTCAGTCCCACAAAAAATTGAAGTGCCATTGGCCCATTGTAAGGGAGAAAATGGCAGAGAAATGCCGTATCCAGCGAAACTCCATAGAGAGTACAAAAGATTATAGGCCCATCACGTGGTTCTAGTACATGGATTTAAATCCACATACTCATACAGCAAAGTTTGCAACAGCAGAAATAGTACATAACATTACGTCGTGATCGAATGATACATATGGAGTAAATTCTTGATAGATGTTATGTTCTATCTCAAAAGATAAATTTAATAGGTAGAAATAGCTTAGCCCATGTTAGGTTTAGTCAAAAATTGATTTTTAATAAATTTTAATAAAAAGTTGATGAAACGTGTGGTTGAAAAGTTGTACGTTCCATAAAATGTATGATTGTAAATGACTTTGAGTAAAATTGTATTTTAAAAGATGAGGGTCAAACATGAACTTTATTTCATTACAAATCTAAGTCCGTCTTAGAGGATGTGTAGCTTTTCTGGGCACATCTTCGACATTTCGGGTAAATTTCATCTACTATCACTAGACTCCAGCAAAATCTCAAGTGGTTCACTGAACTTTAATCGTCTCAATCGAGTCGCTGAATTTCTATTTTGATTTCAAATACTTCCACTCTTGCACCTGTGGGTTCCAAAATTGATGAAAATTTCTTAATTGACATACTTACAACAATGGATCTTTCATGTAATCTTTGTATGGCATGCTAACATATCTTGAACCATGCCATAAAAGTGTTTAAATAATTTTTTTTTTTTTAAATACATCTTTTAACCGTGTAATAAAAAGATATTGTCATAACTCTTATTTTACAATTTCCGTTTGCAGGGATGCCAAGTAGCGATTACATGCGACATTTGGCTCCAATAAAGTAATTTATTTCCATTTTAGGGATGATAGGTGATGAAATCTGGGAGGCTACAACACCTTTTTTATCCCAATCTCACGAAAATAGGCAGATGCTCTCCATCGTATTTCGGTTCGATACGTTCACCTACGAGAGAGTCACCTTTGGTTTTCGTCTCGGTAGGGCAAAGTGAAGAAATTTGAAATTAAATTTAAGTTCGGTGACCCAATTGAGACATAAAGTTAAATGACCTAATTGATTTTTTTTTTTTTTTAATTAAATTACCTCTACATTTTCACCCTCAAATGAATCATTGTTATAAGTTGTAACATAAAATGAACTTAAACCTTCATGAAATTTGATTATTTAATACTCGTTTTCAGATTTATTTCTATGAGTACAACTTGAATATGTATACATATGTAATGCTATTAATGAACACATTATAATTAATATCAAGTAACTCCTATATTTTATTATATTTCACTATAACAAAAGGTTAAAAATTGTGGGTTTGTTGTAAAATAAATAAGCTAGAGAAAAACTTTAAGAATTGAAAGAAGAAATCTCATTTCACTTTGTATTATATATTGCCTTTTATAACTTGTATTTATAGGTTAAAACCACCCATTGAGTTGGAAGATAGAATTGTAACTTATAAGAATGATAAATAGGAAATTAAAGTTATGAGATAAATAATTTTTGCAACATATACAATTTGTAACCAAAGGATGAGGATTATGGGCATCCATCAATTTAATTATAAGATGTCTATCAGATAAAAAATATGTTTTATTCAAATCTTACTAGAAAAAAACTTGTGGAAAAAAATCGTAGTAAATGAAAAATGTACATTATTTTTTAATAAATAACAAGGACCATTGCCTCATTAAAAATTTTGTCAAGAAATCGGAGGAACAAGACCTCGATCAATGAAAAATATGTAGTTACTTTTCTCATGGTAACATCACTTGAGATCTCAAAATCAATGTACTAAAATTTTGTTTATCAAATTCTCAAGTGTCATCAACAAAGTTACCTCATTGATAGCAAAAGTTCAACATAATTGGCAAATTGCCATGATATCGCAAATCACCACATGTAAAGAGTATATACTTGACGCAGTTCCAACAGGCTGGATTTGATTTGGGTTGGTTTTGACCCCAACTTGAAACCAGAACCAAATTAGTCACCCAAACCGACTCAATCTAATTCTCAAAACCAAATCAAATCGGTTTGGTTTGATTTGATTCGGTTAGTCGGTTTGAACTTTTGTTCAAATTGAATTAAAAAAAAAAAAAAAATTGTCTCGGGTTTTGGGCTCACATAGATTTCATATAACTTTATTTTTGATTTATACATTTTTTTTTATTTGAGTTACAGCCGTATAGCAACTAAAAACAGTTTTAGAATTTCAATTTTCCAAAAAAAAATAATTATCTCAACTTGCATTCACAACATGTAAGCTTTAATTAACGAATCGGAACAAAACATGTAATTAAAAAGATTAAATATTATAACTAATACATAATCATATGTCCATAATCATTATCTCAATCTACATTCTCAAAAGACGAGTTTATTACAAGTAAAACAAGATATATAGAAAAAATTAACTAAAACACAGGGTCTACCAACCGAAGCAGAAAACAATGTTTATAAAGGATATGAAATAATATCAATGTTTCCTTGAAAGTATCTTTATAAAATCTTTATATAGTATTCAAAAAGACAATACAAAGAGGCAACTTGGACACCCCCACTTTCGGGAGAACATCATTAATTTTTTGATTTTGACTTTTGTGTTTTCAAAAAATAAAAATAAAATGAAAACATGTGTAAGTGGTTTGGGTTGGTTAACCAGCGGTTTGATACTTTAAACCATGTTCGAACTGACCCGCCATGATTTTGTTTAAAATAAAACCAAACCAATTAAATATGTCAAACCGATGTGAACCAATCGGAGTCTGTCGGTTCAATCGGTTTGGTCGATTTTTTTGCCCAGACCTAATTCCAACTTTTTGTGTCATAGAAGAGCTATTATCTTACAAGTATGATAGTGCATCTATTGCAAAAAAATACATTACTTGAGAACCAAAAAATTCTTGTTATCATCTCAAGATCGAAGAATGTGTATTTTTCATATAGAATCATTTTAGGAAATTTTCCGTGCAAGATAAATCATGAACAAAAATTTTAACGATAAATGTTTGATCTGTAGGCCAACACAAATCTTTGTTTTCTAAGATCTTTCACTGACTATTACAAATTCAGTGAGTGTGTTTTTCTCCTATGAGCCTTTGTATCCGCGATGACAACTCAGGTTCGAAGTCAAGCTGTTCAAAAGTGAAACGGAATTATGCGGAGCGGTTAGAAGATAAAATTCCAAATCAATTGAAAAAGAGAAGAAATTAACACGATTTTCGAAAAAAAGTACATAACTTTTAGCCCGGTGTCAGATTTTTGCCGATGGATACAATTCGGAAATGTTTTTCAATTCTACACATTTTTACCAAATTACATTGTCAGACTTTCGTGTCAAATTCCATTGTTTAGGAGACCATTTTAGCATTATTTTTGTTTTTAGTTAATTTAAAGATATTTTTGTCTTTTACAATTCTTTTAATGTTATTTGGATTTAAATATAGAACTAGATTTTCAACGTGGTTAGAATTTGTTTTGAGTCTATAAATACGCGTTAATGTTGTAAAAATATTACATTTGTTTTTTGATTAATAAGATATTTCACTTTTTCCCGTTATTTGGTGGATTCCAAATATTTATTACGTTGGTTCAAACAAAATATAAGCAAGCCCTTGTTTGTATATTATAACAAGATCATTTTATTATCATTCACATATCTGTACCCAAGCCGCACTCGTGCTCAATATTTAGCAGTCTTGCAGGAAGCATTCTGTTTACCATTTCTACGAGGTGTAAAAATTAGTCATGGTTTTTGCTTCAAAAATTAACTTTTTTGATATATTTGGTGGATCCAATAACGATTAGTTTAATCTTGTTCGACGTTTGGTGCAAATAATAAATCGATTAAATTACTTCTACAAATTTATACTCATTTAATCAACTGGATTAGAATAAGGAAAATACTACTTGTAC
>OU503036.1:18193306-18224212 GCA_912172775.2 Fraxinus pennsylvanica
AAAAAAAAAAAAAAGAATACCCACAAAGGAAAAAAATAAAAAATAAAAAAAATACACGAATTCGAAATCAGATATTGCAAAAATAATATTAAAGTAAGCAAATTCACAAGCTCAAAAGCCTCAATACTCAAAATTTTAACCATTATAAAACAGGAAAAAAGCTGCAACATCCAACATTCCTAAAAATAAAACTTGAAATTACTACCATAAGCAAAATAATAGAAAAATCACTTATACCAACAAAGATAAAGACCTAAAAATTCAAAATTCTAACAACTTCGTTTAGCATAAAAAGTAAAATCCATGGCAAGAAAGCTCAAATACCAAAACATGGAGTCTTATTAGACACGAAAGCACACCCAAAATTAGGGAAAAAATAAAGAACCAAAAATTATAAAAGTAAGTTCATTAAGAAACAAACTGTTCTTCCAAGAATGTGATGTGAATCTTTAAGGGCATGATTAACAAAAGAGGATTGAGAAAATGCGACAAAAGCAAAGCCTCTGGGATGGCCACTGTTTCGGTCCTTTACAATCTCAGACCCAACCATCGTTCCATACTTGCTAAAGTGTTGTTTCAAAACTTCATCAGTTGCCTCCCATGATATCCCCCTAACAAATAACCTCATCTCCTCCAATTTGCCACTCGTCGACGCTTATTGCTTAAAGGAAATGTTGACACTGAACAATTCGATTGTGGTCACTGAACTTCAATATACTGCTGATCAGTCACTGAACTTGTCCAACGTTCCCTCATTCCGTTACTGACCAGAATCTCGTTTGAACGGCAGCTGACGTGGCTCGACGGAATCCTAATTGGCAACAGACGACGTGATTTTCTTGCCACTTCAAAGCCTAATATGGACTTTTTACTCCACTCCTCACCTTCCCAACACTTCAATTTTGGCAGCCCAATTCGAAATCCCTAAATCGAAACCTCCACCCAAATCCCCAATTCAAATCCCACCCAAATCCAGCAGAATCGCGAACCCTCCCTGTCGAAAACTCCAAATTGCCTCCATGCCAAAGCCGAAAACACTTCATGAAGCACATTACATTCCTCAGCAGCACGACCTGAGAAACGATGTCCGAAAATCAGTCTACTCACCCACACAAGACCTCACCCGAACGGTCACATAGCAACACATCTGATTGAGGTTTCAATTTGCAAACATGGAGGGAGATCACAGGAGGTAAAGCCCACCTTTCATTTGATTTATATGCATTACAAAAACGTACTGAGTATGCTGCTTTCTAAAAACTACTAGTAAATATAGGTGATTCATTTTAAGTTCCAGTTAGTGTGATTTTAGAGCTCCAGTATGTGTTATTTTACATAAGCTNAATTTTTGGCTGAGACAGATATGACGAATCCGAAGTTTGAGGTTGGACAACTCTTTCGGTCAATGGAAGAGTTCCAGAGTGCGATAAGAACCTATGGTGCTCTCAACGGTTACAACGTGAGGTTAAAAAAGAATGATAGAAAAAGAGCTCAAGGAGTTTGCAAACAGGGGTGTAACTGGAGGATATGGGGCTCGAAGTTGAGTACGACGGAGACAGTGCAAGTGAAGTCATACACGTCGGAGCACACATGCACACGGAGCCAAAACAATAGACATTGCAACTATATCTTCTTGACAAATAGATACATTGAGCAGTTCAAGGCAGACCCTGATTGGAAAACAAAGTCCATTTTGGCGACGGTGAAGGATGATTTGAAGACGGAGATAAGTACAAATGTTGCCAACAAGATGAGGCAATATGCTAAGGAATTGTTGTTTGGAACAATGGAAGAATAGTTCGGACTTCTGAGGAGATATGTTGCGGAGGTACTTCGGACAAATTCGGGATCGACTGTGATGATAGCCCTACATGAGAAATTTTTCAAAGGTAGATAATCTATATATGCTTCAGTCCCTGCAAAGTCGGTTTCAAAATTGGATGCAGGAAAATAGTAGGTGTTGATGGGTGCATTTGCGGGGTTGTTTTGGGAAGTTATGTTAACAGCGGTGGGACATGATGCGAATGACTGTATATACCCTGTGGCATATGCTGTTGTCGAGAAGGAGAACACAGACGCCCAGAGATGGTTCATGAAGTACCTCCAAGAGGACATTGAAATTGGCAATGGGAAGGGTTGGACATTGATGACTGACAGACAAAAGGGTATTCAAAATGTATGCAATGAGTTATTCTCAGAGGCAGAACATCGTTTCTGTGTACGACATATGTACACAAACTTCTTCAGCGCCGGACATAAGAGCAAAATACTAAAAGATTTTCTTTGGCGTGCCGCCAAGTCAACAACTATTGCTGAATTCAAACATTGGATGCAAAAAATTCGTGAAGTGAATGAAGATGCATATGGATGGCTGATGAAGAGACACCCTCAAGAGTGGAGTCGATCACATTTTTTGTTTATGCTAGTAAATGGCATTGGAATGAGCCATTAGGGCATTGTAAAGAACATCATGAATTTTGCAGTAGACTGTTCTTCATCCTTCCACTCAAAGCCAGGTGTTAGCAATCATGTTGTATTCAACAATCTCCCAATGTTTGAAGTATTTTTCTCCACCTCCATACATTTCTCAAATCCTTGGCCACATTTTGGACATCGTTTCTTTGTTGGGCAGTCCAACAAGTAGTGCCCACTCTTCCTACAACAGTGACATATGCCCCTGTTCTTCCCTATCGTTGCACTTGAAACAGTGAAAATGTGTACAAAGTAATTAGCAATGTTATAACATCTAGCATGAGCTGCAAAGTTTAAAAAGTTCACACTTTTGCCTCATAGTCCAGCACAGATTACATAACTAAAAAGAACGCAGTGCATCCCAACTAATGAATGAAGAAAGATCACATTTTAAGAATTGTAATAACAACCATTAATAAATTGGTAACTGATTTACGAACTTGTATAGAAGTTAAATTTATTCAATCATGATTCTTTTAGCAAATACAGGACACTAGAGCTAATTTCCTATAAGACTTCATGTAATCACAAACCCCTCCTACCAGGAAATACTATATACATCATTAGGACTTCATTCATTTTGGACCATTACAGATAAAACAAATCAATTGGTCATGCTTGGATTTAATTCCCTACAATTCCAGGATAGAGCCAGGGAAGCTCGCATTACATACAGCAAAATTCTACATTCGGGAACAACGTCAGTATACCAGTTTTTGCTTTGAACAGCCTCTTCAAGCAACATGGGAAAGGTAAACAATGTACTTAGCAAATGACGTATTCACTTAGCAAAAATGGGAAATGTAAAGAATGTAATTATTCAAACAAACTGCTAAAAAGAATGTCAAAAAATTCAACTGACTTTGTGCAACCAGAAATTGAGAAATGTTTATATTCATTCAACTGTGTTTTAGCTTCACAAGACACTAAATTGTAGGTGAGATTACGGGTTGACATTTACCTTCATCGAGATCTGTATTGGCTGAAATTTACTTCGTTTCCAGGTGGGGCGATTTGGGTTTGGAAATGATTTAGGGCTCGTTCAAGTGAAGGTGTTGGAGGAACATAATGTGCTTCGTGAAGTGTTTTCGGCTTCGACAAGGAGGCAATTTGGAGTTTTCGACAGGAAGGGTTCGTGATTCTACTGGATTTGGGTGGGATTTGAATTGGGGATTTGGGTGGAGGTTTCGATTTAGAGATTTCGAATTGGCTGCCAAAATTGAAGTGTTGGGAAGGTGAGGAGTGGAGTAAAAAGTCCATATTAGGCTCTGAAGTGGCAAGAAAATCACGCCGTCTGTTGCCAATTAGGATTCCGTCAAGCCACGTCAGCTGCTGTTCAAATGGGATTCTGGTCAGTAACCGAAGGAGGAAACGTTGGACAAGTTCAGTGACCAATCAGCAGCATATTGAAGTTCAGTAACCACAACATGACAACGTTCAAAGTTCAGTGACTAATGAAACTTTTTACTCGCCTCTAACCTATTGTCCCAAACTTTGACAAAGGAGCAATTTGGTCTTCAATCTTTCAATTGCAAATCAATCTCCAATCATGGAAATTTTCCAAATCTTTAAGTCAATCACTTTCAAACATCCAACTTTAAAATTATTTTTAACTGATAAGCCCATGACAATCATGATTAGGGTAAGCAATGTTTTGAATAGTAATTTTTAGGAAAATATATCGTTAAAAAGTAGAGAAAAATTTTAAATTTATGTGCAAAATATTTTATTTTATTAATTTGTAGTAGACCATATGATAAATTTATAAAAAGTTTACATAATTATTCATTATTGAGGTCAAATTGCATAACTATTAGGGTTGGGTAAAATGTCCAAACCAAACCGAACCGAACCGAAGTGGAACCCAACCGAATCGAACGGATTTTTAAAAATGAAATACTCGAACGGGTATTCGAATCGAGAACCGAATGGTTTGGTTCGGTTCTCGGTTCTCAACCAAGAATCGAAAAACCGAATAAGAACCAAATTTTTTTTAATTAATTAATTGACAAGTGTTGGATAATTAATTAATTGAGTTGTTTATTAATAGGCCCGAATTAATTAATTGGATTAATTAATTCATGGACCAGATTTAATTAATTTGATTAATTAAATATTGGACCGGGTTAAGTTTAATAGATGGGCCGAGCCCATCTGGACTTATATTAATAGACTACTAGGGTTTGAAAGAGTAAGGATTTTTCATTATTCTTGCTAGGACAAGAAAAGAAACCCTAGTCATCATTCTTGTTCTCTGTGTGGATCACCATTGGAGGCTGGACAATTGGACAGCTTGGATTGCAGATCGTGATCATTGGAGTTCAAGAAAAAGTAAAAGAGTTTGTGGGATTCATCAAAGGTATAATTCTAATCACAGTTTCTATCTAAACACATTGCAGATCTCCGTTTGGGAATTGAAAATTGTTTTATTTCTGCTGTGCATGATTAAGTAAATTCCCAACAACGTGTTCACCCTTATGTTTACTTATCAGTTATCGTTACCTTTTTTTGTCTCCATCTAGCAAAACACAGTTCCTTTTTTGTCTCAAGCATCTTAAATTCCCAAGATACTGAGCCAAAATCAATCTTAAAAGTGCTAAGGTGGAAGTAAGATGCTATGTAGATTGGTGAAAACCTTTCTACTATGTGTGCGTCCTGATTTTGTATTAAAATCTGTATTAATTATTCATACTACATAATGTAATGTATTTTACCACTTGGGAATGTAGTTGTCTCTGGCGTTTAGAATTTTCAGAGTCTGAGCACCCACTTCTCAGCTGACAGTATTTGATTAAGTTTTCTTGCTTCTGCTTATTTGAGATTTGTGGAAATGTGGTTTGAAGCCAATGCTGTTAATCTACCTTCATATTATATCATGGTCTGAAGCCAATGCTTTTTTTTTTCTCGTGTGCATTTGTTTCAGTAGATTGTTAATGCATTGTCAGTTAATTTATTCAAGGTATGAGTTTGATGGGTATTGTTATGGTGCATGTGTTCTAAGTGAGGAGAGAAATTAAGCTAGTTCTATGTTAAATTTTTTATCCTTTACTCATAAGGCAAATATGGAAGCACGCCCAGCTTTATCTATTCAAAGATCAGGTCGCAAAACATCTTGGTACTTGTAGAGGATTAGGGACTTTACCTGTTAATCTGACCCCTTCTGAATACCGGGAAAGTTGATGATTATTTATTTTGATAATCTGCTAATCATGCTCAAGGATGAGGATTTTAAGATTAGTTTCCAATATGCTTTCAGTTATTGGTTTTTGGTACCAGCAGTTGGAAATTCTCTGGCATTGGACGATGAATACTAAAGAATAATTAATGATTAGTCAATGTGCTTTTTTTTGCCCTCATTTTTGTGTTGGCGATTAATGCATGTGTCGTGAAATTCCTTCTCTCCTTCCACTATTCTGTTACCTGTTTAAATGTTCAGATGGTATTATATGTTTGTTGGAAAAATTATAAAAATCACCCTAACAATTCCTCCACGTGTTTGATTTTTCTAAAACAAAACAAAAGACATCATCTCTTCTCTTCATAGTATTCCAACACTGATAGTTACACAAAACTTAAAGTTCTTATTCATCAGTGAGAAAGATCAACAGAAAAAAGGCTACCAAAATTTTAAAAAAGAGGGGAAATGATTAAAAATGAACTTGTAACAAAACAATTTTGATAATTCAAAATCAAATCAATGGACCACAATCATCTTTATGGTGAATAAAATAAATAAGAAAATTTCATAAGAAGACAATCACTCAGTGCTACCTTTTGCCTTGCATACCATCACGTTCACTGAAATTCGAAGGTCTAATTCATCGTTGACGCGAATGCGAGATTGGAACATATACGATAGATCGTTAACTCTTTCGGCCGCCGCATGGTTAATTGAGAAAGTGCTATCACTAGCAGATTCACTGGTTAATTTTTCTTTGACAATCCAACCCCAAAAATCACAATTGTCACTGCAGCAAAGAAATAATTGCCCTTTATTTGCAGTCTCCTTCTCAACCACGAAACACTTCTTAAATCCACGCTTGCATGATGGACATTGGCGTTTCCATGGGCATTCAGCAAAGCAGTAGCTTTTACATCTACAACTATGACATGTTCCAACATTCCTTCCGACCATTCTGCGATGGGAATAAACCACATAACAATAGCATTTGGACATAAATAACATGAAAATTAAATATAAATTAAGTAGGATTTGACTTCATTAATTGGATTAGACAAATAACAATTTGTGTTGTCATTCTTATTTCTATCCAATCTGCAAATATATATTAGTAGAATTTTTTTTCTACCGGCAGGTTTCTTTACATGTGCTATGTTCGTCTAAAATTATTAGTATCTTTTCAAAAGGAATAGTACTGGTCCCACGAAATGTGTAAATAATAGTAATTATAAATGTTCACACGTTTACTTCATAGTCCAGCACAGATTACATAACTAAAAAGAACGCAGTGCATCCCAACTAATGAATGAAGAAAGATCACATTTTAAGAATTGTAATAACAACCATTAATAAATTGGTAACTGATTTACAAACTTGTATAGAAGTTAAATTTATTCAATCACGATTCTTTTAGCAAATACAGGACACTAGAGCTAATTTCCTATAAGACTTCATGTAATCACACACCCCTCATACCAAGAAATACTATATACATCATTAGGACTTCATTCATTTTGGATCATCACAGATAAACCAAATCAATTGGTCATGCTTGGATTTAATTCCCTACAATTCCAGGATAGAGTCAGGGAAGCTCGCATTACATACAGCAAAATTCTACATTCGGGAACAATGTCAGTATACCAGTTTTTGCTCTGAACAGCCTCCTCAAGCAACATGGGAAAGGTAAACAATGTACTTAGCAAATGACGTATTCACTTAGCAAAAATGGGAAAGGTAAAGAATGTAATTATTCAAACAACCGCTAAGAAGAATGTCAAAAAATTCAACTGACTTTGTGTAGCCAGAAATTGAGAAATGTTTATATTCATTCAACTGTGTGTTAGCTTCACAAGACATTAAATTGTAGGTGAGATTATGGGTTGACATTTACCTTCATCGAGAACTGTATTGGCTGAATTTACTTCGTTTCCAGGTGGAGCGATTTGGGTTTGGAAATGATTTAGGGCTCGTTCAACTGAAGGTGTTGGAGGAACATAATGTGCTTCATGAAGTGTTTTCGGCTTCGGCAGGGAGGCAATTTGGAGTTTTTGACATGGAGGGTTCGTGATTCTACTGGATTTGGGTGGGATTTGAATTGGGGATTTAGGTGGAGCTTTCGATTTAGGGATTTCGAATTGGCTACCAAAATTGAAGTGTTGGGAAGGTGAGGAGTAGAGTAAAAAGTCCATATTAGGCTCTGAAGTGGCAAGAAAATCACGCCGTCTGTTGCCAATTAGGATTTCGTCGAGCCACGTCAGCTGCTGTTCAAACGGGATTCTGGTCAATGACGAAAGGAGGAAACGTTGGACAAATTTAGTGACCGATCAGCAGCATATTGAAGTTCAGTGACCACAACGTGACAACATTCAAAGTTCAGTGACTAATGAAACTTTTTACTCGCCTCTAACCTATTGTCCCAAACTTTGACAAAGGAGCAATTTGGTCCTCAATCTTTCAATTGCAAATCAATCTCCAATCATGGAAATTTTCCAAATCTTTAAGTCAATCACTTTCAAACATCCAACTTTAAAATTATTTTTAACTGATAAGCCCATGACAATCATTATTAGGGTAAGCAATGTTTTGAATAATAATTTTTAGGAAAATATATCGTTAAAAAGTAGAGAAAAATTTTAAATTTACGTATAAAATATTTTATTTTATTAATTTGTAGTAGACCATATGATAAATTTATAAAAAGTTTACACAATTATTCATTATTGAGGTCAAATTGCATAACTTTAATAAAAAATAGGAGATCAACTTGTTTCATTTTAAATACTAAGGACCAACTTGCCATTGAGACAATAGATTGGAACTAATTATGTAATTTTATCATAATTTCGCATAAAATATTATACTAGGAATAGTTTTTTTCTTTTTTATTTTCACAAAGATAAACAATGATACAATCCCAACACCCTCTAAAGGAATAGGCTATGGAACAAAATAGCACACCCCAATAGCCCGAGAGGTCGAAAGATAATTTCAACTTCATTGAATAAATTCATAATGTTTGGAACTGAATTTAAAATCCAATTCTCGGGACAATCCTCGTGCATCAACTACAAATGAAATATTAGAACTGGAATATGATAAACGCCTAGAGAAGTCGAGTCAATATGTTAGGACAGATAAATTATAATTGATCTGAATAATACAAGGATTGAACGACTAGTCTGCTGCAAGGCCGGTGAAGAAGCATTCACTACTGGCAACAACAATTCTCATCTTCAAGATCCAAGATATTTGGATGCTGAAACTGGATTCTGGGCCTTCAAGTTCTCAAGTACAGATTTGAAGTCGCTTTGGAAAGACATTATTGACCTCTGCCGAGATGCAAAAGCAACACTGAATTGTTTGATCTCTTCTTCGAGTTTTTTTCTCCTCTGTACTTCAGCATTCAAATCCTGTTGAAAATTTTCCTTCTGATCCCTAAACTGTGCAAGCATTTGCGATGAATTGGAGACTCTTTCGAGAAGGTCATCTCTCTCTGCTTTCATAAGATTGAGCTCCCTTTCCAAGCTATGATATTTATCCTCAGAAACCTCAAGAATCTTGTTATTGACAACCAACTCTGACTCCAAATTTTGGTATTTCTGTTTGATTGTTCTGATTTCATCGTCCAGATCCCTTTTCCAAGAAGCAATTTCTGCTCCCAAAGTGCCCTTATCACATTAAAAAGTGAAAGACAAATAGTATCCAATTGTTAGGATGGAGAAAAATAACAAAATTGACGAGCAAGACCTTGATACTTGCAACCAGGCAGCTACCTTATGTTTGCTGCTATACGGAAAATCCTCCAAATGTTCATCCTTGATTTTTGGTGCATCTGATAATACCAAGGATGAAATCAAGCTATTCAACCTCTTCCGAAGCACAGTGCATTGTTCTTGTATTGAATAATTGTTTATATGGGACCTCTGGCCATCCATAGCCATAGAAAAATGAGCTTCCAGAGTTGAAAACAAACTTAAACCTATCTCACTTGTTGTAGAGAGTATTTCAGCAGTTGCAGATCTTTCATCAGCTACAAAATCCTGCTCAGGAAAAAGATCACAAGGAGAGTACTTACTGTTCCCGTAAACTTTTCCCAACAGCGAAATTTTCAAAAATAGATATATTTGGTAGTCACCTGTAAAACTGAAAGAATATCCTTGTAAGCGTCTTTGCAGTTTGCCACGGACTCGAGCAGGGCTCGAGGAACTTCTGGAATTAGCAATGCCTCTTGCTGGAGTTCAGATATTTCTTTAGTTAACTGGTTGTTTAACGACACTTGTGCCGTATGTTTCATCTGAAAATTATATGTTAAACGCATCAGATGGAATGCAAATACAAAGCTGAACTTTCAATGGGCTGCATTGGATTAAGCCTCTTGGCTATGAATAACACAGACTATGGTAAAAGTAGACTGGCCTTGAGTTCATCTCTTTCCTCGGTAACAAGTTGTAATTGTCTATGTAGATTTAGCATCTCTTGATTGTAATTCTCCGCCGAGATGTCCTGGTAGAGAATAGTAACGAGTATGAAGCTCATATCACATATTAAAAATAATAATAATCACCTTAGATGAAAGCGGTAACTGATGAGATCAACTAATAGCATGCTGTATTTTTGTGCAAGTTAAACACAGAAAATCACAGGATTGACAAAGTTGCTTAAAAACACAGAACTCATAAAACTACAGAAATGAGTGAAGTGATATTTTTCTTCAGATCCAAAGATTTAAAAGCAATAATGACGCAGTACCATGTAACAATCAATCTCAACTGTGTAATAAGAGAAAGGGAAATACAAGTGAGGGGGGAAGGGGGACAAAATAGAGAAATAGGAGGATAACGAAGGGGGGAAGAGAGAGAAAACAAGTACAAGACCAACATTATATCAGCACACATAATATGTCACATTCTTGGACATGACAATATCTTTGTAGTTGTTTTAATGCAATGCTAACTACAGAAAGCTTATCAACAAATTCAATCATTCATACGAGTAGTTACCAATCCAACTAATTATCAAATTCTGGTAATAATTATACTTCTTTAAATAGAGCTATTACAGCATATGCTTTACGTAGAGAGTAGCCGACTAGCCGATATTCAACTTTTCAACTATGGTCAAACAAAAGGAAAACTGTCTTATATTATAGAATCTTCAGCTACAGAATTGATGCGTGAACATTGCTTTTATTACTCATAACCTAAAACCTCAGAAAGGTGTTATTAACCACAAGGTGTACCCAATAAAGAATAAGAGTACATGTATCAGAATGATGCTTGACCGAAACCAATAAAACAAAGTTAAATTTGCAGTGCTTACCTCAACAGACGGAAATGAATGAGCTTTCCTTGCTGGAGTCATATTAAGTGCATCAAGGTCAGCTACATAACCTTTATTCATTTTCATCCACGTGTCTTCATCAGCAAAGTCATTACATGTATCTGGAAGTGGACTACAATCTGGCTGCCTAGAGTATTGTGATCGCTTAAATACAAAAGCATTGGGAACTGCTTTAAAACATGGTGTACTAAAGGCATCTTCTTGGCAGGTGCTGTGACTGTCATTGCTTTCCTCTCCAAGGCTTCCTTTGCCAACATTCTGAGCTCCAAAAACAGTTGTAATATTAGTGATGAATCAAAGAAGTTGGTCAGAGAATCAGTTGAATGATATGCTTAGGCCTTAGATTAAACCTAGAAGAAAGCCCTATGTGACAACCAAGGTATTAAAATGAAATGAAAGTACTAAATTATAGGACCGTAATGGAAGAAGCCAAAAATACCCAAAGTTTTACCCTCTCATTTGCTTTTAACAGGCAAACAAGAAAGGGAATGTTGCATGGCAACTAGAACATGTGAGCCGTACTGGCTTCCACCACATTCACGATAATGCAGCATCAAAAAGACTAACTTGATAATGCTTTTGTATCCTACTGTCCGATTTTGGACTCTAATATGAAGACAGCATCTTTATCCAATTACATCTGTCCCAAGACCATCACAACCTCACGGGCCTGACTTGGTGATAACTTAAGAGTTTGTTTGGGAGAGATTTTTCCAAGTGAGATGATTTTATTTTATTTTTTTGGAGAATGTGTAGTTGAAACGTAGGGAAAAGTTATGTGTCCCATAAAATGTATAGTTGAAAACGATTTTGGGGAAAAATATTTTCAAGAAACCTCTCCCAAACAAGCTCTTAGTTTTGATCCTTCTAGCTATTGACCCTCTTGAAATCAAAAAATTTATGGTTTGCAAAAACATGATAATTGGTTTTAGTGAATGCAGGGTAACCCTTAGCTTAGACGAGTGATGTTGACGGTTTCATAGAAATGACGGAAAATAGATCAGAATTAGAAAAATCTAAGACTATCCTACCAAGCGATATTTTAAAGAAGTGACAGTAGTACTCCATTGGCAAAGGAAAAGGAGATAGATAGAGAAGTGTAAAAATGATGGCAACAATATCTACCTGGTTGCTAAGATTATTGATTTTTATTTGTTGCTCCCTGATGCATTGATCACGCTCTTTATGTGATCTCCTTTCCTCTTCTAATTCCATAGCAAGCTTCTCCCGCTCTAACTCATACTGATGGATGGAATAAGAGCAACTACAGTGATGGATGACATCAAAATGCTGGTAACTTGACAGAGTATGGCGAAAGATTTACCTTCAGCATATCATTCCTCAGTTTCAAGATTTCTTGCTCTAATACTTCCGCATGTGATCCCTGAGAAAGAAGTATTAGCATGTTTAGGATGTTCTCAGTTCTAAATGCCCAATCAAACAAACAGTATGATCACCTGAAGTTTCAAGCGTAGCTCCTCTATTTCAAGTTTTTGTCGCTTTAATAGAGCTGCATCAGTTAGTATCTGAAAGACAACAAACAATAATGAGCTCTATAGTCGTTTCATATGAAGAATCTAAAATTAGCCCTAAAGAACATACATGAACAAGTAGTTTTAGCAAAAGAATGCTTCACAAGTTATTACATCTCAGGCACAAAACACAAAGCAAGAGTCCAAATGAATCCTAATTTAGTAAAAGGTCCATCAATTGATCCAAACATTAAGTGACAAACAATTTTGTGAAGTTTTAATTGAAGATTATAAATATACTTATTGGATGCCCTGTTGAGCCAGACAACTCAAAAAGATAGTCAGTTCCCTCATTTATGCTCATGCTCAAACAGAGAACCTTTTCTGTCTTGAAAAAGTAACATTAATATTTATAATCATTCATTTTAATCAATTATAAAAACAAGAATGTTGAAGTTGAGGACTTCTTATGTGCCATCACAATCAACCTAGTGGACCGTATTTTCAAGGTTTCAGTGTAGTTCAGAATTTAACATCGTCCTTCTATTAAATTCAAATTTCAGTCAATCCTAGACTTCACTGCATGAAGTGATATATAAGGAATCACATTTATCCAAACTTTAAGATTTTACAATCAGCCAATTAGTTGACCATTAAAGTCACAAATCAATGGCATTGAGGAAAAATAAGCATCAACATATGAATCAGAAATACTGGAACATAATGCATTAACGACAAGTATGCAAGATATAAATTTCAAATTATTATGTATTGTACAACAATTCACGAAGTAAAATAGAAATTTAAGATGCATAAGGAATTAAATGTCTTCATATCTTAAACGGACCTCATTCACTTGAACGCAGTTGGTAATCCGTTTTGCTCTGCTAGCAAAGTGAAGAGTTCCCTTTGTTTCCTCTAAGTGGACCTACTTGCGATGTATGACATCAAACCTTACTGTTGGAATTGATATGAGAAGTATTATAATACAATTAACAATTGAATACCTCTTCTGGTGCCACGGTACAAATTATTGAAGTTTTTGCATTACCACCAAGTGCAGGTTGAAGTATACGAGTAAGCTTACTATCGCGATAAGGAATGTGTCCCCTGTGTATGGAAATTGATTAGTCAATAAACTGTTGTACTGTGATATATAAACAACAGTAAATATGCATGTACCTTTGCTTTGCACCCTCAATTAGCTTGTTAATCACATTTCCAAGAACCATCAAGCTCTTGTTAATGTGCTTTCCTTCCTTTAAACGAACTCCCCCAGCTCCAGTTTTAGCAACTCTTTCAGAACCTGCTAAGTCAACCAAGTTCTAGTTCCAAAGTGAACAGATAACAATTTAGTATTAAGATGAAATAATATGGTAAGAAAAGTGAATTGAAAAAATAGCAGGCACATCCGAAATAACGCAATACAGATACAAAAATATGCTACTTTCCAAATTTATGCACCAACAAAAAAAGATAATCAATAATTAATGCCAACATAAATCACTACGGAGAGAGAGAGAGAGGATTGGAAGGTAAATGTTTCATTACACAAAAAATATTTTCAATCAAGAAAGCATGACCTCAAGGTAATTGAAAATTTGAACAATAATTGCAATGCTACAGTAACTAGGACAGTATCCAACTTATGTCCAACAAGCATGGTATAAAAAGGCGGTAGTGAGGCCCGCCTCACTGTGAGGCGCATGTAGTATGCCTCAAGGCGGTATTTTTGAGACTAAAAATATGAGGCTCACGCCTCTCAATCTGAAGCGCACGCCGGAAGGTGCGCGCCTCATGAAGCATGAGGCGTGCGCTTCATTTAAAATGTGATCTTCCAATTGTATGAAAAAAAATCAGATGAAATACTGGAACATAATGCATTAATGACAAGTATGCAAAATATAAATTTCAAATTATTATGTATTGTACAACAATTCACGAAGTAAAATAGAAATTTAAGATGCTTAAGGAATTAAATGTCTTGATATCTTAAACGGACCTCATTCACTTGAACGCAGTTGGTAATCCGTTTCGCTCTGCTAGCAAAGTGAAGAGTTCCCTTTGTTTCCTCTAAGTGGACCTACTTGCAATGTATGACATCAAACCTTACTGTTGGAATTGATATAATACAATTAACAATTGAATACCTCTTCTGGTGCCACTGTACAAATTATTGAAGTTTTCGCATTACCACCAAGTGCAGGTTGAAGTATACGAGTAAGCTTACTATCGCGATAAGGAATGTGTCCCCTGTGTATGGAAATTGATTAGTCAATAAACTGTTGTACTGTGATATATAAACAACAGTAAATATGCAAGTACCTTTGCTTTGCACCCTCAATTAGCTTGTTAATCACATTTCCAAGAACCATCAAGCTCTTGTTAATGTGCTTTCCTTCCTTTAAACGAACTCCCCCCGCTCCAGTTTTAGCTACTCTTTCAGAACCCGCTAAGTCAACCAAGTTCTAGTTCCAAAGTGAACAGATAACAATTTAGTATTAAGATGAAATAATATGGTAAGAAAAGTGAATTGAAAAAACAGCAGGCACATCCGAAATAACGCAATACAGATACAGAAATATGCTACTTTCCAAATTTATGCACCAACAAAAAAAGATAATTAATAATTAATGCCAACATAAATCACTACAGAGAGAGAGAGAGGATTGGAAGGTAAATGTTTCATTACACAAAAAATATTTTCAATCAAGAAAGCATGACGTCAAGGTAATTGAAAATTTGAACAATAATTGCAATGCTACAGTAACTATGACAGTATCCAACTTATGTCCAACAAGCATTGATTAGCACTTTTTTGTTCACCAACTACAGTAAGACATCTCTACATTCCGCATACTGGAGAGTAAAGATATATATTGAACTGTTTTGATGCTTAAAATTAGCAGATATGCAAGTGATACGGATGCATGAAGGTCTTAGGATTATAGCTGCTTCCCAGACTAAAACTAGCACCTTATTGGTTTCAGTTTCGGGTAAACAGTTCCAAGAATAAGTATTCAAACAGCATATAACACCATAGTTATTAAACTCAAACCAGACCGGTTGTCCGATCGTAAAACCTGGTGAAACGGACCCTAGTCCAGTCCGGTCAGCGTAGTTGGACCAATGGGCTCTTGAACTGGTATTGGTCTGGTTGAACCAGCTGGGTTTTGCTCAATCTTGGTTTAAACCATATGGTTTTTTGCAAATATTAAGAACCATGGACCTCAGGCTGGCTAAAGCGTCATGGTTTTCCACCTCACTAATCCATTCCTTGGCATAAATTCTGTCTACAAATGTATATAAACTATACCATATTTTAGATTATAATTTACAACATTTTTGATATTTATTTGTCTTTGGAAAAAACTTAGCAAACAATTTTTTAATGAAAAGTAGAGACGAAAGACCAAATAATAATATAGATACAACTAGATAAATATTATATATGAAAAAGTTATATAGATCTTATATTTAATTTTTGAAAAAGAAATGTGAGAATTTATCATGTTCCAATTAATAAATGATTTTTTAAATTAGAATCTACTTTAACTTTTAAACTTATATCTATGCCTTCTATAAAAGAAAAATTATTTCGTTTCACTTTCGAACCTGACAATAACCCGTCAGTTAAACTAGTGACACATTGACATGGTTGTTTGGTTGAGTCAATAACCGAGCCGAGTATGATGACTATGGGTAAAACCATGGTAAATCACAGCCAATAGGACTATAAAATTTGTATATGAACTAGGGATTGATCTTAGAATAGCACATAGAGTAAGATTCAAACCAAGACAGAGACACGAATTGCATCATGTGAACTTGAACTATTATTCGAATTGTTGTCCTTTCCCTTGCTTTCAATGACCTGGTTTACGAAAAATAGGAAAAATTAATGAGATCTACTCAAGGTAAAAGAAAGTAACAAATCCTAACCAAAGATCTTGCGATGTTCGAGTGCATACCATCCTAAAAACTGTATGAGATCTACTACTACGAGCATTCATGTTAGTCTCACCAAAATGTCGATTAACTGAAAGAAGCATATACAAACAAGTATCAGTAAATTATACATGAAATCAAAAGAAACAAAAAGAAGGTAGAAAAGGTAGCATAACAGTTATTTCAGTTTCATTATTTTCAAGGGTCAAACCTTCTCCAAGTTGAATAAGGTCAAGTACTTGGTCGGCACTGTTCACTATCTCCTCCCTCAGTCCTGCAACAAATACTCCACGCTGGAGAGGAACAGCTATCAACATCTTTGTAGTCGAAAAAACTTGTGAGGGCATTTCAAATGATCTGTCAATAGCATACCTCCAAACTCTCGTGAATTTGCAGTTTCTGATTTTCCACAGCAAAAAGATCATTGATGTCTTCATTATAAATTTCCATATAGGAAACTCTAACCAAAAACTCCCTATCGGTTGTCTGAGAAGACAAGCAAAGAAAGTCTATCTAAATCCATGTATACTTTCAACTGTGAAAATACAACTTCAGTCAAATCAAGCAAATGGTGATAATACCATCTCAATTTCTGTAAATATATCTTTTACAGCCCGGTGGATAATTCCTGGATCAGTTTCTGAACCATTCATGGTAAAAGTCTTGCCGCTACTTGTCTGTCCATATGCAAATGCAGTTCCTGCATATAAAATTATTACAAAGTAAACAAAATTTGAAGTTTAGATCTCTACTTAGTCCATTAAAAGAAAATACACCTAGGGCAAAAATGAAGAAGCAAACAGCGGATCGACTTTGACTATCACAAAACTTGTTATTGAGTAAGACAAATAATCTCTACATAACATAAACTTTGAGTAAGAAGAATAATCTCTACATAACATAAACTTTGAACGTTAAACGTTTTAGTAACTACTGCATTAACATCTTAATATTTAATTTTAAATCAGCAATGCTTTGAGTGAACAGAAACAACAGAATGTATGAATAAGGTATGATCATCATCTCACTTCTATTGCTATCAAATAAAAATATTTAGTAGTCATTCAAATCTCTTGCCAAGCTCACTGTATCTGAGTGGATGGAGGACCTTCTGCTGAAATTGCAAATATGGTAGAGAGCTAATAAAATATATTTCCTTATATCCTCATAATTCTTTAATTAGAACCTTAGATGAGATCCCATTTATATGTTAGCAGAAGATGTACTAATCTCTTATTAGCACAATAACTAAGGAGGCTGAGGCACAAAACTACTTTGCCTGGAACAAATTGTATGCTATCCTTGGTCATTGGCAACAAATATCTTTAACAGTTAGTTTGACAAAGGCTTTGTAAATTGCAAATGCATTTCTAGCTTTGAAAGCCCACCACCCACTCGCACCAACATAACAATAAGCCATCAAAAACATTTAGCATCATCTAGGTTTAATTTGTAGAAGTACCCATCCCCAATAACAAGGGGGAAAGGAAAAAGAAGTAAAGTATAAAAGGGTTGATTTTTCTAAAATATAAGAAGTGAAAAAGCAAAATATAAATCAACTGCGTGTAACAATAAGCAAATGTTATAAATTCAATCCTTGATAATTGATATGTCCATTTACGAAAATTGAGAACCTATTCAAACGTTCTTGACTTAAAACACAAATAAGGTCAAATAGGAAAAATATAGAGTTCAAATCTTAATTTTGGCCAAATAAAAGGAAAAGAGAGAAATAAAACCAAACCATTGAATCCTTCAACAGCTGCATGTATAATGTCCTTGATTAAAAGCTCATATACCCTACTGTTACGGCAATCCTGGTCGAAAACATGATCTGAAAACAACAGTTTTGAAAAAAAAATGAACACCAATCTAAAAGTTTCTGAACTAAATCAAACTAATGAAAGTGATTCTGTTCGCATACAAAATAAGCCATCCAACGTACCAAAAGCAAAGGAAACGCCAGAAATGGGGGTGCCCCGAGATTTGTGAAGAGAAATGCGATTGTTTTCCACTTCCCAGTGGTACCCATTTCCATTTGGGGTTTCTTCATTCACTGCTGGTCTCAATCTCACTGCTACGCAAATCTTCTCCATTTGTACACAATCGCGCTCGCACTCGCACAGATGCACGCTGTGTTTGTTTGGTCTGATTTCAAAAAATGGGATCGGCTAACGGGCGGGATATAATTGCAAATCGAAAATTATTGAATTGACGGAGATGCCCTTCTTATTTTGAGATCTTCTCATATGAGTACGAGTAGATGTGCTAGTGAAGTTAGGTCCACTTTTGAGTCCCAATTTTTATGAGATCCATTTATTTATTTTTAATCACATATTTTTTCAATAAAATAATTTACATGTAAATTCAAATTTATTTTATTTTATTTTGTTAATTTTTAACCACTTATTCTTCAAAAGAATAACATTTTCACAAAATCTATTATAAAAGAATGAAGTCTAACATAGCCTAAAATAAGGTGTTTTACTACAGTTACATTAAATTAGACATTGTTTGATATGACAATACTTTGAGTCGATGACTTTAACAACATAGAAAATAATTTTTCACACATCACACAATATCATCCATATTCATTGACATGGTCAAGTTTGGGCCGAGCCTACAAGCTTGTACAAGCTTTTTGGACGAAAACGTCATCCATACTCATTGACATGGTCAACTAGGTTAATGTACGCAAACAAAATTTTGGACAAAAACGTCATTAAAGACAAAATGTACTAATTGATGGAAAGGATAAGGACGAAGATCAGAATGTGATGAAAAAAAGTTATAGACATAAATATGATAATAAATAAAAATTGAGGACTTTAATGCAATTAAAATATTGTGCATTTATTATAAAAATGTGAAGTGAAGGTAACGTGGTAAATATAATTATGATCCACCTTAAATTCTACGTTTACAAAAGGACTTCATTTACATGTCCATGTGTTCTTAAACATTTGCCCGAGAGTTGTCGAAGCATAGTTTAGCAAATAGATGCTTTGGCCACGGAGAGGCTTCCCAAGCAACGGAGCATAAGCATAACACTTGTTTCTAAGCCTCGCCCAACAATAAGACAAAAGGCTTCGATATAGCCTCGGACATAGATGGGACCTTAGTGTGAAGCATGACAACATTAACCTACTTATGTTCACTAAATCCATGTATGCACACAATGGATTATTGGATAAATATAAAAAATTACAAACCTTAATAAACTTTGGAAATGAGATTTAAATATGACTTCCAACATAATAATGAAAGAATATTACTAAAAAAATGATTAAGACGCCTCTAAAAAGCCTATAAGGCCATTGCACAAAGGAAAAATGGGTTAAAAATATGATATCCAAACTTCCACTCTAAAAAAATCGCATCGAATTATAATACATCATAGGTTAAACTTCTAAGAAAACAATTATCTCCGAACGAGAAAACACTTTTTGGCCAAAATCATGACAGAATTAAACTCTTTTTTCTCTTGACAACAATACTTGGCGTCCAAAACACATCCCATAATCCCCCAAAAATAAAAACCTTGCCGAAATTTGGAGGAAAAAAAATACCATTGGCTTTAAAGAATAATTTTATTTTTTGAGGTTAACGGTTTGATGTCATCTATGGGAATTCCTACTGCAACTGTGAGAAGAAAACATGTGAAGAACAAGAAGCCAAGAAAGGGGATCGAACAATGATGAAAAATGGAAGAAATGTAGGACGACAATCCTGCTATCTCAACATAGAAAAATAGTTCGAGGAGAAGAAATCGGAGGTCATAAGGAAGAATGTCCAGGTTAACTCAAATAGTAGCTATCATGGCTACCAACTTGCAACGTGTTATCGAAGAGAACGATGTAATGAGGTAGTCCTTGATGCATCACATTTTTGAGTTGCATTAAAAACACATTTCTTCAAACCACATTTTTGGCCAAAATGATTCGTGTGTGGGCCGGCCAATCTATGAGGCAATTGTAGATTAGAGTTTAGGGCCAGAAGCCCATATCATCATAGCTCATGGGACCGGTTGGCATCACAGTCTATTGCAAGAATTAGATGTTTTACGGACTCCAAGAAGTAGCTCTAACTGATTTTTCAAGCTTTTATCCGAATTGCAATAAGCACAAATGAAATCCGGAAGAAGGAACCAAAAAAAATAAAAACAAAAACAAATTTTTTTATGCGAAATGAATATCTTTTAGCTTTTGATGAAGGATTATGGTGGTATATAAGATTATAGATGTTATTGGTCTGAATGATATGTTATATCTGCCAAAAACATGTATTTATAGAGGTTAAAACACCCTATACTCGAAGGATCATAATCATAAATGCAACAACACAACATGTTCATTATTAATTATGCTTATGTTTGTCTCATGTTTATGAACTATTTATAAGCACTCAGTGACCTTTTAACCACACATTTTGAAAGATCTACAAGAATTACCCACTTTTCAATTATGATTAACGATTTAAGCCATTTATAAGCACTTCTCAAACATGTTGACTTTTCCCAATTTGGAATATGTCCAAGTCATTCTATTCTTAAATTACTAGTGAGACGCATGTGCGATGCACAAGTTATAATGTAGTTGACTATATAATAGCGTAGATATGTATAGTAAGAAAACTAGATTCTACATCAAATGAGGCTTTAATAACAAAATATTTAGAGACCAATGGACAGTAGATTGATAATACATAATGTTTAGGAAACAAAGCTATTAACCGTGATTATCTTATGGCCTACGAAGTGCCATTGTTAATTACTCTGATTGTCTAATAGAATCAAGGCAAACGGGGATGTAGAAGATATTCATTGTAAGCCATATCCACTGCAATCTTGCGTCTGTATATATCTATCATGTCTGATGAAATTGATTGTATTAGATGTCCAAAAATGAAGCATTCGATGTATTTTAGCACAAAAACTACACAATTTGGCTTGAAATAACATAATGTTAGATTAAATCAGTATTATTGGCATAAAGTGAAATTATGCAAGAAATTAAATAATATAGTAAATAGTAAACAAAATGATAACCCATTGTTTGCAGAAGATAGATAATGTATAATTTTGATCTTCATTTCCTTGTTTCTATATTTTCATAAATCTCGCCTGCAAGATAAGAAGTTTGAAGACATTAACAGTGATTGGACTAAAAGGAATGTTGCATTTGCATGTTTTTTCACTTCCTTTGTTGTGTGAATGTTGTGGCTACAATCATAAATTTGAAATTTCCATCCAAGTATATCCACAAGATAAAGATACCAACTATTGCCTGGAAAGGAGCATGGAATGAGCAGATAATTGCATTCACTGATGAACTTAATTTGTGTTGATTGGACTCCAATAATTCTGTAGAACACTGCAAGACATATAACTGTGACCTTCTCTATCCCTGCAATACAACACGGGCACTTTTATTAACCTTCAAGGCTCTACCTTCATCCATGTACTTGTACCCTTTTGAATAAAAAATACTCAATGAGATAAGATTTTTTTTCAAATCTAGAATGTATCATCAAGTGTTTGACCATCCCATCAACATTTTAATTTTAACCCTTCCAATACCAATTATCTTACAAGGTTTATTGTTACCCATTACCACAACACCTTTCATAAATGTTTCATATGTTGAAAATGAATTCCGATTGTGACACATGAAAAGTGCAAGCTATCAAGAATTCAATTCTCGTCGGTTTGGAGTCTTCGTTGGAAATACCAAAAGTTCTCCATCATTGTATCAATTTCCAGTAATGTCAACTTTACCTGAAGTTTCTGGTTGCTTTCCCTTCTAATTTATAGTCAATTTTTATCTATTCTACAACTTATAGCAATCCTTCTTTATGTGCGCCTTTTTCTTGCAATAGTTACAATTTTTTTTAACCAAAATAGCCTTTGTACTACCCTTTTCATATGCACCATGAATAACAAAATCTTCTCCCTAAGCCTTAGATCAAACAAGATACTCCATCTTCATCTTAGAAAACAAAGTTCAACGGTGAGAATATCATGAATATATAATATCGTGTCTCTAAACAACATATATAAAACAGGCAACAAATACAATAAAATCAAATCAAAATCCTCTTCATTATACTTAACCTCCAAGATTTTCACATCAATGACAATTTCTTTAAAGACAACAAGGTGTTTTTCTAAGGATATACCTTCTGTCATACGATAAGAATACAAACGTTACTTCAAATGCAATTTGCTTGTTAGACTTTTCGTTATGCATAGTTGTTCCAACTTCAACCATAATGCAGCTACAATTTTCTCATTCAAAACCTCATGATAAATATGATTAAAGAGATGAAGATGAATCTATGATAGGGCATTTCGATCCTTACGTTGTTTCTCCTCCATCAACCAATTTGAGGGCATCTTGTGATATCCCAACAAAACTTCATCCAAATCCATTTGAGCGAGTATTGCTTGTATCTTCACTTACCATAACGAAAATCTAGTGGTGCGACCCAAAAGAAAAATATCATACTTCATGGTTGTCATCACAAGAACAAGATCTTAAACAAATCAAGCCTTAAACTTTGATACCACTTGTTAGGAATTATGGACGAGATTATATCGTACAATATGAAGTAGTAATTACAATACTAGAAGAACACAAGAACAATTGGTAGAGAAATGGATAATTTATTAATATGTAGAAAGATACAAAGAAAGTTGTGTTTAAAATATCGTCTATCTCTCTAAAACTCACACAAAATCATATGAAAGCTATAAAATTCGTGGAGTACATATAAGACCCATAAGAATATGTTTTAGTTGGAAAAATGATAAAAAAAACAAATCAGGAAAGTGGAAACAAAACTTTTTCAAATAAAAGCGGTAGCCTCACACCAGGCGAGCAGTGCGCGATGCTTAAGCGGTAGCCCCACTCTGCCAATGGCGCTGGGCACTCAGTTTCAATCCCAAAAATCCATTTCTTGGTGCCTAGGCGTCCCATTTGGTCACTCGAGCGCCCAGTTGTTGCTCCGAACTTTCAATTTGCCAACTTTGATCCCTTTTTAACTCATTTTTCAACCGAAACAATAATAAACGTCAAAATTTGGGTCACATATTCAACAACTACAATAAAAAATAAAAATAAAAAACTTAGTTCATGCTGAAAATTAAACTCAACACAAATAAAATCAACATGATCTGAGCTTGGGGGAACGAAGAAAATCAAATTGGGAAAAATAATAGTAAGGTTTGATCGATATCTTCTGAGATGGAAAATTTGCAGCTTCTCTATCCTCTCTTCTTTCTGTTTTTACAGTCAATTCCATTCTCTTGATTCTCATTTTGCAACCCATTTTCTTCTCTCCAAGAGCTTTCTAGGTCGATGTGACTATATTTATAGTCTCCCAACTAGATTATAACTCATGCACCAATATCATTGCATATAAAGATTTTAGGTCAATGCACTTACTATTGACTTATTTTGCCTTCTGACGATATCACCATTTTAACCTAGCGATCACAAGGTTTAAACTTTGCCTCCCTCGACAAATTGATCACTAAATCTCCTTTTTGGTTTAGCTCGAGTCCTTCCTCATTTACATTGAAGGTCTTTCATCTTTCAAACCTGACAATTTAGTCCCCATCTTCCATAATTCGTCCTCATTAAATCCTCATTATCAAATTCTTTTCATCCTTTACCATCCAACATCTTATTTTTTGTCTCCCATTCTTTCAAAACTCTTTTTTATACGTACACATTTTCAATTACATACTCACACAATAAAATATTATGCACATAAACCCATAATCTTTTTTCACTTTTAACCACACATTTTCCAAAAATTCACTATTCAAAACAGTTTTTTTTTCAAAGAAAAAAATGGCCACCAAACGGGGGCTAAGTATCAAATTTACAAAAGTGTTCCCAAACATACACTTTTGATAGCTCGAGTAAGAGTAAAATCATACTTATCAATCATCAATTCCAAATAAGTGTTGTCAAATTATGAAGTTCTAGTTGTATTCATTAATTGAATTTTATACTCTTCTTATTTGGTTTAACGTTTTATAGTATATTTAGTTTTTGAATTTAATTTGCCATTATCAACCTCTATAAATTGTGCTATTTTGAATAAAGTTAGTATTAATAGGAATCCAACTGAACACACAATTCTCGTTGAAACGATACTTTACTTATTCTTATTACTTGGCTACAATACCACTTGTAGGATTTTAGCATAATATTGACCAAAGATGCAATTAATCCAAAAAAAGATGTAACATAAGAAAATTTCCTAATTTTAGAAAAAAAAATAAAAAATCATTGGCTTGATAAATTGATGATACAAATCAATGTTTTCAAGTAACAAAAAACAAAAAATGATGTCAATCATGCAAGAGCAGTTTCACTTTCTCCTTAAAAAGCCCTTCACAATTTTTTTTTTTTCCCTTATCACAAGGACCCCCACCCCTACCCTAATAAACAGTTTGTCTTGGGACAGCATGACTTCTGCTCCTGGGATACATCAACTCAACCTTCTTATTAACATTATTTTCACCAGAATAATTACATGGCCTGTCTTCATCAATTCTACCCATAACAACAGTTCTACTTCTCGGCATTGCCCTCGATACCATGCTCCCGGAAGATGATGGTTTCATTTGCATCTGTTTTTGCATATACGAATCGAGATCAACCCTACCGCCACTACTCCTTGTTCATGACTTCTGCTCCTGGGATACATTAACTCAACCTTCTTATTAACATTATTTTCACCAGAATAATTACATGGCCTGTCTTCATCAATTCTACCCATAACAACAGTTCTACTTCTCGGCATAGCCCTCGATACCATGCTCCCGGAAGATGGTGGTTTCATTTGCATCTGTTTTTGCAGATACAAATCGAGATCAACCGTACTCCCACTGCTCCTTGCAGAAGAAGCTCTGATGAGCTCATTAATATCACCATTCTCGTAAGATCTCGTTGTGTGGACACTGAAACTCTTCGGCAGGGTCGGCGCCTGCCCGGTTCCCGGACCCGCCATAACGTTGCCATAACTTACCCTGTCAGCATAATCTGTCATGCTCTTCACATAAAAATCCCGTGCTTTTCCCAATGCACGTATTGGAATACTAATGATGCGAAGAAACCTGTTTTGGTTGCCTGCTTTGGCTTTCATATTGATAAATGATATTTTTCTGTTCAATATGGATATATTGGAATCTGGAAGAAGAGTTTAGAAGAATTTGAAGGTGTTTTTTTTCAAAGGCGTGGCTTGAAAAATGATTGTTTTTTGGCGATAAAGATCAGGGGTTTTTGTAATGGAAGTGCGAACAGAAGAGATGAAGGCAGAATCCGCGTGGAATTTTTCATAACAAATCGGATAAAGAAGGACTGGATTTTAGAGTCAACTCTGCTACGCCGCCAACCTAATTATATGGTTTTTCAATCTTAGTCAATTAACTAATATTTAAATTGCAACTACACCATTTTGTTTGAAACCGTGAACATAGTTAATGGTTAGTCTCTTGTAACTGACGGAGTGCTCGTTTAGCATATCAGCAATTAGATTGCGTAATAAATTGAATATAGAATTGCAGTAAAAGGTAAGTTTGCGGTTCTTATTCTTGATTTGATTTATTTTTACACTGCAATGGTCAAATTGTAATGAAAATGCAAATCAAATGGTCAAATGAAATAAATTGAAGATGGATGATCAAATATGAAATAAATGTGCAAGTTAGAACGAAATTTTCCCTAAAGACTGCACAGTTTTTCAAATTTGACTTTTTCTGCTTTCAGACAGCATTTATGTTTTGGCTACAATTTACATTGATATTGAATTCAAATTTATTATTAATAAGTTTGTCGTTTCACATGGACAACTAGTTAATGCATTATCTGCGAACCTACTTCCTATCCACTTGACAACGAATTTTCATTTCCATTTTTTACGCACTTTAAATTTTTATTTCTAATTTAGATAAACAAATAAGATTTTATATGAGAATTTTTTGGAATGGTACATATTCAATGTTTCACTAACAGCTTCTAATCAGTAATCATAATATACTCAAGAATATGAATAAAATCGATGCGGAAAACAATGTACAAAACCAAGTAAAAGCCTAGTTTCACGATTTAAGATTTGAAAAATCGATTAAAACCCACGGATATGTTGCAAGAAGATACAAATTGATTTTGAAGTAGAGGAAGTCAAGTTTTCAGACTTTTAGATCTCGCAAAGAACTCTGCAGATTTATGCAGCCATCAGCGATGCATAAACTAGCACGCGAGGAGAACAAAGAAATAGACGGCTTGCTCGCAAATCGAGAGCCATAAATAGGTTGACTACAGGCGTCAATAAAACGTACACGGGCAAAATGTTAACCCCTTGTTTTGTATTTATGCTGATCGAAAATTAGGTCAAAATTGATTTTCGAAAGAGTTTCATCATAGAAGGAAAGCTGCTCCATTATGCCAGAATTATACCATGCTCGAGGCTCGAGCATAGGCATGTTTGTTGCTCGTGCAAGGGCTAAGCCATTCGGCCTCGGGTTTGGAAAAAGTGAGCCCTTCTCCCGAAGGTGTTCACACGGGATTATACCATCTTTGGGACCCATTTTGGATATTGACCACGACGTAAATGCTGTGGGATATCATATATAAAAAGTCCAACACTGAAACACCGTGTAGTCAACTGACTTTTAGGGAAAATTTTGTTAGATGATACTCAACTTACATGTTTATTTCATATTGGTCACCTCACTTCAATTTATTTCATTTTGACCATTAATTGCATTTTATTTCAGTTTTACCATAATAGTTATTGATCTTGCTACATATACATTAATGTACATAAATGATTACATAATGCAACGGGACATTCTACCATTTACCAGTTTAAAATACAGTAAACTTTTTAATCCACTAATTTCCCTCCACATTATTTTATGTAATCCCTTATGTACCAAGTAACATAATTCAATAGTTATTTTAAATTTTTTGAGCAATCGGTGTTTGAGAGACAATATTATTTTTCTATTTAATCTTGAAGACTTGCTATAATTTTAGATATAAGCATCCAAAATATCTTATCCGTACCAATGCATGGGCAAATCTTATGCATCCTTTGCGTTTTAAAGTGATAATTTTTAAAAGGTGTTCAGTTTTTGTGTTTAGTCTTGCTTGTTCTTGTTGGACAATATATTTAGCAATTTGATCTTTTTACTCTAATCTAATTTTGAGATTGAACGATGTTAGCCAAGGAGAATTAGGTATTGACTTAGAAATGGATTGTTTTTTCATCTTATAATCGAAGAACAAGTAATTTTTGGATTTTTTTTTATCTTTTGATCAGAGAACAAGTATTTTTCTTTCTCTTATAAGTATTACATACTTTACGATTCAACTAAGTAAATTATTAATGACCAACTTAATTCTCCTTTATTCCATGTAGATATGAAACAAGGGGCGTGGTGTGTGAGTCTGGTTGTATCTAAACGTTGATTGCGTCGTGTTCGATTTATATTTATTAAAGAAAAGAACTCAAAATAGTGCATTTATGTATTGAGAAATGACCTAATAAGTATCGGTGCTGATCTTCAACTAAGTATTGGTAAGATAACATATCAATTAATTAATTAATTAAACTTATGATGGATCTCAAGATTTGAATTATAATGGTCAAAATGAAAAAGATGGATGGGAAGTAGGTTTGAAAAAGATGCATAAACTAGTTGTCCATGTGAAACAATGTGAATTGTAGCCAAAACATAAATGTTGTCGGAGAGCATAAAGAAAAGTCAAATGTGAAAAACTGTGCAGTTGTTAGGGAAAATTTCGTTAGAGGATACCCAACTTTACACATTTATTCAATATTGATCATCTAACTTCAATTTATTCTATTTTGACCATTTGATTAGCATTTTTATTTATTTATTATTATTATTTTTTGCAATTTGACCATTAAGACTATAATCCTGATCAAAATCAACTGTCAGTGAAGTCATGCACTATAAAAATAACTCGAATCAAGAATAAGAACTCTAAATTTGCCTTGGTGCATTTCTCTTTCAATTTGTTTGGCAAACTAATTGCCACAATCACCAAATCAACACTCTGTCAGTTATATGAAACTCACCGTTAACTATACATTTGACTTAGTGAAATTATCTTTCAATTTGTTTGGTAAAGTAATTGCTAATATAGCCCATTTTTCGTGTAGATTAAAATATGAATTTAGCCCTTGTTTGAGCTCCATTTTGAGAGAAAAAAATGCATATTTGAATAGTGATTTTTGGATAGTGTATGATTAAAAATTAAAAAAAAATTTGATTTACTTATAATATCATTTTATTGAAAAATGTGTGATTTTAAATGAGTTTTTAAAAATTGAATTTTCAAAAAAAAATGTGGCTCTAACAACCCCTAAAATTTAAATCAAAATCAATATTTAATTTAATAACACATTTCAAGAGACTCACAATTTTGCAATCATACATTTTATTAATTTTTATAAAAATCTATTAAAAATCTAATTTTAATTTATACCAAACGGGAGCATAGTATCAAACTAAGTACCAAATCAACATCCTATGAGAAAAATGAGACTTGCAATTGACAATAAATTTGCCTTGTAACAATTTTATAGTATCAAATCAATGCCACATGTCAGTTACATGATACTAACCATTAACTATGTCCACAGTTTCAAACAAAATGGTTAAATTGAAATATAAATATTAGTTGAGTGACCAAGATCGAACAATCTTATAATTAGGTGGCCTCCAATCAAATTTTATCTGGTTTTCAATTTTGGCTGACAGTGTAGAAAAGTTGACCTAAAATCCATTCCTTCTCTATTTAATGTGCTATGAAAAGTTCCACGCGCATCCTGCCCTCTTCTCTTCTGTTCACACTTCAACTACAAAAACCCTAATTCTCAAACAAAGTTTATCTCCAAAAAAACAATCATTTTTCAAGCCACGCCTTTGAAAAAAACACCTTCACGTTCTTCTAAACTCTTCTTCCTGATTCCAATATATCCATATTTAAGTGGTCTTTCCATTCTTCTTCAGGTATTGGGCAGAAATATATCATTTATCAATATGAAAGCCAAAGCAGGCAACCAAAACAGGTTTTTTCGCATCATTACTATTCCCATACGTGCTTTGGGGAAAGCACGGGATTTTTATGTGAAGAGCATGACAGATTATGCAGACAGGGTAAGTTACGGCAACGTTATGGCGGGTCCCGGAACCGGGCAGGCGCCGACCCTGCCGAGGAGTTTCAGTGTCCACACAACGAGATCTTACGAGAATGGTGATATTAGTGAGCTCATCAGAGCTTCTTCTACAAGGAGTAGTGGCGGTAGGGTTGGTCTCGATTCGTATATGCAAAAACAGATGCAAATGAAGCCACCATCTTCTGGGAGCATGGGATCGAGGGCTATGCCGAGAAGTAGAACTGTTGTTATGGGTAGAATTGATGAAGACAGGCCTAGTATTTATTTTGGTGAAAATAATGTTAATAAGGTCGAGTTAATGTATCCCAGGAGCAGAAGTCATGCTGTCCCAAGACAAACTGTTTATTAGTCCAATCATTCTTGGTGTACACCAGATTTCACATTTTGTTACGTGACAACATATTATTGGACAGTTTAAAACATTACAATTTTTTGGTCCAATTATTTGTTGACAAGTTGGATAATGTCAATAATGGTGTACAAAAAAAGGTGTACAAATGGCGTATTAGTCTGGATAGGGGTAGGCGTAGTTGTGATAAGAAGATAAAAGTATTTGTGAGGGACCCTAAGTGAAACTGCTCTTGCATTACTGAAATTATTTTTCTTTTTTTGTTTGTTGTAACTAGATAAAATCGATTTGTACCAATTATCAATTTATCATTTCAAAGAATTTGTTATTCTAAAATTATGAATTTTTCTTATGTTACATCTTTTGGATTAATTTCATATCTGATCACCGTTGTGCTATATTGTATCCAAGTTTAAAGAGTAACTAAAATATCGTTCGAGGGCTTCGTATTCAATTAAATTTCTATTAATACCAACTTTGGTTGAAATAGAACAATTTATAGATATTGATGATGAAAAAGGAAGTTTTAAAACTAACAAAGTATACTACAAGATTTTTAACTAAGTAAGAAGCGTTTATGAAACTCAATTGCCGAAAATCACTAGAACTTCAAATTCTCTTATACTCCTCCAATTTAATATCGATTCCATAACTGATAAGTTTTATTTATATTTGACAATTGATAAGTGTAGTTTTACATCTCCGAAGATGCTGATCAAGCTTTACCAGTATTTTTCCTGTTGGGAATTTACTTATCATGCACAGCGGAAATTAAACAATTTTCAATTCCCAAACGAGGATCTGCAATGTGTTTAGATAGAAACTGTGATGAGAATGATACCTTTGATGAATTCCACAAACTCTTTTGCTTTTTCTTGAACTCCAATGATCACGATCTGCAATCCAAGCTG
>OU503036.1:18230969-18252928 GCA_912172775.2 Fraxinus pennsylvanica
CACTTGGACGGAGGCATGGAGAAATGCCGCCTCTGTCCACTTGATGGAGGCATTTCTTCATGTCTCCATCCATGATGGAGATACCGGAGGTTCTTTCGTGCAATTTTTTTATAACAATGCTACCAATAAGAGAAGAAAGATTAATAAAGATTTAATAGTGGACATTTATTGCATAATCAATTTTTTTTTTAGATTGTCTTGTGCTTTCGGTTAACAGGAATGATACTTTCTGCACTTCATTAAATTCTTCAACTTGTTTAAGAGTAAAACTTGAGCATAAGGTTTACATATGAGCTGAGGCATCATATGTTGCTCATATCAACAGCTACCTCAGAAACAACCCATTTTTGAAGCAATTCCTTCCCATTGATCCATCTTCATATGGTTTATTTGATCTTACAAAAGATGGAGTCCTACTATGGTATTTAAGCACGGATTCTTCATGTTCCATTTTTACATGCATTGAATTTTTATTTTTTTCCAAGTCTTGGTTTGATGCCCTATGGCCTTATGCAGTAAGCTAATCAATGTTGTTGTATCGGGGACAATAGACGAGCGGGCTATCAACACCAAACGGGTACTCAATCCATGGTACTCAAGACTTGATTGAAGGAAGGGATAAAGAGAAGACCAAGAAAGAAACCTGCTTTAGGAGACAAAAGGAAAAAATGTTAATATTAGTATTGTCAAAAAAAAAAAAATCGTGCACGAAAGCACACGGGATGCTTCCATGTGCGCACTGGGGCACCCGGGGTGTCTCTGTGCATACACAGAGGCACCTCCATCCATGGAAGCACCGGATCTCCATTCTTGGATGGAGACACGGTGGTGTCTCCATCCTGGATATAGACATCTCCATCCTGTCTCCATCCAGCATGGAGACACCGCCGTGTCTCCATGCCTCCGTGTTGATGGAGATTTTTTATTTTTTTTAAATAATAGTGAAGGTTAAAGATTTCCCACATGCAGCACAATATTTTTAACTCAATCAACCGTGGAGCAGTGTCTCCATCCAGCATGGAGACACCGCCCATGTAACACTGCAGCCCTGCCACCTTAGGTGCCAAAGATGCCACCGAAAGGGCTAATTTGATTCTTGATCATGCAGAGAGAATGGACTGCAAAGGATATATATATCTCCAAAGGATATAGTTGAAGAGTCGCCCAATTTAAATCTTGCATTTGTTGCGGACATATTCCACCAGAGGTAAGAAATTAACTATATTGATTATGGTAACTGGAGATATTTTAATTTTGAAGGCTATTTATTCTTTTATTGCCATGGCTACGTTTCTTGGGCAATGAAATTATGTCTTCGTTGGACAGAAAAAGAACAATAATGAACTTTTATTACTGCCACTAAGTAACGGGTGTTTTTGCAGGTCAAGTTCTCTCTGTCTAGGCATGCCTCCCTCTGAAACCCTTTAAAATGTTCAACCATTTTACTGTTAATCCTTGAACTACTTTACCTTTGTAAATGTAACTTTGATGTCACAGCCTTGCATGGTTCAGATTCATGAGTTTACAGTTGTACTAAAAAGTGTTACTGTTGGAATTTCCTTATTTTGGTCTGCATTATCAGTTGGTTTCTTATCATGAATATTTATGTATATGCTGCATTACTTATAGAGGTTCATTTAATTGCAGATAATTAAAGAGTCATGATCAAAATTTTGTATCTTCTTTATGGTCGAAACTCGAAAGCTTATATGCATTTAAAATGACGATTTAATGAATTTGAAAATTATGTAAAGGGAAAAGCAAATGATATCCCACATAATATCAGAATGTCATAGTTTGAACTCTTAACACCAGGTATTTCTACATGATAAGTGGAAAATTCGAGTTCAACTTATGAAGCCTGTTACATGGCCTCCTCTTGTTTGAGGCGTGGTGTGCGGAGCTGCTGCATCTGGTATTTTATGCATATGTTCTTTCACATTGTTATACTCCACACAAGAAGTTAAATACAGTGAATACCAAATGTTCGTATCAAGAATTAAAAATATAAAAAGGAAAATAGATGAAAAGTAAATTAATTCCATATTTACACACTTATTTTTAATAAATATTATCTAACTAACGTGCAACGCACGTTCAAATCACTAGTAGATAAGAAAAGCATAGCAAGGGACTATGTGAAATCAGTTTCCTAATTTTCTTTTTTGCTTCCTCATAGAATCTTCAATCGATAACTCGGTCATTTTCTTCGAATATTCCATTTGATTAAAATTTTTATTTCGATTTTCAAATACAAGCAATCTTAGTAACTTTTCTAAGCAAACTGAGATTAATATAATTTCAATACTCGTTAAAAGTGAAATAACAATATCTAAAGACGATACTCTTTTCATCACTTTACAATAGAACTATGATATTGTGCACTTGGAATTTTGCATTGATCAATGATGAATATTCCTATTTTATTTAATATTCTCTATCAGGTAATATTAAAACTATCCTCATATATACTTCTATATTTTTATAAAGGATGTGAAAATATGAAGATGCATTAAATTACAAGAACATTCAATGAGATCATGTAAAGTGTAGCGATAGAGATAATATCGAATTTTACATTAGTTGTTATTATGTGATATAATTTGTATTCTTTCTCTTGAACAAAATAAAAATCACAAATCAACTTAATTATTGGTCAAAATATGAACTTTGTGATTTTTATGTGTTCATGAATCCCAAAATGATAGATGAAAGTCTCTATTTAACCCCAAAAATTAGGTTAAACTCGTGCACCAATCTAATTCCTCATAGAAGTTAATTTTAGTGAGGAAAGGAAAAACTTGTTTTTTTGATGACTCAGGTGTTCAAGTTTCGCCCGACTAATCTTGAGGAGTGGCGGTCTTCCCCCCTGGTTCGCCACCAGGGTTAATTCGAATGCGATCACAACTTATACACATTTGGGTTGAACATTCGGCGATTCTCCTCTCTATGGACCTCTGTCTTTCAGCATAGGTGTTGCCTTCCAACATTTAAATGTTGCCTACCTATAAGGAAAAAAACTTTTTTTCATTGTATAGAGGGTTGAGCTCGCTTTGTAATGTCCTTGCACATGTTGGTGAAGTAAGTTTCTCCCTTTGCGATCCCAAGGCATGATCATTTCCTTCCTTTTAAATTTGGTCCCTTTATTTTCTTTTTGGTCAACTCGAGTCCCTTATTTGCATTGAAGTCTTTTATCTTTTAGTCTTTACAATTCAGTCTTTTTCATCCACAATCATCGGTAATAGATCCTCTCAAGATTTGAAAATTTTTCAATTTGGTCTCTACACTTTTCAACTATTAAATTAAGGTCCTAAAACTTGTGAATCTCCAATTGTTCTCTTAATGCATTTTATCAATCATGTGCATTTTTTTATTCTTTAATTGCTTCAAATGAACTCCAATTAAGTTCCACATTGCCTTCTTCCTACAAATTGTAATAAAGCTCAGATTTTCCTACAATTAACATAATTACAATAAAATAGATAGATATTCACACAATTAACAATAATTTATCAAGTTTTAGATCACGGAAAAGCGTGTAAAATTGCTTATCAGTCACTGAATCTTTGTTGAAAAACTTCAATTTTACTTTCAACATTAGTCACTTCGCAACTCCAATTAGGGTTTTGATGAGCCTTCGATGTAGAGTTGCTGGTAGTGATGCATGAAATCAAATATTCTTTGTAGCAAATGGATGGTGAGATCTATAGTTGGAAAGCTATCCCTCTCATATGTGGTGCAATTAGTGTTGGAAAAAATAATGTAATATAATAAATTTATCGTAGAAAATTATAATCAATAAATGACCTTTTCAGTAAGTGAAAAATTGGACAGAGTTTCGACTTACTAAATGAAATGAATAAAGAAAAAATTAATATTAGATAAGAAAAGTGTTCGATTATTTCTTATTAAGACAATAATACCATGCACAGATTCCGACGATCTTTTGGTATTCGTCTCAAACATAACGACCTTGACTGGTAATGGTAGCACTCAAAATTACAAAATCTGACAAATCTACTAATTTTTTGATCTCTTTAAACCAGAAGATGACTAAAAATGCATGAAAATAATATTCGAGATTAAAATTCAAAAATTCAAAATTTGGAATATTGCATGAAGGAAATGAATATTATTTTTGCAAGAGAGAATTGAATTGATTTGATTTTGGAATAAAGGATATCCAACATGTGGGGTTCAATTTATAGAAGTTGAAAGGTTGTGTAAAAAATACACAACTGTTGTAAAATTGTGTCGGAATAGCTATAACCTGTCTAGATAGATAGCAACTGTTTAGACAGATAATTTTAATAGGAAAATTGTCACCACTAAAAGATGTCACTTGTTTGTGTACATTCGAGAAGAAAATATAATTAATATAATTAAATATATTCTTAAATTTAACAACTCAAATATCATTTTACTAAAAAATGTAACTTGAGCATACTCCAAGTCTAAGTCCATGACCTGTGACCCATGTTCGTGCTCGTGTCGAGCTAGTTGATTGATCATATGGATGGCAACGACGAGCGCGGGGTTTGGCCCAACCTGTTAGCAGGTCATCGCCATTCAAAAACTATTGATACTCCTTCAAACTTGCGCTATATAAAGTAGTTTTTATGCTTCTAGTTTCCTATTTGTGATTGACAATTTTTAAATTTTTCATTAATTTTTATTCCCAATTTATTTCAACTTTGAGTGGCATCTTTTGACATTAATTTCTTATTCATTTGAGATTGATTTTGAGAAAATAAGTATACTACGTCGATCTATTCGCTAGGTAAAAATTTGGCCAAAGAAATCTTTTGTCCGATTACCGAGACTCACTCAAATAATTGGTCAAAGTTGGTCTTGACAACCTATAAAACCAAATTCTCTAACAATTCCTTGTATGAATGAAAATTAATGTAACATACTATGTAGATCTTAATGGAGGGATCAAGTGGAAAGTTATTGTATCTGGATAGATACCTTACGGAATTTGAACCTTCCGTAACAGAATACTATCGAATTTACTTAGCCAATCAATAAGTATGATGTCTTGAACGATCAATTGTTGTTATAAACCAATACAATAGTACCTACATAATAACCCTCCTAACATTTTTAAGTTCTTACAGTTGTGTTCATTTTAGCTTTGAACAACTCATGGATTTCATAAAAAGGTCACACTTCACACTTATTAAGAGTACCTGCCATACCTTACTTGATTTGTCCAAAATATAGGAATTATTAAATGTATAACTTAACCTTAAACTTTATGCAGATAACACCATGAGGTATGAGTTAATCTTAGTGCTCATTGAATCTTAAATACTTAGTTGTCCTATTGGATCTTGGGATCTCCAATTAGCATGGTTGGATTATTATTTTTATAAAAATCATTACATAGTATGCTTTAAGCCCATTCCCCTCAATAGGAAGTATACTAGATCTCTTGGTAAAGTTATAGTAAATGGGTCTGCTAAATTCTCCCTAGATTACACATAATGTGTAAAAATTACACCATTTGAGATCAACTCCTTAGTTGTGATACATCTTCGACAAATGTGTTAAGACTTACCATTATACATACTATTTTGTGCTCTTTCGATAATCAACTAACTATCACAATGTATACTAATTGCACATACTAATTTAGACCAACATGGAATGTCTTCTAAAAAGTTACGAAATCATTCTGCTTTCTTCCAAGATATGGCCACACTACCAATGATAAAAATATAACCACTAGTGGACTTTAAATCATTTGGGTCGAATATTCAATTTGCATCACTTTATCATACTAATACAACTAAATAACTAGTATAATATAATTCAACATTTGAGGTGAACTGTAGATATTTAAGAACCCTAATCAATTTCTTCCAATGTTCATCACCTAGATTCCTTATAAATCTACTAGACTTTTTCACCAAATAAGCAATATTCGAACACATACAGTACGTAGTATACATTATACTGTCTATGATTTTAGTATACTCTAGCTAAGATAAGGGTTCACATTTATATTTGGATAAATGTAGACTTAAATTTACTAGAGTTTTAGTTGGACTTTCATCATATACACGAACCTTCTTAAGTATAGTCTCAATGTAGTGATATTGAGATAGAACAAGTACCCATATCTTTCATGACAAAATATTTTGTCAACATTTTCTTTATAATCATTATGATATCATGATTACTAACTGTAATGAGCATGTCATAAATATATAGACAAACAATTGCATATGTGCTTGGTTTGATTTTAATATAAACACTCTTACCACACTCGTTGATCTTAAAATCATTTGATAACATAGTTTTGTCAAATTTCTCATGCCACTATTTTGGTACTTGCTTTAATCCATAAAATAACTTAACAAGTCTACACTTCTTTTTCTCTTGTCCAAGAACAGTTAACCCTTCAAATTGTTACATGTATATTTCTTCTTCTAACTTACCATTTAGCAAAGTTGATTTAACTTCAATCTAATAGATTTTTAAATTAAATAATGTTACGATTGCAATTAATATTCTAATAGACGTTATCTTTGTCGCATATGAGCATGTATCGAAAAAGTCAAAACCTTTTCTTTGTTTAAATCTTTTGACTACCAATCTTGCCTTGAATTTATCAATTGATTCACACGAGTCTTTAATTTTCTTTTGAAAATCTATTTACAACCTAATGGTTTGTTATTAGGTGGGAGATATACCAACTCCGAGGTATGATTCTACATAATATGATCAATCCATTTACAACCTAATGGATATGATTTAAATTCGATAAATACTATATGAATATAGAGTTTTAAAAATTCGTGAGCTACTTCTAAGTTTGAAGGTATAGCTTTTTGGTAAGCTATATTTCTCAATTTCCTTAAAATTTCGTGGATATTTATGACTCTGGAATGAAATTTTCCTTTTCTGGTCAAAAATAAATCAGTGAGACTGATTGATGGGACACATGGCAGACTCCAAAATGTTAGTCGCAAATTACTATATCGTGGGCATTAATTAAACTGCTTACATATGGATTGATGGATTGATACCTAAGGAAGGACCAGTCCACCCTAGATTCAAAGCCACGTACTCCACATCCAACGATTCTTCTCTTATTTCCTCTCATTATAAATACTCACACCTACACTATTAAAAGGGGCGGATCTCGGAAGAGAAAAAGGGCATATGATCTTTGCCTTATATTTATACATACACGCATTTACCTTGATAACTAGGTTTCGATGATCACTATCAGACATATTAAATTTGATTTACTAACTCACTAATTTGACCGTTGAAGTGCTCGCGGTCACTTTCACCGCCAACGAAAAAGGCCACGAGTAACTGACGGTGTGTTACTATGCATGGAAGTCGTATCCTGTTGGCCACGTGTTTGGGTTACTTTTCGGGGTCAGCAAAACTAATTAACGTCATAATTTTTTTCTAAAAGATCGACGATGTGCACTTCAATAAGGAGTAATCCCAATAGTTTTACCATAACTATTCTTAGGTACAAACTTCAGTAGAGGTAGACAGTTCTCTTAATTTTTACAAAGATCGAACACACATGTTTATAACGTATCTTCACGTATCTAAGTAGTCTATTTAGGGATGGTAACGAGGCGGGGGGCTTCCCCGCTCCCACCCAGCTAAGAAATTCCCCACCTTGTTACCCGTTTAAGGCGGGGCAGTGTCCTTGCCCCGTTTACTACCCGTTTAATTTTTTTTTTTTTTTTTTTTGATAATTTATTTTTATTGCCCATATTTATTAGATTTAGACAAATAATTTTANTTTGTTTGACATATTTTTAAAATTATTTAAATATATTTGGTAAATTAAGGCTTGTAAAGTATTGAATTCTAAAAAAAAATAATAATAATAATAATAAAATTTTAACGAGATGGGGCGCCCGTTACCCGAACCCGCCCCGAGGCAAAATTTCCTGCCCTGTCCCTGCCCCGAATACCTGATTAAGCGGGTTATCCCCGACTCAAGATCTTAAAATCTTTTTAAAAGTTCGATAAAAACCTCGCATTATCAATTTGACACATTGAAACTGAAATACCATGAAATTTCACGATTTCCTTAACATAAATCTGAGCTAATTGATCCAAAAGAAAGTCTCCATCGTTAAGAAGTTATATAACTTGATAAGTCTATGATTATGACCCAAATAATGTCATTTCTTTTAACTGTATGCAACAATTTTTTTTTTTTTTTTAAATTTTGAACCAACTTAGGACGTGAGATGTCGATGGTTAAACCTTTTTCCAATCTGTCATATTCGCTTGGATACATTTTTTCTTAAGTTAAATTCTAACCGTTTTCATATTTTATCCCTCTACATTGTTTATAAATCTTGGTGAGATATTTTCTCCCAAATCTTTTCAATAGTTCGTAGTGTATCTTCTAGTATACATGAACGTAACGAATGTCACTCGCTACTTTATCATAGTACAATCATCGTGGACGTTTTCTTCATGTGAGTTTTCGTAGGAAGGCGTCTATCAAGACCCGTTAATTATCTTTTTCGAAAACTTGACCTCGTAGACGCGAAGACTCTAAAATGCAGGCTCAAAGCATATCTTCTAATATCTAGATCATTCATTCTCGTTGCACATCGATCATACATCAATAGATGATATATCTTAATGAAATTGAAGGTTTTTATTCGATGTTGTCGGCACCTGGGCTCCACGTCATCGTGTGGGGGGTTTTTTTCAGATCATTTCATTCTTAAAAGTTATTCATATATTTATCAATCGATTTTACTATTATTTATACCATATCGTGGTCAATATTCTTGTCATGTAGAAATCTATATCTCGAATTAATATAGTTATTTAATTCATTTTCTTTATTATTGTCTTGCAAAATATGTATCTACTGGACCTCTATTATTCAAACAATTACATATACCGTCAATGTCAACATCATCCCAACGTATCACCCAAAAAATTAATCATTTATATCCCATAGAACTATTCTCACATTTTATACGATGGTACACTTAATATCTTTTGATGCTCTCATAATTGATTCAATGTCTCAAAAGATTACAAAATACGTTATTTATTAGATACCTAAAACTATTGGGAGAATCACAATCCTAACTAAAGATTATTAATATCTCTACTATGTCCCCTTGTGGACACATCATGTGACAATTATGCACCAATTCGAGAAAAACTAAAAACTTTTCCTCATCTATGTAAACATTTCCTAATATTTCACTCCGATGGGCAATGATTTATCCAAACAAATAAGATAATTAGCAAAATCATTCCTAAAAAAATCATGTTTTTCAATTGAAAAATTTACATCCTAAATCTTTCTTAAGCTTTAATCCATTGTTTAACCAAACACATTTCTCATTCTTCTCATAAAATCTCTAATTACGTCTTCACGATATAGGTATTTTGTCGTTTCTCTATAGAATATCAACTTCTTGTGATATCATTCCTACAACATTCAACTTGCTAATTAATATAAAGATCAAAATAAAAATATGACAAAATGAAGTTGGGGACATAAGTGCGAAAATGAGAAAATCTAGGGACATTCATTACAATTAAATTGTGATGCATTTAACAAAACTTGTAATTTAATATAATTATCCAAAATATATTCACATTTATGAGACCAAATCCGTAAATATTCTCTATTTTTTTCGAAGAAATATTTTCGTAATTATTAGAATCGAATATTCATTACATTTACTTATTGTTGATGATGTCATGAAATTGTTATAGCAGATTACTCATATTTGTATCTTGAATTGATGATGGTTTTTAAAGAATTGAATATTGAATTTGAAGTTGAGAGGGTATTTTGAGATAAAATTTGAGCAAAAGAAACAATTGTAGTAATTCTTGGGAATGAAACATCAAACCCATTATTTTAGTTTTCAAGGATTTCAAGAATTTTTATAATTAATACGTATTTTTCAGACAAAGCTGTATTTTTCATTGTTCCTTCATAACTGTGCCTACTTTGTTGTAGTTATAATAATGTTTTGATTATAAATTTAGTTTTTCTTAAATTTAAAACAAATTCAGAAAAGTTGTTGGAAGCACGCCCCTAATAAGAACTGGGAAAAAAAAATAATAAACTTCATTTTCTTCACTATTTTCCAAGATCTTTTACAGAAAACACATTTGAAAATTAAAAATATTTAAAAATTCATTTCATTTTTGGTCTAAATTGCAATATAAAATGTCCTTATATTTCAAGCGGAAAATAATATTTCCAAATTAAAATAAAAAACATAAAACTAGAAGCGGAAGGAAGGAAGGAAGATCTTTTCTCGAATCAACTCTAACTTCAAATTGCAAAATTTAAGTGAGCACTGAATAATATATTTTTATTTCCAAATTAAATAAATAAATAATCTAGTAAGGAAAGGATAAAGAAAGAATCCCAGTATATAATTTAAATACTTCATTAAAAAAAAATCTAATTTCCTTCTGATTTTCATAAATAAAAACCTTATTATATATTCTTCCTGCCTCTATATATAGAAAATCGTTAAGACAAAAACTATTAATGGTTTTTATTAATTGTTTACCTAAAATCTTCACTCAAAAACCATATATTCTTCTCCCTTTCACGTATTTAATTTATTACCATATACAACTGACGTCACTTGATCTATATAAGACTGCTATTTCTTCATAAACTTTCTCAAGAAGTGAAGGAAAAAAAGAAAAAATATTAGAAATGGCTAGTGGCTCCTTTCTTTTGGCTACTGTTTCATTAGCCTTCCTATGTAGCAGTCTTACGTTCCATAATGTGAAAGCTGATTTAATTGGCGATTTTTGTTCAACTGTGAGGGATCCCTCTTTCTGTAATAAGGCTTTAAGATCAGATCGTCGTTCTGCCAAAGCCGATGTTCGTGGATTAGGCCAAATCGCCCTCGACAAAGCAATAGCCAGTGCCAAGACAACCTTAAAGTTGGCGAAAGAACTTGGGAATGGAGAATTACCTAGTACGTGCGCGGAGGTCTGCAGTGATGCAATCGATAATCTTAACGAGTGCCAGGGTTTGTTACGCGGGAATGATAAAGAGAGTTTAAATGTCGAAGCTTCGGCTGCATTGGATGATTTGGCTACCTGCGATGATGAATACGGAGCAAAGGAACCTACCAACCTTAAAAATGCTAGTCAAACAACACAAGGACTTATTAGTATCATTTTGGCGGTATCAAATCGTTTGTAGAGAAAATCATAAATCTTAAATGTCTATTTTATGTTTTAAAAAAAAATTGATATATGAGAATGTTGGGAATTTCATAATGAGATAATAAAAAATGTTTCGTTACTTAAATTTATTATTTGAATTGTTACTCATTATGCTTGTTACGAGCCTTCTCAGGCCCTCCACTTCACCCATCCACCTCATTTGCCACCTGTTGGCCGAACTGCTCTAATGTTACCACGTGGTAAACGAACTGAATTCATGTCGGACGAACTGATTCCATTACTTCAAACTGAAGCACCATTGCCCCACCTAGTAGAAGAATTGAACTCATCCGCCATTCATGGCGGATGCAAAGGCCCGCACTCCATATTCGTTATGCCTCGCAATCCGCCTCGCCACATCTCTACCAAGATCTTTTAGGAGATCTCTCCAAAGTCAAATCCCTGAATGATTGATGGGATGTGTGGCAGGCTACAAAATGGTCAACTCAGCTTTTATGTCAGATACCATTTAATGTCCACCAACCTACGAATTGACATTGATGAAAAGATGGATCGTCCGGGATCTGAAGCCACTTGTCTCTTCATCTAACGGTTCACCTCCCCCCTTTCTTAGTATAATTACCCCCATACTGGTAAGAGTAAGGGGTTCCCATTCCAACCTTTGCATTCTCGTCTTTAATTTTAAAAAAGCATTTCACTAGATTTACAGGTGACCACTTCATCGTCAGACACTACCATTTAGTTTACGGAAATACTGAATTGACTGTCGAAGTGCTCGAGGCCACTTCCACCCCATCGGAAAAAAGCCATGAATGACTAACGGTGTGCTACTGCGCGCATGGAGGAGCTTACATGAAGTTTTGTTCTGTTGGCCACATGTCGGAATCATTTTTCGAGGTCAATAGATTAACGCCGTATGTGGGAACATTACTATAACCACAAGCATTCTCAACAAAGAAAAAGCTTATCTGAATATTTGGTTGATATTCCCTCCTTGAAAAAGGAATTTGTTCTTGAAAAAGAACGAGCTGTGAGCTCTCACCGTTTGGAAGGAGACTGGCAACTCCGAGCTTATGAGTTCAAGCGATGAAGAAGTGAACCCGAGGAGAACAAAAGAGATCTTTGAAGAAGAGACCATCCAGAATAATGTTACGCACCAAAGGCCCCATCTTCGATACCGCATGGGTAGGAGGACTGTTGCGCGACTAACGGTCGAAGTGGCTCGTATGGGCACTAACATGAGGAATATGGCAGCCCAAAATGCAGCCATGCAGGAAATCCTCATACAAATACAAAATCAGGGCAGCTTCCAGGTCCACCAAAATCCCCCACAATCAGTTCGAATAATTGAAGCAAAATCGAGCAGGAGAACTCACTCAGGTCGACAGTGAGAAGTTCCAGTTGAAAGGGAAGTGGGAGTGGACACCTCCTACACAGCCTCCCCATCTGAAGACGGCCAAGTTAGGAAAGATAACTTCTTCGTTGACTATGAAGAACGGTCTCAAATGTCCGCCAGTGTGTTTGATCAAATCGGGTGAATGCCTAGAAATAGGGCTCAGTCCACCCATCAGACAGCTCGCCCACAAGAGCATGCACAAAGCCAGGAAGTCCAGGCCGCTCTGCCTAGGAATAGGCAGGAGAGTTGAAATCTAGTTGATTGGAGAAATCGAGGCGAAACTTCCCAACAATCACCTTGTCCGTTAACAGATGGAAACGATTCCGATGAGCCGTGTTGGTCTTACGAGCTTGATGATAACGATGACAACCTTCCTTTCTCACGGGAGCTTTGTAGTTTTCCTATGCTTCAGAATTTTGTTCCTCCCAAAATTCTCAAGTATGAGGGAAAGGGGGACCCAGAGAAGCACCTCAACAAGTATAAAACGTAAATGACCCTTCGAGGGGCTTCGACCGCTCTGAAATGTAGGGCCTTACACTTAACACTTAGTGTCACAGAAATTGCTGGGCAAACTGTGGCCAAAAATTCTGGGCAAACTGTGGGTCAATCACAATAGGTTGAGGTTGTTGGGGTTGTTCATTTCTACTGTTGGTTCTTCTACCTTGGCATATCTTTAAATCAAACATTTTTAAGGAAATTAAAGACTTTCCTAATCTAAAAATTTTCTAAATTATAAGTTTCTAACTGTATATATTCCCCAAAGTAAGATTTTACTTTTCTAAATTTAGAGTGAGTCCGTCGTTTGTAATATTGTTTTCGTTTTTTTTATTTATATAACGGCAACTAAAAGTCTTTCGGGTGAGGAGGTGGGTCACAATCTATCGCTTAAATCACAAGCTCGCCTTAAACAATTTAAATTTTTTGAGCAAAGCCTTTCAATCACAAACTCAGAAAAACTCAAAAAATATGTAGAAACGAAATTATCTGAAAGTATAAATTTTCTCAATTGATAAATTTTTATCAGCACATTCTACATAAAAGGAAATTCATGCTTTACATAAGCAGGTTTCATAAATAACATGACATTTAAAATGAGAAATATGAATAAATAAAAAAATATGATTAAAATATACTTGATTTGAGGAATCAGACATGGAGAATGGCGTGCTGAGGCATTTACATACAACCATTTAATTCTTATTCCAAAAAATAAATAAAAATGACTTATTTCTTTAAAATCACTTTTTTTTTTTTGCAACTATTGATTCTTAAAAACCTTCTTTTTATTTTTATTTTTAAATTTCTGGAAAACTAATTTTTTTTTTTTAAAATAATAATTTGCAAAGTCTACAAAACCGATTAAAACTCGTGCGCTTTGATACTAACTGTGATGACCCGAGTTCTAGGATTCACGTGTCACTAAGATCGTATCTTGAACATCGAAATACACTTTCCAAAACTTGAAATTCTATTAGATACTTTAAAAGAATAATGAATTTCGACGCAATAAAAAAAAAGATTTACAAAAATAAAAAATGATAGAAGTTTTTCTAAACAACTATTTATTCAATTCTAAATAAATAAACATGAGCATGGTGGGTCTTCTTTTACTTGCCACTTCGTCGTTCCTCTTATGCCTTGATTATCACGAACCCCTAATTTCTTGAAAGGGGTATAAGGAGGGTGTGAGATAAAATCTTAATAAGCATATAAGTACATGAATCAGTATTGTATGGAATTTAAGGAACTTTATACATATATAAATAGTGAGATACGAAAATCTATACCGAATAGGTTGCATGAAATTTTCAGGCGTAGCACTACTATACTCTTGTCCAAACTTAGAATATACATAAAAAACCTCATAATCAATGTTCCAAAAAACTAATGTCCGCAAATAATCCCATAAAATACTTATACACTTACTTATTCTTGTGGGAGTGATAAGAGAAATACTGGAATATATTTAGGATTTGAACCCTTGGCCCACGTACTAATGAATATAGTATATTCATGTTTGAGAGTATTTCACAAAGAAATGAATGTACTTGAAAATTGAACATATGATACCTATTTATAGGGATCGCCATACTTTGGGAGTTCTAATTCAATTGAACTTTGAATTTTAAAAGTTATAAAATCTTATCATTATCTCAACCATGTTTCGGTTAATGAGATAAGATAATGATTTTAAATAACAAAAAAATATCTCCATAATTTCTAAAATTAAATAAAATTGAGATAAAATCAAAATATTATTTTAATAATTTAAAATTTTAATTTTAATTAAAAGAAATAAAATTGAAACATTATCTCATTAATTAAGATATAGATAAAATCAATATATTATCTCAATCGGAATTAGATTTTATCTCAATCATTTAAAATTTTAATTTAATTAAAAGAGATAAAATTAAAACATTATCTCCATTATTTGATTAAAAGTAAATAAAATTTTAACTGCTTAGACTTAAATCCAAAACGAAAAATAAAACAAAAGGTGTGGACTATCATTTCACATAATGAGCTTTCATGTAACTCATCAGATCAAAATATTAATCGTGTCTATTTTTTTTATAACGGTCCAAACCTAAATGAAATTAGGTCATAAGTATGGGTATTAAAGTACTACTTCACAAGTCATTACGTCATGCATAATAAAAGTATTCAAACTCCATCTCCTTCTCACTGAACATGTTCCTATGCTTGTTTATCAATACTCTACCTGCTATTATTTGTATTTTTAGGTTGCTCCTTTACTACTTGCTTTCTCGATAAGAATTGGTAATGTACTAAGGATCATTGCTTAGCATATTTCACATTAATTCAACACATTAAATTTTATTTTTTGGACCTAACATAAATTTATCTACTAATTAACTAGGTATCATTTTAGCGTTGCTTAGCATAGTATAAGATGCCCTTGCATCAAAACAAAATTAAAATAAATCCAATCCTCGTAATCAGTATACGATTACGTTAATTCATCAATAAATTTTCTAAATCCCATTTCTGATTCTCATACCATCTTACCGTATTTTATTCCTTCTTAAAGGGATTTAATTTTTTTTTTGTATATATCCAGAGTAGAGGGGAGAAAATTTAAGATATATTACAGAAATCAGTATATAATACAGAAACCATTAATTATAAATTGCATTAATTCCTCAAAAATTTTCTGAATCCCTCTTCTGATTTTCCACATTGTCTAGAATTGTTGACAAGATTGTCTTGTGATCTGTATAATATAATACTGCTTTTCCATCATAAACTTTGTCGAAAAGAAAAGAAACAAAGCGCAAGGAAAAGAAGAGAATCGAAAAAATGGCTAGTGGCTCCTTTTTCTTTTCTACTCTTTCATTAGCATTCCTATGCAGCTTTCTTACATTTGACAATGTGAAAGCTGATTTAATTGGAGACCTTTGTTCGAAGACATCGAATCCTTCTTCCTGTGATGAAGTTTTAAGATCAGATCCTCGTTCTGTTAAAGCTGATCTCCGTGGATTAGGTGAAATTGCCATCGACAAAGCAATAACCAGTGCCAAGACATCCTTGAATTTGGTAAAAGCACTTGCGAAAGGAAGAATTCAGAGTAAGTGCATAGAATACTATTTTATAGCTTTCAATTCTCTAAACAAATGCCAGAGTCTGATACTTGGGAAGGATAAACTGAATTTATATGCTGAAGCTGCAAATGCCGATATTAATATTTTTACTTGTGATGCTTTATTTTATGGAAAGGAGCCCATCTTCGTTAAACAAGCCAGTCAAAAAACTCGAGATATTATTAATATCATCGAGACTTTCTCAAATCTTCCATAGGGAACCTACCAATCTTAATAAACGACTTGTTGTTTGATAAATTAATTCACGAGTTTGATTGGAATTTCGTATTTAAATAATAATATACTTTTTATGACTTAATATTTCTATAGTTATTATTTGGAGAGACATAATAAATTAAGAATTATTGATATATCAATTCAACAAATCTAACTTAATTCATGAAATTCACCATAATTTATTGACCAATTAATTTAGGCTAATACGTCCAAAACACCCATATTGCTAAGGGCATGTTTGGGAGTTTTTTTCCACCGATTTTGATTGATTTTGGGTGATACCGTTTATAAATGGTTTCAAAACCACCCAAATTGGTGTGGTATAATTTTAACCGTTTCTCTCAACCACCTGGTGTGTGCTCTCGCAGGCACCCAAAAATAATACCTTAACCTCTAAAACTAATGTAGTAGTGAAAGTAAGGATCGATCCCACGAATAGTATGTAATTCAATATTTTATACTTCACACAATAATTTGGGGAGTTTTGTATTCAAACAATTGTAAATAACGTAATCAATAATAATGAAAATTAAATTAACGAAAACAATCAATGGACTAACCTTGATCTAAGTCCACATCTATCGTCGAAAATTCACGATTGATCATAGATGCAATGATAATTCTGTTCATATTTTGAATATTCATTATTGGAATTAATTTCTATTTCTCCTTAATTTTAGTTAATTAGAAACCAGTGTTATAATTAAACCTACTTATTAAATAATCTTAGACCGGAGCTAAAAATTCAATTTAACAGCAGCTTTACATAATAGAGAAATCGATAAACTAGATAACACAAATACCAGCGGTTGCATTCAATCTATTTAAACATTCTTCTTAAAATTCAATAACCTCTATCGCAGAAAATTATCAAATCCTAATACTTCACAAGTTAAAGAGATCAAACAATTACGGATTTGATGTTTAACTTAACGGTATATTGTTACAATCAATAAACTAGCGGGCCCTCTAGCAATTAAACGCAACAAATAATAGAAATAAATGTAGAAGAACATTTAATACGCAAAATATAAATCAAACAATAAGAAAAACTATTTAGAATAAATGAAGAAGAACATTCAATACATAAAATATAAATCAAATAATAAGAAAAAACTATTTAGATCTCACAATATGTGGTTCCGAGACTTCCGTTTCCTTCGACAAAGTGTAAAAGTTTAGTTACAATTCATGAATTTAAGAGAGAAATAATGAAGAATGGAGTTTGGAGGCGTTCTGTACGTTCTGGTTCTGTTCTAGGGTTTTAAAATAGTATTTATAGTTGTTTCCATAGGTAGTTGACTTAAATTCGAAAACCAGAATTTTCTTGTTGAAAATGAATCATGCGGCCGTATGGTTTAGAGACTTGCGGTCGTATGCAATAAGTAAACTCAACCCTCAAACTCTCGGAAGTGGTCTGTGTGGCCACATGAAATTAAAGTCATAAGGCGGCATGGTTTTACGAAACTTCCTCCGAACAGCCTTCAATATTTTGATCATATCTTCTTCCCCTTCAATCCGATTGAGACAATTTAAGATGTTTTAGAAAGTTAACTCAAAAGGCTACAACTTTACTTTGGATATCATCTTCTAATTAGATCGTTTTCCATGTCAAAAATGGTTCTTTATACGAGGCTAAAAATTGGTGTATAATTTTTCAATTGGAAATTGATGTGTGATCATACTTTGACGATATTTCATCCATTTGACATCTTCTTTCAACCAATTGACTCTCAAATCTTCATCGTTTCGTTTGACACAACTTTTATGTATTTGTACGCTAGTCCTTGAACTTTCATTTCCTTTCACTTCAGTCCATTTTCACCTATTTCTTCCAATTTGACATCTTCTTTCATCCAATTGACTCTCAAATCTTAATCGTTTGGTTTGACACAACTTTTGTGTATTTGAACTCTAGTCCTTAAACTTTTATTTCCTTTCATTTTGGTCCATTTTCACCTATTTCTCCCAAATTAGCCATATCCATAGAATTGTCGCCTAAATCAAAATATAAATGTAATGAGGCATAAAATAAATATACAAACGCATAAAATAAGGAGGAAAAAATATGCATTTTATATTCCTATCACCACCAAATCGACTAAATTGTTGGAATTTGGTTTACAGAATGAAATAAGTATGAAAAAATGACTTTCGTGTCAATTTCGACCAAATATTCGGATTTGATTCGATATTTAAATTATGAATATAAATAAACTAACTTATTCTACTCATCAAATAGATCGTCGTAGTATATTTGAAATCTCAAAATCAATTCCAGTTGAATGAGAAATTGTGATCTAAAGTTGGATAGAAAAGATGAAATACGAGCTGAAAAATGGCTCTCTCCATTGATGGCCTATCGCTCAAGCGACAGGCTAGCGAGAAAAGCTCTAATGAAAAGATTTCATTGTCACTTGAGCGAAATACTAGCGATAGACTAGAGATAACAAATAATGTGACATTTGGCAAATGTTGCTGAGTTTCGCGCATGGCATTTCACTCACAATCTTTTCTCTTCTATATAAAGGACCCTTTGGTCGTCTATTAAGCATCATATATAATTTCCATTTAGCATTATATCAAAAACACTTGCAAAATACTCTCCAAAAGTTATTCTAAAACCATTTTTGTGTAAAGAGAAAATTTCGTTCTAAGTTCGTTATTATTTGATATTTGAAGTACTTCTACCACAAGTTATATCCGTTGTATCTTGGGAGACAAGTGTCGTAGTCCGTTAGCGCCGTAGTCCGTTAGCACTGTTGCGGTGCAATAATGTCTTAAGAAAAAAGTATTGTAACTTGCCGATTTCGGTTTTCATTTTGTTTTTCTTCTTCTTACCTTCTTTCTTTTCATTTTTTAGAGTTTAATTATACTCCTACGAATTAAACTTGAATATTTTCTTTGCTTTAACAACCATTTTTTGTTGTTACATCATTTCTTCATATTTGAAATAAGCATTTGTGTGATATTCATTTCTTTCTATATTTTTGTAAGTTGAACTTCTGTTTTTAACATAAATGAATCATGTTGAGACTATTCCGAGTCAAACAGCAAATGGTATGAACTTTGTGATTCCGCCTTTGGCAATACCTATATCACACTCTCACATCCTACATGAGGAAAAATTGAAAAAGTTTGGAGGTATGAATTTTAAAAGATGGCAACAAAACATATTTTATCTTATTACTTTGAATTTGGCAAAATTACTAAAAGCAAGGGCTCATGATGTACGAGAAGGAGAAAATAATCCTGAGTCGATTATTGCGTTAGATGCATGGAAATATTTGGATTTCCTTTACAAAAATTATATCCTAAATGGATTGGACAATACACTTTATGGAATATATAATTCAATGGACTCAGCCAAGGATCTATAGGATTCGTTGGAAAAGAAGTACAAGATCAAGGATGCTAGAACAAAGAAGTTAATTGTTGGCAAGTTTTTAGACTACAAAATAGTAGACTCTGAAATCGTAATAAGTCAAGTACAAGAACTTCAAGTTCTACTTCATAATATACATACTAAAAAGATGGTTTTAAGTGAGTTATTCCAAGTTGCAGCCATCATTGAGAAACTCCCTCCTATGTGGAGAGATTTCAAGAACTATCTCAAGCACAAATGCAAGGAGATGAATTTGGAAGAAATGATAGTCCAATTGAGGATCGAGAAAGATAATAGAAACACCGAAAGGAAATCTATTCTTCAATTTGGAGCAAATTTGGTTGAAACTGGTTCGAAGGTTGTCAACAAGAAACAAAGATCTCCGGTGTGGTACCAAAAATAGACAGCTCCAAGAATGCCAAGAAGTTTAGAGGTAATTGTTACAATTGTGGAAAAGTTGGACATTGTTCTAATGAATGTCGAAAGCCTAAGAAGAATGCACAAGCAAATGTGGATGAAATAGACACCATTTCTAAAGGGATACAAGAGATGAATCTTTCAGCGGTTGTTTCTGATTGTAACAATGTTGGAAATTCAAGGGAATGGTAGGTGAATACTAGTGCTACTTGTCACATTTGTGCAGAGAAGACTATGTTCTCTAACTACAAAGAGTTAAATGAAGAACAACTTTTTATGGAAAATTCTGTAAGTTCTAAAGTTGAAGGACAAAGGAAAGTTGCTTTGAAGATAACATCCAGTAAAGAACTCGTTCTCAAAATGTACCGAACATTTGGAAGAATCTTGTATCTGTGTCTCCACTTATCAAAAATGGCTTTAAACTTGTATTTTTATCCGATAAATTTGTACTCACTAAGAATGAGATCTATATTGGTAAAGGATATTTATGTGATAGAATGTTCAAAATGAACGTTCTTACAATTGTACCAAAACAAAGCATTATGAATAAAACTATGAATTCTATTCATATGCTTGAGTTGTCTTGCTTATGGCATAGTCGATTAGGACACGTTAATTATAAGTATAAGCGCAAACTTATGAATCAAAGTTTAAATCCGACGCTTTAGGTTGAGCACAATCATAAGTGTGAAGTATGTGGCAAAGTTGGCAAAAATTCTTGTTCACTCAATTCAAAGGAATGGGACACCTTTAGAGTTAATACATAGTGATATATGTGACTTGAAATTTGTTCAAACTGAAGGTGGTAAGAAAAACTTTATAATTTTCGTTGATGATTGTACAAAGTATTGTTATGTTTTTTTACTACGAAGTAAAGACAAAGCCTTGGATGTCTTTAAAAATTATAAGATTGAAGTTAAAATCAACTTGGTAAATGAATAAAAAGTATTCTTAGTGATAGAGGTGGTGAATACGGGACACCATTTGAAGAATATTATTCCGAGTATGGAATCATTCATCAAACAACGGCACTTTGCTCGCCTCAATCAAATAGTGTTGCTGAACACAAAAATAGAACTCTTAAAGAGACGATGATCTCGATGTTGATAAGTTCGACTCTACCTCAGAACTCGTGGGGGCAAGTTATTCTATCAAGAAAGAGCATTCTCAAGATACTCCTTAAGAAAATGGAAGAAACTCTATATGAACTATGAAAAGGTCATCCTTCTTCTTATCAATACTTAAAAGTGTAAGGGTGTTTGACTAAAGTTGAAGTATCTACGCCTAAACAAGTGAAAATCGATTCTAATTCAATTGATTGCATATTTATTGGGTATGCCAATAATTGTAATGCATATCGTTTCCTTGTACATAAATCTGAAATTTAACATGTACATATACGAACAATAATTGAATCGAGATCGAAAAGTGCATCATTCTTTGAGAATATTTTTTTTATATAAGAACAAGGAAGATGTAAGTTCGGATAAAAGATCTTATGATACTACAAATGGTAATTCAAATGAGTAAGAACCAAGACATAGTAAAATGGCTGATTATCTACTTCGTTTGACCTAGATTTTCTAACTTATATAGTAGAAAATGAACCTAAATTTGTCAAGATGGGCGGGCTGCCGAGGCCCGCCCGCTCCCAAACCGGCCCGTGGTTTGGCCCGCGAACCGTGTGAGCCGAATCACAGGCTGCTCGGACCTGAAACCAGTCCGGGCC
>OU503036.1:18253028-18291878 GCA_912172775.2 Fraxinus pennsylvanica
CTTCCAATTCGATCGTTTTCCATGTCGAAAATGGGTCTCAATATGAGGCTGAAAATCGGTGTATAACTTTTCGATTGGAAATTGATGTGTGATCATACTTTGACGATATTTCATCCATTTGACGTCTTCTTTCAACCAATTGACTCTCAAATCTTAATCGTTTGGTTTGACACAACTTTTGTGTATTTGAACTCTAGTTTTTGAACTTTCATTTCCTTTCACTTTGGTCAATTTTCACATATTTCTTCCAAATTACGTCATATCCATAGAATTGCCACCTAAATCAAAATATGAACGTAATGAGTACATTTTGACACAAAATAAATATACAAACGCATAAAATAAGGAGGGAAAAATATGTATTTTATATTCCTATCACCACCAATCGACTAAATTGTTGGAATTTGGTTTACATAATGAAATAAGTATGAAAAAATGACTTTCGTGTCAATTTCGACCAAATATTCGGATTTGATTCGATATTTAAATAATGAATATAAATAAACTAAATTATTCTACTCATCAAATAGATCGTCGTAGTCTATTTGGAATCTAAAAATCAATTCCGGATGAATGAAAAAGTGTGATCTAAAGTTGGATAGAAAAGATGAAATACGAGCTAAAAAATGGCTATCTCCATCGATGGCCTATCGCTCGAGTGACAGGCTAGCGAGAGAAGCTCTAATGAAAAGATATCATTGTCTCTTGAGCGAAATACTAGCAACAGACTAGAGATAACAAATAATGTGACATTTGGCAAAGGCTGCTGAGTTTGGCGTAGGGCATTTCACTCACAATCTTTCCTCTTCTATATAAAGGACCCTTTGGACGTCTATTAAGCATCATATATCATTTCCATTGAGCATTATATCAAAAACACTTGCAAAATACTCTCCAAAAGTTATTCTAAAACCATTTTTGTGTAAAGAGAAAATTTCGTTCTAAGTTCGTTGTTATTTGATATTTGAAGTGCTTCTACCACAAGTTATATTCATTGTATCTTGGGAGACAGGTGCCGTAGTCCGTTAGCACCGTTGCGGTGCAATAATGTCTTAAGAAAAAAGTATTTTAACTTGCCAGTTTCGGTTTTCATTTTGTTTTTCTTCTTCTTACCTTCTTTCTTTCCATTTTCTAGAGTTTAATTATACTCCTACGAATTAAACTTGAATATTTTCTTTGCTTTAACAACCATTTACCCAATAACCGCCATATTTTCAATTGTAATTGATTTTTAATCCCTCCCGAATGGGGCCTAAATTTGATGTTTTACAAATTTGATCCCTCATTGGAGATGGTCTTAACGCAAAACCTTTTTTTTTTTTTTTGTTACATCATTTCTTCATATTTGGAATAAGCATTTGTGTGATATTCCTTTCTTTCTATATTTTTGTAAGTTGAACTTCTGTTTTTAACATAAATGAATCATGTTGAAACTATTCTGAGTCAAACAGCAAATGGTACGAACTTTGTGATTCTGCCTTTGGTCATACCTATATCAAACTCTCACATCCCACATGAGGAAAAATCAAAAAAGTTTGGAGGTATGAATTTTAAAAGATGGTAACGAAACATATTTTATCTTACTATTTTGAATTTGGCAAAATTTCTAAAAGCAAGGGCTCATGATGTACAAGAAGGAGAAAATAATCTTAAGTATATTATTGCGTTATGTACATGGAAATATTCGGATTTCCTTTACAAAAATTATATCCTAAATGGATTGGACAATACACTTTATGGAGTATATAGTTCAATGGACTAAGACAAGGATCTGTAGGATTCGTTGGAAAATAAGTACAAGATCAGGATGCTAGAACAAAGAATCTAATTGTTGGCAAGTTTTTAGGCTACAAAATAGTAGACTCTGAAACCGTAATAAGTTAAGTACAAGAACTTCAAGTTCTACTTCATAATATACATGCTGAAAAGATGGAATTGAGTGAATTCTTCTAAATTGCAGCCATCATTGAGAAACTCCCCCCTACGTGGAGAGATTTCAAGAACTATCTCTAGCACAAATGCAAGTAGATGAATTTGGAGGAATTGATAGTCCAATTGAGGATCGAGAAAGACAATAGAAACACCGAAAGGAAATCTATTCTTCAATTTGGAGCAAATTTGGTTGAAATTGGTTCGAAAGTTGTCAATAAGAAACAAAATATCTCCGGTGTGGTACCAAAAATAGACAACTCCAAGAATACCAAGAAGTTTAAAGGTAACTGTTACAATTGTGGAAAAGTTGGACATCGTTCTAATGAATGTCGAAAGCCTAAGAAGAATGCACAAGCAAATGTGGATGAAATAGACACCATTTCTAAAGGGATACAAGAGATGAATCTTTCAGCGTTGTTTCTGATTGTAACAATGTTGGAAATTCAAGGAAATGATAGGTTGATACTAGTACTACTCGTCACATTTGTGCAGACAAGACTATGTTCTCTAACTACAAAGAGTTAAATGAAGAACAACTTTTTATGGAAAATTCTACAAGTTCTAAAGTTGAAGGACAAAGGAAAGTTACTTTGAAGATAACATCCAGTAAAGAACTCGTTCTCAAAAATTTCCTACATGTACCGAACATTTGGAAGAATCTTGTATCTCCACTTATCAAAATGGCTTTAAACTTGTATTTGTATCCGATAAATTTGTACTCACTAAGAATAAGATCTATGTTGGGAAAGGATATTTATGCGATAGAATGTTCAAAATGAACATTCTTACAATTGTACCAAAACAAAGCATTATGAATAAAACTATGAATTCTACTCATATGCTTGAGTTCTCTTGTTTATGGTATAGTCAATTAGGACACGTCAATTATAAGTATATGCGCAAACTTATGAATCAAAGTTTAAATCCAATGCTTTAGGTTGATCACAATCATAAGTGTGAAGTATGTGGAAAAGTTGGCAAAAATTCTTTTTCACTCAATTCAAAGGAATGGGACACATTTAGAGTTAATATATAGTGATATATGTGACTTGAAATTTGTTCAAATTGAAGGTGGTAAGAAAAACTTTATAATTTTCGTTGATAATTGTACAAAGTATTGTTATGTCTTTCTACTATGAAGTAAAGACAAATCCTTGGATGTCTTTAAAAATTATAAGACGGAAGTTAAAATCAATTTGGTAAATGAATAAAAAGTATTCTTAGTGATAGAGGTGGTGAATACGGGGCACCGTTTGAAGAATATTATTTCGAGCATGGAATCATTCATCAAACAACGGTACTTTACTCACCTCAATCAAATAGTGTTGCTGAACGCAAAAATAGAACTCTTAAAGAGACAATGATCTCAATGTTGATAAGTTCGACTCTACCTCAGAACTTGTGGGGGCAAGTTATTCTATCAGGAAAGAGCATTCTTAACAAGATACTCCTTAAGAAAATGGAAGAAACTCCATATGAATTATGAAAAGGTCATCCTCCTTCTTATCAATACTTGAAAGTGTAAGGGTGTTTGACTGAGGTTGAAGTATCTACGCCTAAACAAGTGAAAATCGGTTCTAATTCAATTGATTGCATATTTATTGGGTATGCCAATAATTGTAATGCATATCGTTTCCTTGTACGTAAATCTGAAATTCAACATGTACATACACGAACAATAATTGAATCGAGATCGAAAAGTGCATCATTCTTCGAGAGTATTTTTTTATATAAGAACAAGGAAGAAGTAAGTTCGGATAAAAGATCTTATGATACTACAAATGGTACTTCAAATGAGTAAGAACCAAGGCATAGTAAAAGGGATGATTATCTACTTCGTTTGACCTAGGTTTTCTAACCTATATAGTAGAAAATGAACCAAGGACTTCATATACAACAATGTCTATACAGGAATTACTACATTGGGAAGAAGCTATCAATAGTGAGATAGATTCTATAATGCAAAACCATACTTAGGGATTAGATGATTTACCTCATGGGAACAAGCTTTTAAAGTGTAAATGAATTTTCAAAAGGAAACTTAAATCGGATGGATTCATATACAAATATAAGGCTAGATTAATTGCCAAGGGATATAGAGAAGAAGAAGGACTTGACTTCTTTAATACCTACTCACTCGTAACTAGAATCACATCAATAAAGTTGTTAATTGCAATTGCAGCATTACATAACCTTGAGATTCATCAAAATGATGTAAAGACGGCATTCCTAAATGATGAGTTAGAAGATGAGATATACATGGAACAATCTGAATGGTTCTTCTCTCCTAATCACAAATAAAAGGTTTGTAAATTAGTTAATTCCTTGTACGGATTGAAACAAACCCCAAAACGATGGCATCAAAAGTTTGACAAAACAATGTTGTCTAATGAGTTTTAGATAAATGAGTATGACAAGTGTGTATGCATTAAACATACACCAAAAACTTACATGATTGTATGCCTATATATAGACGATATGTTGATAATGGCAATAGTCACGAAATAAAGATAAACACCAAGAAAATGTTAACAAAACATTTTGACTTCAAAAACTTGAGTGTGGTTGATATAATATTAGGGATTAAGATATCTAGAACATCAGAAGAAATTATACATTCACAATCTCACTACATTGAGAGTATACTTAAAAGGTATAATGTACTTGAGAAAAGTCCTGTGAAAATCCCTATTAACACAATTTTACACTTAGTCAAAATATGGGTGAATGTGTATCACAACTAAACTATTCACGAGTTATAGGCAGTTTTATGTATATTACAAACTGAACTTAGCCGGACATAGAATTTGTTGTGAATAAATTTAGTAGATTAATAATTAATCCAAATAATGATCATTGGAAGGTTTTAACAAAGGTTAGCAGTTTTATGTATATTACAAACTGCACTCGATCGGATATAGCATTTGCTGTGCATAAACTTAGTAATTTCACAAGTAATCTAAGCCATGATCATTGAAAGACTTTAACAATGGTTATTAGGTACTTAAAGTATACTTTAACATATGGATTACACTTTACAAAATATCCCGTATTAGAAGGATATTATGATGCAAATCGGATCTCTAATATAAAATATAAGTCTACTAGTAGTTATGTATTTACCATTGGCGGAACAGCTATATCATGGAAGTCAACAAAGCAAGCATGTTCAGCTCAATCAACGATGGAATCAGAGTTTATTGCTTTGGACAAAGCTAGAGAAGAAGCTGAATGGCTCCGTAACTTCTTGGAAGATATTCCATGTTAGCCTAAGTCGGTACCTGCTATTAGCATGTATTGTGATAGTCAATCGGCTATTGGTAAAGCTCAAAATAGCATATATAATGGTAAGTCTAGACATATACATCGTAGACACAATACCATTAAGCAACTAAACTCTGATTGTATCATGTCCATAGATTATGTGAAATCAAATGAGAATATCGCTACTAAAGGTTTATCGAGAGATGCAGTACATTGCTTATCGAAAGGAATTAGATTAAAGTCTACTGCGTAAGGATATTTGTAATGGTAACCCTACCTTATTGACTAGAGATCCCAAGATCTTGGTTCAAGGAGACAACTAAGTTATGAAAATTCAATGAAGCACTTGGGAAAATATTTCCTAACTCATTCATATGATAATTAAAAGTGATTTATGTAGAATGTTAATATTAAGATATTCTTTTAATGATTCTTATATCTTGATTAAATCAAGTGAAGTATGGCAAAATATTCTTAAATCAAGTGGGCCGTCTCAACGAAAATTGTTCAAATGCTGAAATTTTCGTAACACTTATGAAACTCAAGAGTGGTTCATGGCCAAAATGAACCAAGTCATGAGAACCATGAACAATATAGGAAGGACATCTATGTGAGTATTGTTGTCTTGGTTTACACCAACGGGTGAATGGTTCAAGACATCATGTTCTCCAATTAGTTAAGTAAATCCAATAGTATTTCACTAAAGGAAAGTTCAAAGCTGGAAGCTACCTGATGCAGAGTTGTATGCTCTCTCTCTCTCTCTCTAAAATTATCATATTTCTGCATAGCATGAGCATATTTGAATTTTCATTCATGTGGGAAATTGCTGAAATTTGGTTTAGAGTATGGAATTAAGTAAGAAAAAAAGACTTTGGTGTCAACTTCGAATAAATATTCGGACTTGATCCAACAATCAAATTGTGAATATAAATAGATTAAATTGTTCTACTCGTCGAGTAGATCGTCATGGTATATTTGAAATCTCAAAACCAATTCCGGATGAATGAGAAATTACAGTCCAAAGTTGAATAAAAAAGAGAAAATATGAGTTGAAAAATGGATATCTCAATCGCTCGCCCATCACTCGAGCGACAGGTTAGAGAGAGAAGCTTTGATGAAAAGCTGTCACTGGGGCGCGAGATTTCATTTACAACCTTTCATTTTCTATATAAAGGATCCATTGGACGTCCATTAAGCATCTCATATCATTTGCATTGAGCATTACACCAAAAACTCTTGCAAAATACTCTCCGAAAGTCATTCTAAAACTATTTTTGTGTCGAGAGAAAATTTCATTCTAAGTTCATTGTTATTCGTGATTTGAAGTGTTTCTACAGCAAGTTGTATCCATTGTATCTTGGGAGAAAAGTGTCATAGTCCATTAGCATCGTTGCAGGGCAATATTATTTTAAGGAGAAAGTGTTTTCACTTGCCTCGAATTTCGATTTTTATTTTATTTTTCTTCTTGTTACTTTATTTCTTTCCATTTTCTAGAGTTTGATTACGCTCCTGCGAATTAAACTTGAATATTTTCTTTGCCTTAACAACCATTTACATATATTTACGATCCTACAGAAATTTTGGCCGTTTCTTAAATTCTCTCCCAAGTTTATCCTTTATAAAATAATTATTACCAAATCTACCACTTACCCACTTTTCCATACTCTATTTTTCTTCTCTACTAATAAGAGAATTAATGGCCAAAATGTTTATATTTTTCTTCCTAGTTCTTTTTTTCTCAAGCACAGTCTTTTTCTTTCAGTTTGATGAGATAATTTGCCATGATTTTCAAGGCGTTGGCAACAACATAAGCCTAAATAATGTCTTTAAGATTAAGCAAAAGGGGGTTCTTACACTAACCAACAATACTTCAAAACTCATTAGCCATGCCTTCCATTGAGCCAATCAATTTCAATTTCAAGAACTTAACCACTGAGAAAGTTTTTTTTCCTTTTCAATGGCTTTTGGCTTTGCTATTTTACTTTTGAACTAAATATGATTTTTAGTTGGGAACAGCGGTTAAAGATCATCAAAAGTGTGGCTTCTGGACTCCTAAAAGAAGAATATACCAACTATATATATAGTTCAGGTCTCAAAGCTACTCTCAAGTTCCTCAAATCTATGCTTATTTTTTTCATAGTTTCTCGTACTTTCTCAACAACTTCGTGAAAGTGTCATGCACATTTTTCCTACGTTTGCAAAATGAAGATTGTATACTTGTCACAAAGACTCCAATAAAGCTACAACACAGTAGTTCTTGATTACCTTTGTGACTACATTGACTGATTCCATTATATTTGATGTCATTGTGGAATATCTATTTGCGGGCATGTGGAATTGTAACTACTTTTCCAGTCCAACTTCATCATCCAAACATAAAACATGATGATTGCATTACATTTGTAAACTTGTTTATATGTGCACAATTTGACTGAAAGTAATACGTTACTGGGTACTAATCTTCTTATCCATTGTATCTAGCTGTTGCATGCTATATTCGAATTCTGACAATGTGTACGAGCTAACAATCGAATTAAATAATTACGGTATGTTGTGACCTAATTTATCTTAATATGATATCAGGTTTTATAGAAAATGCTATGAACAAATCCTATGAAAATTTCTCGAATACATATTTTCAATTGCATTCCTGATACAATTATGTCGATTTGATACAAAACACAATCATTCCCTATCCCCATAAGCCTTCTTTAAGTTTTCAAAAAATCATGTCCAAGATCTATTATTCTCATTATCTGCAATTCTAAATACGAGTATGAATATGTTCTTAATTGATATCCTGCATGCATGCCATGAAAAGATTACCATTATAATGTTCATTCAAATAAGTGTCATCGACCACAATCATAGGCCTACAATGCTCATATCCTCGAATTAAAGCATTGAGTGCCATGAAGCAATATTTGAACATATTGTGACTACCAAACTCTAATCATGTAATTGTACTAGGATTTATTTGTTGGAGCATGGAAAAGAAACTTGGTATCTTACTGAATGAATATGTTGCCCTAATCATTTTCAAGGTTTGCTCCCTAAATCTCCAGGCCTTCACATAGTTCAAAACAATTTCATATGTATGCAATAAATCATTTGGAGTGTATATAGAATGCGGCGAGGTGCACTTGTACTTAATGCAAAATAACACAACGGATGTTAATACTTGTCTATGAGATCCTAATATATGTTTGATGCCTATGAGTGACCATTAGTAATATTTCTAATCTTAAATAGATCTGTTATCCCTAACTATGATGATCTGCATATCTAATTAAACTCATCACGTGAACACTTGACAAGATGTTCCTTCTTGTCTAATCGAACAAATATAAATTCGAACATGTATGGTATTGCAAAAAAGACATACCGCATTTTAGAATCTCCTTATTACGGAAAATCATTCATGTTTCTACCCCCACTAGCATCAATAATTATTACAATTGTTGTCTCATGTTCAAATTTGTGACCTGATGCATCTACTGCTGCTTCACGTATGTCTGATGACATATCATGTAATGAAAATAACTCTATACTAGATTGTACATTAATTGGAATCATGACAGATTATTGTCCACTTTTTGCATATATGACACCAATGTTTATAGGATATTTGGAAAGGTCACGATCCATACCCTTTAGCACCATGTACGAAAATACATTACTGTCACTCTTTATTATGATCAAAGGTAGATCATTGTTCAATACATACTCCAATGTGATTGCCAACTTTTTTGAATCCAAACCAAACTCGATCATAATGTTGTCCATAAGCTTCTTATAACAGCAATTGTGATCAACCAACACCAACGATAAATATGTTACATTCAACAAACAAACGTGTATATACCCCATTTCTGTAAAAGTATATGAAATAATGTCAATCACAAATACAATTGCAAGTCAAAATTAATGTTTTTTGAAGAAATGATGTCACAATCCATTTAGATGCAGGTCACAGATTCTAATTACCGATCACGGAATGAATACTACCGATCATAGGGATGTTCTACAATATTTACATTAAGAGATGAAGTATTGTACATATCAGATCACAGAGAAAGAGATTAGGTCAAAGACACGTGCATGCTCTAAAAAGATTTAAATAATTGTGGACACAGTCACAAGTTACAAGGTTTAGATATAAGTCGCAAAATGGACATTAATGATTACAAAGATGTTCTATAGTATTTGCAATAAGATACTAAGTACACTAAATATTTGGTCACAGAGACATGCATACACTAATAAGATTTAAATAATTGTTGACAAACTCACAAGTCATATGATTTAAATGCATGTCATAGCTTTTCATTGAAGGTCATATATTTAGAAACCAAGTCACAGACACATGCATGTCCGGATATGCCACAATCTGTTAATGTGATTGATTATATGAACTCTATAAACAATTACTCAAATGTGACCGACCATGCAGTAAACTGTTGAAACAAGTCACAAACATGAAACAGTCACATAACATCACATATCGACGACAATGGAGCTCTTCAATTTCGCCCATAGCAACGACGACTGAAACTTTAACACCATTTTATAAATTCTAAAAAAGGAACATGTAGCAACAATATAATGTTAGTCACTGTAAATTGTGAATTCAAACCCCTTCCGAAGTCCCTCGCCATCAATTCAATACAGCAACTCTACAATGTTAGCCACCACCTTAAAATAGTCTCATCTACTATGATGATAACTTCCAATTTGTGACCTCAATTGTTCAATTATTTTCAATCAACCAGATGTCATCGATGGTAATTGAGAAATTGATAGATCTTTGTGGCTTTTCTCTTCTATTCGATGGTAATTTTGTATTTTGGAGAGTCTGGTGTGAGATGGTAATTGAATGCTTGATTTTTGGAATCTAATTTAATATAATCTTATTTATATATATTACATAAGTTTTAGAATGATAAACATTTTATCTTAAAATTGATTTGGGTTATAGTTAAAGCTTGATATATGATCTTTTCTCCAAATTAATTGTGGCAAAGCTACATCTCTAACCGCAATGTCCAAGAAACTTATTCAAAAGAAAAGCATTCCTAGCTCTCAGTGAAAGACACAAAATTGAATTGGGGTATAGTTAAGGCTTGATATATAGTTTTTTTCTCCAAATTAATTGTGGCAAAGCTCTGCCTCCAACCACAATGTCCAAGAAATCCATTCCAAAGAAAAGCGTTCATAGTTCTCTGTGAAAGATCCAAAATATTTGGTGGCAAATGATTAGATAACTCGGCCCTCAAATACTTTGACCACAAAAAGGCCCAATAAAATATTTTTAAAAAATCAAATACCCTATATACACTAAAAACGTATCATTTGCATTCAAAAGAAATTTTCACACCGAGTCTTATCAACCACAAACAGAAGGCTCCTACAATAAAGATCGAGGTTCTTTTTCTTTCAGATTAATCTCAAACAAGTGCAAGAAGTCAATTTTGATATCCCATCCATCAAGTATTCCTTACCAACCCTACAGCATGCAAATCTTCACTGATTGAAAGGGTCTTTGAAGAATTGTTCATCATCGACATTTATAGTCTGTGAAGGATTTTTCCTCTCCGACCTTCATAGTTTGTGAATGATTTTTCCTCACTGACTCTTGATTTTACATAATGTGATTAAAATTTTCTTAAGATATTAAATTTACGATGTTATTGCAGGATAGAGTACAATATACACAGTACAATGAGTAGATTTTAGGGAGAATTGATGTCTAACTTTAACATTCTAAAGATCAAAAAAGTACTGAATGTTCTAGATGACAATCACAAAGTCTGTGTACATTGGTCATGCATATAAGAACTCTATCACATAAGGTGAATACAGTTTTACAGCCAGATTATCGACGCCCTATTGCTTCTACTACTTAAGTCAATCAACAGTAACAATTTGTGGTCTGAGTTAAGGATGAGAAGGTGACGCGATTGTTCTTTTTCGAGTTTACCTTCATTATAGGGCTAAACTCACAAAATGAAGAATAAGTTAGGCCCGATATTAATCTGAAAAAAAGACTACTAGATGAATATTTTGAAGGCAAGTCTATTGTTACTCCTACGTAGTTGGAGATTGCACTTGATGGATACTTATTAATGGAGGATAAGTCCAAGCTTGGATTGGTTTTTATCATATAGACAGTATTGAGATGCAAACACCCCAAGACATCCATCCATCTTTATTCCTTAGATGTAGTAAATGATCTTGATGTATTCAACAACTATAGACATTCTCAATACCAAATAAATACAATAAGTAAAACCATAATTTATATATATAATTTTGTTTTATTATAGCAAAATATACTATATGGGCAAACTCGTTGCCTTGCAACCTCGAGTTTTTAATGTTCTTGAATGATATTCACATATATGCTATAATCAAGAATAAAATATTTGATGATCAATTCTTGAATGAATTTGATCACAAACTCCACGGGTAGACACCTTCTTTTAATTAAATAAAAAACTTATTTTGGACTGGACAAATAAAAAAACAGAGGAAAAAAAAAAAGATTTCCAATACGTGTATAATAGTAAGTGGAAATTACACCACATACACAATTTTGAATAAATATTCAATTATTACAATCCAAAATTTTTTATCCCAAAATTACTGCAATATATAAAGTAAAGTGATATATAAAAAATAACATAAGTCTTAAAATTAATCAATTCAATGGCTATTATTACTCCACCAAACAAGCCACATCAACAACCTTCACTTCTTGCCAAAAATCCAAAAACTGTCGTCTCAACATCTTCGCACAAAATCGAAATCTTATGATTTCTACTTGAAAAAATCTCAATCCAACTCACAGATCAGTCTTCCTCATATCTCAAGCTCTCTTTTATCCATTTTTTTCAATCCAAAATTATTCTTATTTTAAGTTTTACCTTTTGCAATCAAAATAGAAAGAAACCAAAAATTCCTTGATTTCATCTCCTTAAAAATTTGTTCATCATTCAAATTGATGAAAATTGAATCCAAACGTGGAACAAAGTAAACGACAAAAAACCCATTTTAGTAGAAAAATGTGTTTTTAAATAGTGACTGATGGAAGAATATGTGGTTAAAAAGTAAGGAGAATTTTTAAATTTATGTGTAATATTATTTTATTGATAAAATGTGTGGTTGAAATGAAGAAAGAGAAAAAAAAATGAGAATGAGAATAAGAAAAAAATGGGTGTCAAACGGGAGCTAAATAAACGACAAGAAAAAAATTTACAAAATCCAATTCATCATCTTTCCTACTTATGAGTTATGACCGTGGTGCATATTGCTCCAAATTGTCGACTTTCTATAATGGTGGTATCAAACTCTATTATTTGTTGGTTAAATTCCTTTATCTACTAACATTAACCTTGAAATTTTCATCAATTTCATGTTTATACAATACATAATCGGGTATATGAGTGGTTGTAGCTTCAACGAGAATCTAGTGTCTTCTTGACATTTATGTCACTCAGTAAAAGGTCAGATATAATATTGATTCTGTTCTGTATGTTATAACACGACTATATAATTGAAATACTAAAAAATGATTTATGTTATCTCAGTTGTTTGGAATGTCACATGATGTATCATGAACTGTTTTGTTATCATAAAATATTTATAAATTTTTACCACTAATAAAAGTATTTTGTTTCTCCTCCTATATAGTATGCTATGAAATGTATGGGATTTATAAAGACATATATCATATATAAAATTGCATCGAGTTTTCTTTTGTTATGTGATAATTGTATTTTATACACTTATCCGGGGGCCTAATATATCGATAATTGGTAATTCTTTTGATAAAATATATCCTAAATTGTTCTATTTTATGTTATATAGGTAAAATTCAATGGTTGAACGAGAATTTGGAAAAAATAAAAGAAAATCAAGGAAAAATGACAAAATTCAAACTTTGAGAACCAAATTACAAATATTCAGTAGTTAATCCAGACCACAAGAAGATACTTCAAAGATTTCTAGGAAACAATTGGATGGAATTAGAACTCAAAAAGGAATGGAATATGATCAAAATATTATCAAAATCAATTTTCAATCACACAAGTTATATTCCTAATTTTTAATCAAAAATTGAGACCTATTTTTGGCATAGCATATGTCAGAAATAGTCGAAAATTGAGACCCATTTTCAGCATAGTAAATGTTCGAATTAGAAATATTATATTTCTATCACGGTTGTATCCCTTTGAATTAGCTTTCCAAATCTCTTTGAATCTTCTCAATTGGATATCGAAAAAAAAAGTTATAACCAAAATATTGATTGTTGTGCAGAGACAAAAAACACGCGCGTGAAGGCAACTTTTCTTATTCGATTGAAACTCTTTTGGAAACCAATTTGGACTTGATTTTCAATCAATTTTCTACTCCTACAAATACCTAATAGCAGAATACATATTGAAGGCCTCTCATATGCATTTCATACTCCAATACTCATCAATTTTATCATCAAATGAAGAAAATTCATAGTTTTTGTAAGAGAATTGAAAATGACTTGTAAGAATTCAATTAAGTGGAGATTCAAATTTGATATTTTTTTTTGGCAAAGAAGAGAAGGCGCAAGTGGAGATTCGTCAAGAACCCATTGAAAAGATTCAAGATTTCAAAATTCATTTTCATCTTTTCAATTTATCAAAAATTCGGATTATGTCTTCTCACTTAAATATAATTTCTTGTAATTTCGATGTGTTTGACTAGTTTTATACATTACAAGGATGAGATGAACCCTTGTTATGAGATTTTTGGAATTAATTAATTATTTTGACGACTAATTTTTTTGGATATTTATTATTGATTTCACCGACTTTTCAATTAATTAGCTATTAATTAAAATAATTTATTCAAATCTATTATTATCGAAAGAGATAATAGGCTAAAAATAATAAACATTGTAAAGTTCGATAAAGGATAGAGATATACATCTATACTTTACATGGTTTCCTTAGGTGTTCTAGATCAATAATGTATTTATCATGTTTATATCTTTCATAGAGAGATGAGAGTGTTACATGAGGGGAATAGATTTGATAACTATCGAGAGAGGTTTTCAATTAAATTAGGAACACTAACCAATAAGAATGATTATAAATTATCACCTTAATTCGTTGTGCAAAAAATGGATAACAATGAGGATTTGACATCTTAGTAATACTTTCACATATTTGAAATCAAACATGATAAAATTCTTTCTAGTTTAATTGATAATTTAGATGTTAGTATAGAAAACTCAAAATTCATTTTCTATTCGATTAAGTTTGCTATTAATTTGAACTCGATTGAATATTTAGTCATCATGGATTCAACACTCTACACTCTACTATATTACTTGTTCACGATCCCGTTCACTTACGAAAAATCAAACAAACAAGTTTTTAGCGCTGTTGTCGGGGACTATTGTATTTAATTAGTTTTAATTAATTTTAACTTTAATTTAAATTTTTATTTTTTATTTAGTTTCATTTATTAGAAAAATATTACAGTATTTTCAATTTTTTTCCTTTTTAGGATTTTTTATGCAAAATTCGAAATACGGTGATCTTGCTCAATTTGATTCTAAAATTGAACGAGCATTCATGTCAAGAAGAAGAGAACAATTAGAAGCACACCAAAAACAACAAGTAGAGCTCATGGCAGAACAAAATCAAAATCAAATTGCCATCAGGACGAATGATGAAGCAGCACATCCAATTGCTGCAACAGAGAATGAGAATGCTAGGTTGATGGGAGAGTATATGGTTCCATCGGTCGTGGAAAACCAATCCAGTATCGTGTATCCGACATTGGGTCAGGCAAATTTATAGTTGAGGATGGACGTGATCAATATGTTCCAGAATGCACTACAATTCTTTGGGAAGGCTACTGAAAATCTCAATGCTCATATCTCAAGATTTTTGGACATGTGTGCAACAATAGAATATCCAGGAGTTTCAAGTGAAGCAATTCAGTTGAGGATTTTTCCTTACACTTTACGAGATTCAACTAGGGAATGGTTGGATACTTTTCATCCTCACAGCATCACTAGCTGGAATAGTTTAAGCCAAAAATTCCTGAACAAATATTTTCTAACCTAAAATGATTGCCAGGTTGAGGGATGAAATCATTATATTCTCTCAGCTTGACTCGGAGTGCTATTATTAGGCTTGGGAAATGTACAGGGAGTTGGCCTGTTAATGTCCACGGCATGGGCTGCAAAAATGGCTCCAAGTTCAATATTTCTACATTAGGCTAAATTTGACAAGCAGGTCTAATGACTGCGCATGCAATGGATCTATAACAAAGAGGACAGCAGATCCATTGATAGTAATCTCAGTGCAGCTAGCAGCTTTAGCTCAAAAAGTGGAACAGATGAGTACAATTCAAACAACTAGACCAAGATACAAGCATTGTGGAGGAAACAATGGGAGTGTGGATTGCAATGTGGTAGTCAGTTTGTCCAATCAGTGGAAGATGTTAACTACAAGCAAAACTCCCAAAGGCAGCAAAATAACCCCCATTCCAACACATACATTCTGGGTTGGAGAAATCATCCCAACTTCTCATGGAGCAATAATCAAGGAGCTCAAACTGCACCACAGCATACTGCACCGTCGAGTTTTTAGCATACTGGAAATAAATCATCATTAGAAGATCTTGTTACTAAATTGACGAAAATATCTACTCAACACATGCAAAGAACGAATAAGAGCTTGCAATTTCAGGGAACTATCATCAAGAATTTAGAAAATCAAATGGAATAGATAGCTAAGACACTCTTAGAAAGATAGTCAGGAACACTGCCAAGCGACACTGAGACAAATTCCAAACATCGGCTAATGGCAGTAAAAGTTGTAGGAGTGAAAATTGAAGCAATCACTGCGCACAACGGGGTTTAACTTTTAGAAATCATAGTTGAGAGACAGATGGTAGTAAATAAAAAGGTGACTTCCATGGTCGAGGAGCACTTGGAGAAATCTGAGCAGAATATAGAATCAGATAAAGAAAAAGTATCAGAGGATCCAAAAGTTAAGATAACCACTCCTACAAGAGAATATGCTCCACGAATACCCTTCCTACAGAAATTGTAAAAGATGAAGTTGGAAAAAGAGTTTGCAAAGTTCTTGGACATCTTCAGGAAGCTTCATGTCAACGTCCCACTGATTAAAGTTATATCTCAAATACCTAACTATACAAAGTTTCTGAAGGGGACCCTATCCAAAAAGAGAAAGTTTACAGATTTCGAGACCATCAAGTTAAATGAGAAGTGTAGTATCATCTTGCAGAACAAATTACCTCATAAACTAAAAGATCCAGGGAGTCTCAAAATACCTTGCACAATAGGAAGTGATTCGAATTTTAATTGTTTATGTGGCTCAATAGAAAGTATAAACCAAATGCTTTTTTTTTGTCTATAGGACCTTAGGTTTGGAAAAGCTGAAGGACACATCTATCTCCCTTTAATTGGCAGATAGGTCAATCAAATACCCACGATGAGTGGTTGAGAATGTGCTCATTAAAGTAGTCAAATTCATATTCTTGATTGATTTTGTTGTCCTAGATATACAGGAGCCAGAGGATGTAGTATTACTTATCTTGGGCAGAGATCTTTCCTATCAACAAGTCGAGTTACCATGGATTTTGAAAGTGGCACACTGACATTGAGAGTAGATGATAAGCAAGAGAAATTCAAGATCTACACTACTATCGAAAAACCTTTACATGAAAAGATTAACAAAAAATCTAAGAAAGAGTGCAATTATATTGCTCAAAAGGTGAAATAAGGCTCAAACAAGACAAAGCCTAAAAATTTAGGGAGCCTTGGTCGAGATGATAATGGAGAGTTCAAGATTTGGAGAGTAAAAAGAGGATGCAAAGCTGAAAATTGCAGAGGGTGTGATATGATCCAGGAGTCGAGCCGACGAAATCGAGTCCAGGACAAGACATGTTGATTATCGAAGGAGGTCTGATGACACGTTCGAGGGCAAAGCAGGTAAAAGAGGCGATGTGATGGCTTGCTCAAACTATGGTGGACGAAGTGTCAAAGTTAACAAGGCAAAAAACAAATTTCATGTTGGACCCAAAAGAAGAAACCAAATGGATCAACTTGGTACAAGTAGGAAACGAGCAGCGTGGATGAAAATGTGCATAACTTTCAACTCGGGTGATGAGTTTTCGCCCATGAGTACAATTCGGAATCAACACGAAATTCTGCACAAGAAAAAATGGGTGTCATTTTTTAACACTATGGGGTCGCATAGTGTAAAATGAATGCATCCGCATACCTATCTCCCGAAATAAAATTGAAAGATGAAAGATGAACTATGCGACTACATTAAAATGTACTATGCAACCGCATAGTACATTTTCGGGGTGAAATTTTTCCTTTTCCGCGAAAGTTTCCTAATTGCATTAAACCACTATTTTTTGACATCTTTGTAATCTTTTAGGAATTTATTTACGTCTTAACTAGGTTTTTAGGGTTTCCATATAAATAGATCTTATTCCTTTCATTTTAATACGACATTATTAAGAATTAATCAAGAGGCTATTTTGCTCTCAAATCTTGTTCATCTTAGGACTTTCAAACTTATCAAGTTAATCTTGTGGCGTTCAACATCGAGTGTGGATCACGCATTGTGTAATCAAGATGTCATTCAAATTCCGTTTTGTTTGGTTTCTTGGTTCATTATTCTTGGTTCAAACTCTAAACTGGATTATTCTTTGGGCTTTCTTGGGGTCGTCAATCTTTTACGGGGTTGCGTAGTGATCGTTGCTACGTGGTTCTCATCAGTTGGTATCAGAGCACGACTCCAAAATAATCAAGGTTATATCTTTTACTTGTTTTGAGTCTTGTTTTCTTCTTTTTCTATTGTTCTTCGCGTTTTTCGGGTCAGTTCTTAGTTTTTGAGTTTTGATCCAAAAAGTACAAAAAAAAAGAGTTAAAGTTGTTTATTGGGCTATGTATGTAAGAGTCCAAATTAATTTTCGTTTGTTTCGCTGGATTTGTAGTCGAATTCACGGGTTCAAAAAAAAGTCAAAAAAACAAGAATCCAAAAAAAAATATTATTATTATTTCCGAAAATTCCCAGCAATTTTCAATTCTCAGTTTTTGAGTCCAAGAAAAGGGGAGATTGTTCAATTTTATTCTATTTTACTTTCTTGAACTTTCCATTGGTTTCATCTACACAACTCCTCACTTCCTTCTTGTTCGTGAGTCATTCTTCATCTTTTTTTGTTTCTTTTATCCTGTCACAATTCGTGATCTTACTTGGTTGGATCCATGGGAACACATCTTGTTGAGTTCACCTTGTTCTTTGAAATACTTAGGCAAAAACATTGAGCGGTACAAGGCAGAGTGGTAAGATTAATAAAGGGAAAAAACCATTAATTGAGTGATACACATGTGACCATTTGTGAGGCATGAATTCTATAGAATTGGGATGTCAGATGGAGAAGGTTTCAATTCAATCAGGCAACCGAATCAAATCAACATGGCAGAGGATGTAATTAGGCAGTTTGAAAGGGTGCTTGGGGATGTGAGTGAAAGGTTTGATAAGTTAGATACATCGGTGGCAAATCTTTATAGGGGACAATTGAATGCAAGGAGACTGGATAGGCGAGAGCCTAGGATGGAGGTGTAAGATGATTGTGAGTATGGTAGTGACATGGATGAGAGTGTATCGATGGTGGGTGATATGGGTAGGATGAGAAATAAATGAGGTAGGACGAAAATAGCAGTTCTTGAATTTGTTGACTACGCCATAACTTGGTGGAATCAAGTGATTACATCAAGGAGGAGGAATCAGGAGCGAACAGTTAGTACTTGGGATGAGTTGAAGACTATCATGCGGAAGTGGTTCTTACCTAGTCACTATTACAGAGAGATGCATCAGAAATTGCAAGGTTTATATCAAGGGTCGAAGAGTGTGAAAGACTATCACAAAGAAATGGAAATTTTAATGATCAGGGCGAATGTGGAAAAGGATAGAGAAGCCACCACGGCCCGTTTCTTAAATGGGTTGAACATAGACATTCCTAATGTTGTAAAGTTGCAACACTATGTGGAGATCAAAGACATGTTTCATGTGGCCATGAAGGTAGAGGAATAGTTTAAGAGGAAGGGGACAACTAGGCAACCATTGGGTACTTCGGGTTCTAATTCATCTTGGAAATCGAGGGGGGTGACAAAGGAGGTGGAACTATTTCGAAAGGAAGGACTGAAATGCCAAAGGAGAAAGATGATGGTCCTAGCAGAACAATCCCTAAATCAGAGCCACAGCCAACCAGAAATCGGGATACCAAGTGCTTTAGGAGCTTGGGAACATGACACATTGCTTCTCAATGCCCAAACAAAAGGACAATGATCTTATGGAATGGAGAGGTGGTGAGTAACAGAGAGGATGATTATAAAGGCATGCCAACATTGGAGGAGATTAGTGAATGAGACAACTTGGAATTTGTTGTTGGAGAGTTACCGGTCACAAGGCGAGCTCTCAACACTCAAATCAAGGCAGATGACTTGGAGCGGCAAAGAAAAAACATATTCCATACACGATGCCATGTTAACAATAAGGTGTGTAGCATGATCATTGATCGAGGAAGTTGTATTAATGTAGCTAGCACAAAACTTGTAAAAAAATTGGGATTAACTATATTAAAACACCCTAGACCCTATAGGTTACAATGACTAAATGAATGTGGGAAAGTTAAGGTGAACATGAGGGTGTTGATTAATTTTTCAATTGGTAGTTATCGGGATGAGATTATGTGTGATGTGGTACCTATGCATGTGGGACACATTTTATTGGGTAGACCATGGCAATATGATAGGAAGGTTATTCATGATGGGTACAAGAATCGTTATAGTTTTGTTAAGGAGGAGGTCCATTGACCTTGCGCCATTAACCTCGATACAAGTGTATGAAGACCAAATCAAATTGAAAAATGAGGAAGAAAGGAGAGTGAAAGAGTTAGAGAAAATGAGAGAAAATAGTGAGATGGTGAGTATGAGAGAAAATGTTGAGGTGGCTAGTAGAGAGCAAAATAGAGTGGAGCCACATGAGAGGAAAGAAAGAGGGACGTCCGAGAGGAGAGAAAAGTCGAGAGTAAACTTCTTTGCAAAGGGGAGTGAGTTGAAAATAGCGATAATTGAGAGGCAACAAGTTATATTGTTGGTTTATAAGGAGTCATTCCTCAATATTGAGAAACCTAAACCCACCCCTCCCTAGTTTGGCTATCTCTTTATTGCAGAAATTTGAAGATATATTTTCAGAGGACAAGCCTAGTGGGTTGCCACCCATTCGAGGCATTGAACATTAGATTGACCTCGTTCCTTAAGCTGTCATTCCAAACCGGCTAGCTTATCGAAGTAACCCAGAGGAGACAAAGGAACTTTAGAAGCAAGTAGATGAATTGATGAGCAAGGGATATGTGAGGGAGAGCATGAGTCCATGTGCCATTCCAATACTATTTGTGCTAAAGAAAGATGAAACTTGGAGGATGTGTGTGGATTAAAGAGCCATCAATAACATAATGGTAAAGTATCGTCATCCTATCCCTATGTTAGATGATATGTTGGATGAATTGTATGGTGCTTGCATGTTTAGTAAAATTGATCTTAAAAGTGGATACCACCAAATTCTAATGAAGGAAGGTGATGAGTGGAAAATTGCTTTTAAAACTAAATATAGCTTGTATAAGTGGTTAGTAATGCCATTTGGACTCACTAATGTACCGAGTACTTTCATGCGGTTGATGAATTATGTTTTGTATGCTTTTATAGGTAAATTTGTTGTTGTGTATTTTGATGACATCTTAGTTTATAGCAAGGACCTTAATGAGCATGTAGAACATCTTAGGAGTGCACTTGTAGTTTTGAGAAAGGAACAACTTTATGCTAATTTTAAGAAGTGTACATTTTGCATGGAAAATGTTATTTTCTTAGGATTTGTAGTGGGTGCTAATAGGGGTAGAAGTAGATGAAGAGAAAATAAAAGCTATTGAAGAATGGCCAACACCTAAGAGCATAACTAAAGTTAGGAGTTTTTATGGTTTGGCTAGTTTTTATAGGTGTTTTGTGAAAGACTTTAGCACAATCACTATACCACTCACAGAGATTGTTAAGAAGAGTGTAAAAGAAACATTGGGGTGAAGAACAAGAGCAGGCATTCAATACAATTAAGGATAGGTTGTGTAAGATATCGGTTTTAGCACTTCCTAATTTTGATAAGACTTTCGAGATTAAGTGTAATGCAATAGGAATAGGTATTGGAACAGTTTTAATGTAGGACAAAAGACCAATAGCCTATTTCAACGAAAAGCTAAGTGGAGTAGCACTCAATTATCCCACCTATCACAAGGAGCTATATTCTCTTGTTCGAGCCTTGGAGACATGGCAGCACTACCTGTGGCCTAAAGAGTTTGTGATACACACGGACTATGAATCATTGAAGCACTTGCGAGGTCAAGGTAAGCTAAACAAAAGGCATGCAAGGTGGATGGAATTTGTGGAGACATTTTCTTATGTCATCCGGTACAAGGTAAGGAAAATATGGTGGTGGATGCCTTGTCTCGAAGGTACGTGCTACTGACTTCTCTTAGTTCTAAATTGCTTGGTTTTGAACACATTAAGGATATGTATGTTTGTGATTTAGATTTCTTAGATATATATGCATCATGTAATAAATGGGCTATAGATAAGTTCTTTAAACAGGATTGATATCTGTTTCGGGAAAGTAGGTTATGTGTTCCTAACTGTTCAATGCGAGAGATATTAATGAGGGAAGAACATAATGGTGGATTGATGGGACATTTTTGGATTAAAAAGACTTTAGAGATGTTGGGGGAACATTTTTATTGGCCTAAGATGAAAAGTGATGTTGAGAGAGTATGTAGTTGATGCATAACTTGTAAGTAGGCTAAATCTAAGGTTTTATCTCAAGGTGTGTACACACCGTTACCTACGCCTAGTAAACCATGGGTTGATATTTCAATGAATTTTGTTTTGAGTTTACCTAGGTCTAAGAAGGGATGAGATTCGATATTTGTGGTGGTAGATAGGTTTAGTAACATGGCACATTTCTTAGCATGTCATAAGACCTATGATGACACCAACATTGCTGAGTTATTCTTTAAGAAGATAGTGCGTTTACATGGGGTACCTAAGAGCATAGTTTCTGATCGGGATGTGAAATTTTTGAGTCATTTTTGGTGGGTTTTGTGGGATAAGTTAGACACTAAACTTATGTTTTCAACACCTTGTCATCCATAGATCGACGGTTAGACCAAGATAGTGAATAAGACCATGACACAACTCTTGTGCACTGTAGTCAATAAGAATTTGAAGAGTTGGAAGGAGTGTCTACCTTTCATAGAGTTTGCATATAATAGGGCCACACATTTTACTACTTTGTTTTCACCTTTTGAAGTTGTTTATGGTTTTAATCTACTAACACCTTTGGATTTAATACCTTTACATGTGAATGAACGAGGTAGCTTAGATGATAAAAGAAAGGCCGAGTTGGTAAAGTCACTTCATGAAAAGGTAAGGGCGCAAATTGAGAGTAAAAACAAACACTTCGCGTCGCAAGCAAATAAGGGTCGGAAAAGCGTGACATTCGAATCAGGAGATTGGGTTTGGGTATATTTCAGAAATGAACGCTTTTCAGAACAAAGGAAATCAAAGTTGCAACCACAAGGGGATGGTCCATTTCAAATTTTGGAGAAAGTCAACGACAATGAATACAAATTGAACCTTCGAGGTGAGTATAATGTTTCAGTAACTTTTAATGTGTCTGATCTTTCCCTTTTTGATACAGGTACAAATTTGAGGTTGAATCCTTTTGAAGAGGGAAATGATGATATGATCCAGAAGTCGAGCCCGACAAAATCGAGTCCAGGAATAGACCCGTTTATTATCGAAAGAGGCCCGATGATACATTCGAGGGCAAAGCAGTTGAAAGAGATGATGTGATTGATTGCTCAAGCTATGATGGACAAAGTGTCAAAGTTAACAAGTCAAGAAACAAGTTTCATGTTGGGAAAAGAAGAAGAAACCAGATGGATCAACTCGGTTCAAGCAGCAAACGAGCAGCGTGGATGAAAATGTGCATAACTTTCAACTCGAGTGTCAGATTTTCGCCCATAAGTACAATCCAGAATCGTCACGAAATTCTGCACAAGAAAAAAGGGTGTCGTTTTTAACACTATGTAGTCACATAGTTTAAAATGAATGCGACTGCATATCTATCTTCCGAAACAAAATTGAAGGCTAAAAGATAAACTATGTGACCGCACTGAAATGTACTATGTGACCGCACTGAAATGTACATTTTCGAGGTGAAATTTTTCCTTTTTCGCAAAAGTTTCCTAGTTGCATTAAAACACTATTTTTTTTTTTTTTTTTATCTTTGTTATCTTTTAGGAATTTACTTACGTCTTAACTAGGTTTCTAGGGTTTCCATATAAATAGATCTTATTCTTTTCATTGTAACACAACATTATTGAGAATTAATCGAGAGACTATTTTGCTTTGAAATCTTGTTCTTCTTAGAACTTTGCGAACTTATCAAGTTAATCTTGTGGCGTTCAACATCGAGTGTGGATCACGCGTTGTATAATCAAGAGGTCATTCAAATTCCGTTTTGTTTGGTTGCTTGGTTTATTATTCTTGGTTCAAACTCTAAATAGGATTATTTTTTGGACTTTCTTGGGATCGTCAATCTTTTGTGGGATTGTGTAGTGATCATAGTTATGTGATTCTCATCAGGGTGTAAGATTGCAAGATTCTAGCATGAGCCACTATGATCAATTTATCCATATAGTCTAGCTAAAAACTATAAATTAAGCACTTATTGGGAGGCAACCCAATTTCATAACCCTTTTATTTATTCTGCTTTATGTGCCGCATTGCATATAGATTTATTTTAATTATTAGTTTGTACTAGACTTGGGCACGTTTCAATTTATGGGGTATCACTATCCTATCATGTTTCCCCTTAGGCCATTGAATTTATTGTTGGTTGTTTCGATTGTCTAGGCTAAGTAACACATGTTATAGGTTATTTGATATTTAATATTTGATTTGATCGCTATGTACAGGAATATGATGTCACAAAATACTCAAACTAGCAATATATATATATATATATNTATATATATATTAGGCTGTGTGCTTGTGAATGTTAGATAGTCTGGCCGGCAATAATGATTAAATTTGAGATTTGGTGTTCATTTATGAACTGTGAATAGGATATATGCTAGACTTATTGAGACTTAACCTTGCAAAATTTGATATTATACGTGCACTAGAATTAAGTTGGATAATGTGATACTATGAGTTGATTCATATAATTGATAGGTTGATATAGTTGGATATAAATATTTTACCAAAATCATACCTAATTACTTATCATTGGACCAAATTTAGCACAGTTTGGAGGTGATTTTGCTGTTATAGGAAGATACGGATGTGGACAGGGATTCCATGTGTGGATTGTCTTAGATTAACGGGATAAAATTGGGTGAAAATCTTAAGTTGGAGGTCGGTTTGCTTAAACAGGTGTTTAATAAGGGGCATTTCACTGATCAAAGCATAAATTTTTTTAAATGTGAAACATCTCTTCAAAGTCTTTTTTTACTTGAGTTATTAAGTCTGTAAGGGTGTTTAAAATCGTGTGCCCTAAAGTCATGTGATTTGGGAGTTATCGGCCTAAAGCCTATCACATTGGTCATTTAGAAAGCTTAAGTGATAATGAAAAAGAAAAGTACTTTGAAAATCAAAAAAGCAAGTGCATTATGCGTTGGTATTCTAAACACTTGTTTGAGGGAATTTGACTTTTGATGAAGGATAATTAGCCTATTGAGTCTTGGAGGTCGGAGCAATCAAAGAATTGGAGATTCTTGTTTATTGATATGTTGACTTACAATTAGTAGAGTTCACCTAAATTAGAGAGAGTGATGTAGTAATGAAAAATTCAACTTTAGATTACACATTGGGAAAAGAGTGAAAAAAAAAAGGAACATGTTTGGGGTGTGCGAATCATACGAGAGGTGACATGATATATTTGACAACAAAGGGTTGAGAATTGAAACACCTTGTAAATTCATGATTATCTACTTAATTTTTCATACACACACGTTACTTTTGCATTGAAAGAGTGGATATTGGTTTGATATTGTGACTTTGAAACAGTTTGTAAATTTAGTACTGGAATTTCAAATACTAAAATAAAAAGATAGATTTTCTAACCAAATATTTTTGCATACTTGTGTGTTTGTTGTTATTTAGGTTATAATTTTGTTTGAAAACATACAAATGTTTAAGTTTGGGAGTATTTGATAATTGTATTTTATACACTTATTTGGGGGGCCTAAAATATCGATGTTTGATAACTCTTTTGACAAAATATATCCTAGATTGTTGATTTTTATGTTATATAGGTAAAATTCAATTATTGAACGAGGAATTGGAAGAAACAAAAGAAAATTAAGGAAAAAGGGCCAAGTCCAAATTTTAAGGACCAAATTGTAAATATTCAGTAGCTGATTCGGACCACAAGACGATACTTCAAATATTGTTAGGAGATAATCGATGGAATTAGAACTCTAAAAGGAATGGAATATTATCAAAATCAATTTTCAATCGCATAAATTATATTCCAGATTTTTAGTCGAAGAGTGAGACCCATTTTTGGTATAGTAAACGTCTGAATTGGAAATATTCTATTTCTATTAAAGTTGTATCCCTTTGAATTAAATTTTCTACTCACTTTGAATCACCTCAAACAAATATCGCAAAAGCAAGTTATGGCCAAAATACAGACTGTTGTACAGAGACAAAAAATACGTGCGCGAATGCAATTTTCCTTATTCGATTGGAACTCTTTTGAAAACTAATTTGTACGTGATTTTCAACCAATTTTATACTTCTATAAATACCTAACAGCATAATACATATTGGAGACCTCTCATATACATCTTATACTCCAACACTCATCAATTTTATCATTAAAAAGGAACATTTATAGTTTTTGTGAGAGAATTGAAAGGGACTTGCAAGAATTCTATCAAGTGAAGATTAAAATTTGATTTATTTATTTTTTCAGAGCAAAGAAGAGAATGCGCAAGTGGAGATTTATCAAGAAACCATTGAAGAGATTCAAAATTTCAAAATTCATTTCATAATCTCAATTTATCAAAAATCATAGTCATGTCTTTTTGCTTAAATATGATTTCTTATAATTTCGATATGGTATGCTAGTTCTATACATTGTTAGGATAAGATAAACCCTTGTTATGAGAATTTTTATATTAATTAATAATTTTGACGACTAGTTTTCTTGGATGTCTATTATTGTTTTCACCGACTTTTCAATTAATTAGCTACTAATTGAGATGATTTATTCGAATTTATTATTATCGAGAGAGATAATAGGTTTTTAACTAAAAATAATAAATATTGTAAAGTTCGATAGAGGATAGAGATATACATCTATGATTTACATAGTTTTCATATGTGTTTTAGATCGTTTAATACATTTTTCATGTTTGCATTTTTCATCGAAAGATAAGAGGATCACATGAGGGGAATAAATTTGATAATTATCGAGAGAGGTTTTCAATTAAATTAGGAACACTGACCGATAAGAATGATTACAAATTGTCACTTTAATTCGTTGTGCCAAAAGTAGATTAACAAGGAGGACTCGACATCTTAACAATACGTTCACATATTTGAAATCAAACATGCTAAATTGCTTTCTAATTTAATCGATAATTTAGATATTAGTAGCTATTTGCGATTAACGTTGCTATTACTTTGAACTCGATCGAATACTTAGTTCTCATTGTTCGACACTCTACACATCACTATATTACTTGTTCATGATCTCGTTCACTTGCGAAAAATCAAACGATCATTATGTAGCATGTTATGAACAATACTATTTTACTCTGTATGCTAAGTAGTGATTTCTATTTCTATAATATGTTACATATCATGTCACATGCTATGGTTGTCATATTAAAACTAAGAGTAATATGATAGGTTATAACTTTGTTAACTGTGTTGTTTACATCATAATGTGTCATTTTTGTGGTGGTTGTGTAATATCCCAAACTTATGTACATTATACATTTGAGGCATAAATGCAAGTTTTGAGAATTTAGGATAACTTTGCAACTTTTCCATTTTTTAGGGACCTTGTGCAAATATTTCTAAAAAATTGGAAATACAAGTTGTACACGAAATTATGATTTAATATTTATTTTGGATATCTATTAAATCATTATCGAATTATTTGATATAAATGTGTTCAGATAAACTTGGAATTTTCACATCTTTTTACTAGAATCTTATCCTTATGCAATTAGAATTTTCTTCGATTAGGTTGTTTGTTGTCCAATTTAATTCTAATTTAGAGTCCTATTAAAATTCTAGGTAGGTTATTATCATTATCACAACTATTTAATTGTTATATGTTGCACTCAATTGATGCATTTGCACAAATCATATAGAGAGACGTACAGAGAGAGAAGAAAAATGAAAAAAAAAAAAAAAGAAGGCAGGAGAGAGAGAGAGAGAGAGAGAGAGAGAGANTACTCAAATATTCTATCATTGACTTGAATGGTATTGGCCTCTAATATACGATCTCAATATTTAAGGGTACTAACTTAGCTCGAGAATTAACATGTGCTAGTACCATCAAGATTGTGAGCACATCATTTCGACTGAAGGGGTCTACCAGAAATGACCAAATATAAGCCGAACCAAGTCTAAGTGGTTCTATCCTCCAAGATTGTTCCAAAAAGCTCCACTAGTCAGCAAATGTTAGCCCCTGAGAAGTCCATTTCTAGATGCTGCAAGAATTAAGGTATTAGAGAGATTACAGTCCAAGTATGAGCACCAATTGAAGTCCAATTAGAAGTTATAATTAAACCTATACTTGGTTCGCATTTTTTCAAAACTCATTTTCAACCACACATTCTACTATAAAATAATATTACACATAAATCGAAAAAAAATTCTTACTTTTTAGCATCACAATCTCCGACCAAACACTATTCAAAATGCATTTTTTGCCTAAAAATTGGACTCAATCAAGGGCTCCAAGTTCAATTAGTCCATAACCTATTTAATTTAATGTGTAGTCTTAGAACTTCAACTACAATTACAATTAAGTTTACAACTTTCATAAAAATCACAATTAAATTCAAAACGTTTACAATAATTACAATTAAGTCCCAACACTTTATAAAACTACCATATGAACCCGATTGGACATATATTATCCGAACTCTAATAATTAGATATGTCTAGTTGACCATGTACTATCCAATTTAATTATTAATTTTAATTTTTCACTAAAAGCAAAACACTGTACTCTTCAAATATATAAGATTACGAAAGTTAATAAATCTATAATATTTTTCTCCGACTTGTCGTAGATGAATTTTATTCCTATTCGAGATCCAATTATTAGGTACTAATACAAATGACCATTTTGTCCCTCTAATTATTCTCAGAAACTTAAGTAAAATTTTCTTTAACGGTCCTATAAATCAATCACAAATATAGAAGTTTAATTTTCGCTAAAACACTAAGCTTGAATTTTAATCATTCAGAGGAAAATACTTAACTAGTCATTCTATACATGTTTCAGTGCAACAGTTCCTAACATGAATTCATATTCTCTACTTCGTTCATTCTCAAGCTCTCAATTCAAAGTGTACTAGTGTTACCTTTTACTATTTCTACGATAAGAACAAATTACGAACCCGAATAGTGTATCAGTCGCCATATTTCAATATAAGGAGTCAACCCTTATACATTTGTTATGAACAAATTATTATAATCAGAATAGAAGTTGTGTCACAATGTACTTCTCAACATAAACACTCAACTTATATTTTCACAAATGATTTTTAGATGTCAATCCTTATACATTGGTCATGAACAAATTTTTATAATCAAAATATTAATTGTATCACAAAGTACGTCTAAACATAAACACCCAACTTAAATTATCGCAAGTAATTTATAAACATTTTAGTTCACATGCTCAATATCAAATAAACGCAATAAATAAACTATAATTTATTAATAAAATGTAATTTTACTAGCAAAATATACTGATATGAATCCACGTAGTAATTGAAGCTACAAAACCCACGATGGATTAGATCGAACCCAAAAAGTCAAAAATCAACGTTTGAAAGCTCGACCAAATAAATTATTGAATTAAAGAACCAAGACAATCGTCAACAATATCTTGACCCCGTGATCACAAAACTTATAAACCTTACTTAAATTGATGAACACCACAAGAATTTAATTCTTAATAAATTCATAAATAATTAAATGAAGAACAAGAAGAAAGCAATAAGTTTTGCGATAATATCTCTCAAATTAAGTGTTTTACAATGAAACTAATAATCCTATTTATATATAATCCCTAAAACCCTAGTAGAAAAGGAATTAAACTCTAAAAATAAACAAAAGATGCCACAAAATAGAATTTTAACTAAAATAGAAGATTACGGGAAATTTGAAAAATTCACCGTCGGAAATATACTATGCGGTCGAATAGATCATCTGAACTTCTCCTCTGTAACCTCGGTAAAGGGACATGCCAGCAAATGCCCTGAACAAATATGCGGTCGCATAGTTGTTCCGTCCATTACTTGAATCAAGTTATTGCACTTCGTTTCATCTCTCATGCCCAACATGAAATTGTCTATTTGCTTGTCGTGATCAATGTTTCATTTGCCATGGATTGAGCAAATAGTCGCATTGTTTCTTTAACCCGCTTCGCTCGCAACCTAGTCATAGGCCATTTCTCAAGGATCAATAGATCATTATCCGAACTTGCCCTCGTATCATGGATCACATCACCCCCTCCTTCTTTAAAAGGATTCGACCTCGAATCTGTACCTGCATCAAAGAGAGAAAGACAAGAAACAAAAATGCAAATTATCATAAACTTACCTTGAAGATCCAAATTGTAGCCCTTGGTTTCAATCCTTGCAATTATTTGGAATAGTCAATCTCCTCTAGGATGTAATCTTGACCTTCTTTGCATTTGAACAAGCCATTTTTGCCTAAATACCCGAACCCCAATCACCTGATTCGAATACTTTATTCTTCTTTCTGTGGCTACCTTGAAATACATATAATTCAATCCCTTGCTTTCCATCTAAATTACGACTTACAATAATAGTTAAAGGAGTTAAATCAAACAAAGTTAAAGGATTTAAACTATAAACCATATCAAAACATGTAGTAGAAGTAGTAGAGGATACTAAATTGGTTCCCAACATATTTCATAAATTCGAACCAAAATAGTTAATGATTTCAAGATTGAAATATAGATTCCCATGCCTTGAATCACCAACAATGCACCCTAATTGTCTATCATGCTCAATTAATTTCTTGCAACATACTATAATGTCGTTAACTAATAATTGATTGCATAAGACAAATGATTTATTACTCTCATACAAATATTAGATGCATTAATATGTGTGAAAGTACATGTCCCATGTGAAAAAAATTACTACATGCTAAACCATCATCTAACCTATATATGGGTATTGATTCTTTACCGTGCCATAATTAAATACTTCTCCTTCAATGCTTATTAAATTCTCCACTTACATTGAATCAATTGGATACTTAATGGGTGGTATCCCACTAAATAAGTTTTCATGGAACAAGTTTTTGAGTTCTGCAATAATGAAATATCCCAACTAGTGAGGGGTTTGTTAGTTCTCACTAAAACCCTTTCAATCTCACTGTTTTTTGTATGGAAACACTTTTGATTTTTCTTTTCTCAATAAAGTCTCTTTCTTTTCTCTCTTGTGACTCTATTCTTTAATCTTCACAATTAGCTACATCACTATATTCTCTCCTAATCTCCTTTCGACTTTCTTTGTTTTTCCTTTCTTCTTTACCTCTCACTCTCAATTGGTCCCCATAGACCTACTGTGGTGTTAATAGTACAAGAGTAATAACTCTCTCATCTTTTACAAAGTTGTACCCATTCTTGAATCGATCATGTTTCACCTTCCTATATACTACCATGGCCTTCCCAACAAAATGTGTCCAACATGAATGGGAACTACATCACACATCACTTCATTAATATCCCTCCCAATTGAAAAATTCACCAAAACTTGCCTACATACCCTAACTGTTTCACATTCATCTAACCACTACAATTTTATAAGGTTTAGGATTTTTTTATCATAATCAATCCTAATTTCTCAACAAGTGTAGTACTAGCAATTTTAATATAACTACCCCATCAATAATCAAACTACATACCTTATTTTTGATATAGCATCTAGTATGAAAGATGTTCTCTTATTGATGTTTCACGTCATCCAATTTAATTTGTATATTGAGAGCACGCATCACTAGTGGGTACTCTACTCCATCACCATCACCTTCACTAGCATCCTCTAATGCAGCCATATCATCACCATCACTATCATTCACCACTTCTCCATTGTCTCGCAAAATCATTTCCCTTTTGTTTGGACATTGAGAAGCAATGTTCCCCGATCCCAAACACCTAAAGATTTGATATCCCAATTCTTAGAAAGTTGGGAATCAGTTTTGGGTGTAATTTTGCTAGAAATTTCCTCATTTCCCTTTAGCGGTTCAGTCTTACTACTCGAAACAACTCATCATCTCTATTATCATCCCACTTCGATTTTCAAGAAGAGTAAAAACCTAAAAAATCCGATGGATATCTAGTAGCATGTCTTCCAACTCCACATAATGTTGCAACTCTACCATATTAGCTATCTCCCTATTCAAACCATTAAAAAATTAGGCCATGGTTGCCTCCCTATCCTCCTCAACATTCCCTCTAATTATAGTAGTCTCTATATCCTTATGATAATCATCCACACTTCGAGAACCTTGGTAGAGGCTTTGCAATTTTTCTATAAAGCTCAATATAATAATGATTAGGCACTAACATCTTCCCCATGATAGCCTTCAATTCTTCCCATCTACTAATAGGCCTCTCATGATTCTAGATGTTACTACTTAATCCCACCAAATGATAGAATAATTGGTAAATTCAAGTACCGCTTTCTTTACCTTCTTTTCTTCCGAGTAGTTGTGGCAATCAAATATCAACTCTACTTTCTTTTCCCACTCCAAGCATGCCTTCGGATCACTCTTCCTCTGAATGAAGGAATTGTCATGTTGATATTTCTCATACTTCTTTCAACACCATCTCCAACAGGATCTATATCCCTCCTTTCATGCCTAACTCCTCTATCCCTCATTCTTCCTAATTCAACATCTACAAATTCATCATCATTAATATCACTATCTGCTTTACTTTCACCAGCAAAATCCGCTCTATGATCCCTCCTACCTTACCCCCTTATGTTAGGAACTTTTCTAGGAACAACCTATGCAAATTAGCAAGTAATGTGCCATGCCTCTCCATCCACACCTTGTGCCTATCAATTCTTTCTCACATATCACCAACATATCGTTGTGTCACCTCCTCCGTCATGATGATTTGACTATTCTTCCCTCTTAAATTAAAATCGTCTCTATCAGACATCCTAAATTTAGTTTAATATTTGCATCACGTGTGTTCATTTGTATATCACTCAATTTGGATTTTTTCTCTATTAGTCTCACCACTCTGTATTTTTCTACTCAATACTTTCTTGCAAGTGTTTCAAAGAATTAATTTGAACCAATGTTCTAAAAAGTATAATGCATTGCGAAGCGCCGTTGTCGAGAATCAAGAATCACAAGTTTAAGCGTGTCAATGTGAAGAACAAGCGCCATAATACGTTTCGTATTTTTAATATTATTTTAATTATTTTTACTATATTAAATACATTTTATATAAAAAATTTATTTTTTTACTATATCATAAAAAAAAATTGATTTTTTACCTTAAAAAAAACAGATAATTGAAAAATGATAAATTCTTACATTTAATATAATACTATAATATTTGGCATCACTACAAGTAAAAAATACAGTGGATGAACATCAGCAAACTTCATTTCCTAATAGTAGACTAGACTACTAAACAAATTCAAAATACTTGGCATCACTACAACTTTTTCGAATGTAGCAGCGCAATGATATATCAGTATGCAAAAACTTCAAGTTGTTGAAAAAACAAGTCTGAGGTGAATTTCAGACACTTCAGTTTTGTTAATGCAATTCTGTTGTGGCCATTAAATAAGTGTAAAGCTAGCTAAACATCCCAAAGTATTCTATCTCCAGGAGCATTGAATACATAATGAAGAGTCACGGTGAGCTCAGTAACACCAAGGCTGGAACCAAGATGACCCCAGTCTTTGAAACATTGAATATAACATTAGACCGCAATTCATCTGCAAGTTGTTTCAGTTCCTGGACCAAAGATAAGCATTAATTTTAGACGAATATATTAGAAAGATTTATTTACAGTCCAATAAAGAGAACAGATAGCTAGACCCATCACCACCACGATACTCATCATTGCTTTCAGGGAGAGAGCCCAACCATCAACACCAAGACCCAGATTTTGTCTCAATTGAGAGAAGTATTTAACAGTATGGCCACAGAAAATAAGTATTGAAAACATATATATGTAATATGGGGTGAGCCAATTACCTGATTAGCAAATCCCCAAAACAGCACAGAGATCACCATACTTCCCCAAAGTTCTGCCATGACATAGAACAAGGCAGTAACGGAATTTCCGCAGCAGCAAGCTCTAAATCAGACGAGAATCAGTTGAAGAGATTGTGAAGAGGTGTGGGCTGGCAAGAATCAGTTGAAATAGAACTAGAAAAACTGAATCGAAAACCAGCAAGGTGAACTGGAATTCCAGTGCCTGGAGAGGAGAGAGAGAGGCGAGAAGGTTCTCCAACCTCTAAATAGGGGGGAAAACCAACCTCTACTAGAGCCATGAGAGAGAAAGAGAGAGAGAGAGAGAAGGTTCTCCATTCTTCTAGCTTAGAGAGGAGAGACGATTATGCTAGTGTAATGCTTTCAGCTTGCTTGCACAGTAGTCAGTAACACAACCAATCCCACATTGAAATCCTACAGATGAAGCACAAGAAATTTTGCCTATAAATAAATGGGCCAAGAAAGGATTCACATACTTCCTGGGCCTGTTGATTGGGTTGGAAGTTGTGAAGTTTATAATTAAATGTTTAAATCGAAGAATTGTTTAAAAATAATAATAATAATTAAAAAAAATTTAAAAATGCAAAATGGGCACATTATTGCGCTTTTGCACGAATTATTACGGTCAACGCCTATGTTGACCGCGTTTTTACACGCATACGGGGTATGCGAAGCGTTTCGATTACGCTTCGCGCGTATGCGCTCTTAGGCGGCGCGTTATGCCGCGTTTTAGAACACTGATTTGATCTCAATCAAAATTTAACTCTTGTGGAGTCCAAACAAAAAATTAAGTAAGGAAAGTAATCTAGAATGATTCAAGAATGTAGGAATTTGAACTTTGAATGAAACACTAAGGATAAATTCAAGAAAGTATTTATTGAATTCGGACTGGACATTTTTTCTTAAATGCGCGAGAATTCAACAAAGGGTTCAAAAAATCGAAAAATAATTTATTTGGGCACTAATTTAGCGCACAAACGACTTTTGAATTTTTTTTATTTTTTATTTTTTATTTTAATTGAATTGAACAAATTAAAGATGAAGAACACAAAGAACGAAAATAAGGACTCAAAAAAGGAATTAAAAGGTATAATTTTAATTTTTGGAGCCAAGTTTTGATACCAACTGATGCGAACCCCACGTAACAATTGAAGTTAACAAATCCATGACAAATTAGATCAAACCCAAGAAAGTTAAGAATAAACATTTGAAAGCTCGACCCAATAAATTATTAAATCAAAGAACTAATATAATCGTCAATAGTATCTTGACCCCGTGATCACAAAACTTATGAACCTTACTTAAATTGATGAACGACACAAGAATTTAATTTTTGATAAGTTCAGAATTAATTGAATGAAAAACAAGAAGAAAGCAATAAGTCTTACGATAATATCTCTTAAATTGTATGTTCTACAATGAAAATAATATCCCTATTTATATGAAATCCCTAAAACTCTATTAAAAACATAATTAAACTCTAAATATATATAAAAAAAAAAAAAACCACAAAATAGAGTTTTAACTAAAATAGAAGATTACGAAAAATTTGAAAAATTCACAACCGAAAATTTACTATGCGGGTGCATAGTGTAAATCTATATGATCGTATAGATCATCTGAACTTTTCCTCTGAGGCCTTGGTAAAGGGTCATGCGACAGCATATATATGTACCTGAAATTACTCGAAAGTTTGTCTAAATCTGGTTGGTCTTTCAGGTTGCAGGTTATTTGACCACTCCTAATCTCAATAACAAATTTAGTTTGATAAAAATCTTAAGCTTGATCCCATTGTATATCATCAAGTCGATCCCATTGTATATCATCAAGTCTTTCTACTACAAAATTTAAGGGCAGGGATTTTGTAAAGCCAATATTTGTTTCTAAAATCAGAAGAACTTTTGGAGGAAGTTAGCCTAAAATAACTTTTTCGAAAAACTCTTCTAAGAAGTAGAAACCCTACAAAATGGGCCCTTAATCATGGAGACACCGATAAAAACGACCTTCTATTATATTGAAAAATGTTTAAAAAAGTAATAATAATAATGGAAGTTCAATTATGTTTAGCAAAGCATATTGTTAAAAAAGATATCAATGAATTATTGCTAAAATGAAGTCAACGAGTTAAATCCAACTTTCATACCCAATAATTTATATAAATTACGTTAGATTGATAGGAGTCGATATCATTGGAAATAAACAAAAATTAAAATGTCATTGTTTGTAATATATAGGTGTTATATAGTGAACGTGATATTGATGTTTATAGTACATATCCACTAATTGATTATCCAATATTTAAAAAAAAAAAAAAAATTGTTCACATAAAATAATATTACACATAAATTTAAAATTTTTCCTTATTTTTCAACCAGACATTCTCAATTAATCTACTATGTCAAAATACATTTTTTTTCTTAAAAAATGAGACTCAAACAAGCTCTAAAGCTTAAATTAACAGTGAAAACTTTCATTTTATCTTTTTACGTTTAACATGAAAAGGTTACCTAGAGAATCGCTAAGCTCCATTGATGTCTTGATCTATGAAATTATAATAGCAAAAGATCAAGTTTTGGTGGGAAAGTGCATTTTGTGGCGCGAAGAAGTTGGATATTCTTTACTGCTTACAAATTGGAGTTTATGAAGTGAGTTGATAACTTTCTACTAAAGTTTAAGTCCTCGTTTGGCATCCATTTTATTGAGTTTTTGAGAAAAATAAATTTTGAAATAATGATTTTTTGGAATGTGTGGATAAAAAATTGGAATAAAATTTGAATTTACGCACACATTATATTATTGTTTGAATCTAATTTAATTGATGTCAAAGAGAGGCTACATATATATGGGCCTCGGACTGTGTAAACCTACCAGCTACTTACTTGAAGTCTTGGCCTTGGAATAGCGTCCCTACCTTATTATTGTGGTTGCAATATTTTTCAATAAACTATGAACAGGACAGACGCAGAAGTTTAAAATTAGATGGCACAATCGAACTTGTAAAAAAATTGGGAAAAATTTTACAATCGAAAATTTACATCCAAAAAAATATATCTCGTGTAATTTTGCATCAAAAAATTTACATGGGATATGATTTTTTTGGATGTAAAATTTCGAAATTTTTTAATGTTATATTCTATATAAAATTTCCTAATAAAATGATCAAAATCACATTGAAAATTTTGTATCGCAAAAATCATAAATATTAATGAAATAATTGAATTTTTTCAAAGAAAATGCGAGTTAAACATCTTTCTTTAAGACTCACGTTTAACGTATTTTTAACTATTTTCAATATCTGTTTGAACTATTCGATATGCCTATAATATAGTTTTCGAAATAAGTTTTGAGATGATATAAGTAATTTGTAGATTCGATTAGCGTACGATCGTCGGAATCAAAATTTTCGAAATACTAATTTTGAACTACCTACTTTGACAAGTCGTAACATTTGCTACGATTGATTGTTTCGTACGTTATTAAGACGTAGAAAACTAGATCGTGAGCATTTTGAAATGATATTAAAAATGTAATATTTCGATTTCGTTTCACATTCCATACTGATTTCAAAAATTGAAATAAAAACATAGAAAGTTTAATGGTGAAAAAAAGGGAGGGAGAGCAAAGTTTCACGTGAGTTGTGACCCGAGGTCACCCCTGCGTCCGCTCATGACTACGAATAGTGGACTATTTTACATATTTACTCGTGGAGAAAACAACAAGTAGCAAGAGGTGCTCTGTTGGTGAGAAACAGGCCCCAATATATTTATCAAATTCAACTAAATCCCTATTTAATTTTGATAAATAAAAAAAAAAAAGTAAATTTTTGATAGATTTTAATTAAAAATAATAATGAATTGAGTACCATAAAATGTTATTAAAAATGATTTAGGGTGTGTTTGAATCACATTATTTTGGAAGAATGTAGTTTGGAATAGTAGATTGATTGATAATGTGTAATTAAAAAAGAAAAAAAATTTATTGATGTGATGAAAAATATTATTTTATTAAAAAATATATAGTTAAAATGAGTAAAAAATTGAGAATAAAAATTTTAATATGACTCAAACACGAGCTTAAAAAATAAGAACCACTAACATATAGAAATTGGAAAATGTTGGGTACTGACAACTCACTTGAGGAGGGGGTAGGGTCATTTTTTTATTGAGGTGAGTCACGCTCATGTGAGTTGTATGGCGGGGGTTCACATAACCCCACACCCAAGATTTCACATAGAAATTATCCTAATTGCAAGTTGGGACACCTTGGTGGCGATGGCTTGCACTTATCCCCACCTGCTCCAGTTGTCAACATCACTTCAGACGTCTGTCTTGAAAAAATACAGGGAAGATATATTTAAATTATGTGTGACCTACATTCATATGACTCTTCTATAAAACATTTGACATGAATAGTTATGTACATTCAACATTATTCACCTTCTTTGAGCAAGAGATATTGTCCTTTCTTGTTTACTTTTCTATCGTTACTTTTATTAAATTCAAATTCAATTTTCTCAATTTTCTTATCAAGCACACATTTCTCAATAAAATATTATTGCACGTAAATCGAAAAAAATTCTTCTTTTTTAAATACACATTCTCAAAAAAATTACTATTCCCCTCATTATTGGCATGTTTGTTTTTTATTCTCAAATTCTACATTAAATCAATTCTCATTTTCAACCACACATTCTTCAATAAAATAATATTTTCCACCACATTAATAATTTTTTCTTCTTTTCCAACCACACATTTCCAATCATATCACTATTCAAAAATCAATTATTCCCCAAAAAATCCCTACCAAACAAGCACATTATTTGAAAAAATTGAGTCCAAACATGGGCATAGTTTTATCCATTAAATTATTTAAAGATCATGAATATAATATTGAAGTGTCCTAATAATTGTATAATTTAAAGATTGCATCTACCAATCTGATATTATTATTATTATTATTATTATTATTATTAT
>OU503036.1:18353657-18386500 GCA_912172775.2 Fraxinus pennsylvanica
GACCAATGTATACGATATTACCAAAAATAATTTTCTTTTTTCTTCAATTATTTAGAGATTTCAATGTAGATATTATAGAAAACAAAATTCTTATTCAAATACTCAAAATGTAGGAAAAGATAAGTGAGTAATATAATAAATAACAAAATTTTGTGGGGGAAGCAAGCACGGGAAACGGAGAGCTCGTTAATTGGATTGAAGATGAATTGAGAAATTTAATTGGATTGAAAGGGTATTTGAGTCTTTTCACGATATGGATATTTTAGACCTTTTACCCCCTTTATTTCTTATATTTTTTAATTTTCACGATATGGATATTTTAGACCTTTTACCCCCTTTATTTCTTATATTTTTTAATGGAAGTCATTTTACCAATAAACATTATGAAAATTCTATTTATTCAAATACATTGTTTACTATGCCTTTTTAACAAAGGATCCCCCATAATTATTTATTCTAACAATATAAATTATAATTTCTTTTAAAATAAAATTTAACTAAACAAAAACCAGCGGTCCGATACAATTCATACTGTGCGAGCTTTAATTTTCTCAATCGAAGGCGATGTAAAGGAAATCAATTCTATTGAAATCGAAATTCTTGTAAAGAAAATCATTGGAATTATTTTCAGGTCTATCGATATACCTGAATTGAATTAGTGAATTATCCAGAAAAATGAGCAAAGAGGAGGAGGATAAACGGAATAGGAACAATCCATTGCAACAATCAAATAGAGGTTATCAAGGTAAAGGGGAAGAGAAGGAGGAGATGAGGCTATGGGGAGTTCTAATGTATGGGTTAATTGGAGCTACTGCAACTACCTTTGCCGTAAGTTTTTTCAATTTTTTGAAATATTATTTCGTCCTTTTTAATCATTGTAATTTTTCTAATGTTTGATTTGCATGCTTAGTGAAGTTTTCAATTTATGTATTTCTTTATTCGAATATTTTTCTGCTTTTGATCTATTCAGTGGCACGAGGAAGGACTATTTTGATCCACTATTTCTTACCTTTTTTGTTCTGAATTTAGCTAGAGTGCAATAGAATAAATTTTCTAACAATAATTACAAGTTCAACAGAAATTAAGTCGAACCTGAGTTATAAAAGATTATTAACTATTGCAAAATTTTGTAATAGGAAAAGGGCAAAAGTTTTGCTTCTTCTTGGATGTTCCAGATTAGATGAAAGTGGTATTTTGTTATGCGGATTTGTCAACCAGCTGCTAGACTTTTTGCTTGTATAATTTTTTGGCTTGTTGGGAGTAAGCACCAGAACCCAGTTTAGCAGCGTTATTTTGTAGCATTATATGTTGTCCAGGAACTAAGTCTTCAGAGGATTTTTCTATTTCATTTTATGCCAGTGGCGTGTTGTCAGTCAGAACTGCTGTCCTTTTTCCACTTATTGGTTTAAGCTTCGGAATATTTTTGAGATATATTGTAAGTGGATATGTATAATGGACTGGCAACCGTGGAGTTATGATTATTTTACATTTGTCATCTACGAAATGTATTGTTTTCCTATATGTACAACTCTTTTTCCTGGTAGATCCATGTAAACATTTCTTTTAATATACATACTGAGTGAAAACTGAAACAGTTGCATGAGTAAAGAGGAAAAAGAAATCATCCAATATATCAACGAGGAAACTACTGCATTAGACCTCTCCAGTGGCAGAATCTAGATTGCCCCAAAAATGTAAGCTGCTACTAAGTTTTGTGGTTAACGGGGAAGAGAAAGGTGAGTCTCACTGGAGACATGGACATCAAACAAACATCTGGACGAAGAGATTTAAGAGATCTTGTATATGTAAGAACCATTAGTATCAGTCCGTATTTTGTTTGGCAGGAATTCGTGGATGATTAGATATGAATTGACAATTTTTAGGAAGTCTGTTATACAGGTGTCTGTTTGTTAGAATATATAGGGTTATAAATGTTTATTGATTATGATATGTACAATAAAAAAATTCCAGAATAGTCCAAATGGATTGGGATCACTTCTTTTTTTTTCCCAATCTAATTGTAATGGTTGGGACAGCAAATATGATATTTGCATTTATACATGTTACACTCCAAAGAATTTGGTATTCTCGATGACTACTCTAATTCCCCTCATTGCTCTAGCCAGACTAGGAGAAACTATTGATTTAGGGTAGTGGATTTATGTGAAGGATAGGGATGAGAGATGGGAACTAGGTAAATGATTCAATTCCTTTGATTTGGATGGAGCCTGAGATTTTGAAGCAGAATCTTTAGTGGCTGATGAAAATAATAATGTCTGTATTAGTTGAAAAACTATAAAAACTCCTATTTTTGGGAAATTACTAAGCTCCTGTTAGTTTTGATTCTAGTGGGCTAATATTTCACAGTTTTTTCGTAGACATTAGATACTGATTTTGCAGATATCATTTGTTCGTTGTACTGTATAACTTCTGTTCCTTGCTTTAGCATCATTGTCAAACCTTCCTTCACATTAATGGCCACAATTTCTCTGGTATTTACATTTTTTAAGTTGTGGAAATTGGATTTCTGAATCTGTATTGGTGCTGCTGAATTGATGAGTTAAAAGCATATTATTGTGCTACCTAAATTTATGAATTACTGATAAATTGTTTTCTGAAAAACTGAAATGCAGAGTGTGAGCTTGTTATAAACAAAGGATGTGAACTTTTTAATCCAGCTTTCTTTTGACAATTGAGGTGTCAATTGTATTGTCTGCTTATTAAAGAAAGAATTGTGCAAAGCTGTAAATGAGCTCACATTGCTTATCTAATTATATTTCACAGTGCATGGGATAAAAATTGGTTCATAATTTATAATATTGATTGATTCGATCTGTCAATCAAAAGGAATGAAAATCTTTTTAACGATATTTAAAAGTTAAAACTATATTTCTGCAAATTCTAGAGAATTATTACGTACATTTAGAGACTTTACTCCAATTGACTAGCAATAGGAAATGTAGCAATTTCCCATCATCAAGTCTGGATTACTTCCTATTGCTTGCCTTTCCAACCCTCTCTGACAAAGCTTATTAATAGACTCTTTTGAAAGAGTGAAAAATATGAAATAGTTGATTTTGAGTGCACACTTTGCAGATGTCCTAGATAAAATTTTGCAGCGCTTGTTGAGACTTGAGAAGTCTTGGTTATACAATTGTCAAAGGTTATGATTTCTACGTTTGTCATAACTTTCCCTGTGTTATAATTTGCAGGTTACCAAATTCAGAAGGACAGTTGACTGGGTATACTCACAGGTAATAATTGGTTTGACATCTTTTCAACTTTAATTTTATTGAAATAATGGTTAGCTGTCTGATGTTAATACTTCCAAGTATTTTTTACAACATTAAATTTGCCTATTCTTGGTCTTCCTCGTGGTTCCTCAGAGAACTACGTAAAAAGTTAATTGGTTTGGAAAGCGATATATTGGCAAAAATATTTGAAAAGTTGTTTCTTTAAGACATCTGGCACTTAATTACTTTGGTTCTGCATCCTTTTTATCATATTCATGTGCAAGAGAAACTGCACCCCACCTCCCCATCCCCCAATAGGAAAAGAGAAGAACAAAGAATGAGGAGAAGGGGTAAAACAAGACTTGTGCTCTAAAGGGATAAAAGGAAGGGGAAGTTTAACTAATATCAACTGTTTTAGTCTTTAGTAATATGTTTTGAACTTATATAATACTGCACTGCGAAAAGTTGAGCAGGTCTCGATCGTCATGGAACAGTTCAACTGGTGGTTCATCTCGGTCAAGTTTTCAGGAGGAAGCCTGGAAAAGATATAATCGCCGAATGCAGGAAGAGTATGAAGAAGAGATGGAAAGAGTGGTGAGATTCTTATTTACAAGAGTTTACTCTTTCTCCTGAGTGAAATTTTAATTGAAGATTTTATCTGCAGTGTTCAAATCCTGTTGGGTTATGCTACTCATAAAGAAAGTTGATGTTTTAAATTTCTTTTAAGTTTAGGAAATATGAAGGTGTTTGGTATGTGGGTTGATATGTGTGAACAAGCGTCAAGCCATTGTATGATTTGTAACTTATGGTGAAACTTTAACATGAAAAAGGTGATTGTCAAAATATATTCGGTGGAAGTACAATTGAAGTTTGATTTCAAGACTATTCACAAGCATCAGGCAGTGATATATGCCACTTTGAGGATTATAATTTGACTGAATTTCACAAGTAGGCTGCTCCTTTTTGCCTCTGTAGCTGCCCAAAGATCTTGTACTCCTATACCTTGTGTATACGCTTTTGGACTTCATGTTTAGTTTGTTTCTTCTGTTTCATTACTTATTTTCACAAAATTTGACGAGACACAAGGTTAAAATTGATGAACTTCCTCTCATGGAAGAAAATTTTCAGATTGTTTTTGTTCCTAACTACATTCTGAGTTTTGATTGTTTGCTCCCTTCAATGTGTCATACAAGCATCATGTGTAGTATCACTTGGTTTATCATCATTGATCAAATTTGTTATGCTATTTCCAGGAGCGAATTCGTAGAATGCAAAGTGTATTCAACAGAGAGAGAAATAAACACCAAAGGAAATATGAGAGCTGGGCAGAACATGGTTCAGGTGCGTATCATCAACATTTTCAAAGGAATGATTGGTATTGGAAGGCAGATACGTCACACAGAGATCGGGCTGGTAATTTTAGGGAAACTGATCGTAGCAATGCAATTGCCCCATTATCGCATCACTACTCAATCCTTGGTCTTGACAGGTATGGACATTGATGCAGAAAGATGAATACCTATTCTTCTAAAAATGCAAATTAGTTAGTACAGCTAATTTATCTGCTATTTATTTCTATTCTTAAAATTAAATCAAAAAGGTTTTGAGAGTGATTATTATGTTCAAAATCATGCACTAAGAAGTCCATGGATCTCAAATTCAATCATTTCAGTCACATGTTTTGATATAAATTCTTCTGGCTATCGACTCTTTGGTAAAGGGTTAGCTCTGTACTACTGTCAGGTCTGACTTATTTTGATAAGACTAGATCACCATAGATCATATGAACTTTTACATCAAAGTAATGAGCAAGATTTTTGTGTGGAAATTGACCACTTCGCTTGCTTCTTTCTCTGCAACAGGATGAGAACAAAACCATACACAGATGATGAGATAAAGGTACGAATCAATATTTATTTTCTTATACATTCAAATTATTTGATGCCTTTTGTTTGATCTAAAATACCTATTTCGGTTGAATAGAAGATTCGGAAAGGAAAAGAAGGATATGCCTTAAAAAATGAAAGATACAAAGAGAAATTTTAAAAAAAATGAAAGATACAAAGGGAAAAAAAACGTGCAGAGATGAGTAAAAAATAAAAATGGGGGGAAAAAAATTGAAGAGATATGTCTAGTGCTTAAAAAGGACAAATCGGATATCAAGGTGTTTTGCCTATGTGAGATGACATGTAGACCTCAATTTTCTTTGATGTAAGACCAACATAAAATTAAAATTTATAAATTTCCAGTCTGCAATTCAAAAAGTACCTAAAAAGGACACAATGAAGAAACACAACCAATGTTAACAAGTTCAAATATTTGAATACAAATTCAAGTGTCCAACAATAAAATGCTAATGGGTTATTTTGTGGTGTATAATAATTGTTAAAGGAAACCTTCCCAAATGAATCAAATAACCAGGCTCCATCTGCTGCTAGAAGAGAATAAAATTAGAGCACTGACATGACATTTGAAGCTGGCAACTAATCACTAATTAACAACTGCAACAAAGAGTGTAAAAACAAAAAATCATCAACAGATAGCAATTAAAAGAAATAAAACAAAATAAACGGTGAAGACAACTGGAGCAATCAACTCTGTTTGCAATAATTTGTTAGAAAAGAAGAGTGAAATTACCTGCTACTCCTGACTCTTATAGCTTGAGCAAAGCTGCAACAAGACTAATCGGTTGTGGGGTCACACTTAATAGATGGCTAAGGCACTTATAAGTTCTTTACTACTATTCTCTAATCTCGAAATCACATTTTTTTTGTAGTTTCTAGGATTGAGTCGTTATGTGCTTAAAACTGTTCAAAATGTTCGAGCTATTATAAAATCTTCCCCAAAAGTTAAAGTCGGTAAAGAACAGCCCAAACCGGGCAACAGTGAGCAGCACATTTGCCTTGAGGCTTGTGTTTGATTCAAGGCTTGAGCCTTGACAAGAAATGCTTAAAGATTATGCTTTAATTCACTCAATTGAACCAGTGTATCCCCGTTGGCTCCTTTTGGAAAGTAACTAATCTTTCCTTGTCTTTATTTTATGGAGGAAATAGTAACAATTGAAAAGTATGCAATAAGAGAGGAGAAATTAGATCATCTCCTTTAGATGGTTAGGAACTAAGGAATGAAACTTAAAACTTTTCAAGTAACTAATCTTTCCTCGTCTTTATTTTATGGAGGAAATAGTAAAAATTGAAAAATATACAATAAGAGAGGAGAAATTGGATCATCTCCTTTAGATGGTTAGGAACTTAGGAATGAAACTTAAAACTTTTCATTTCTCCTTTACCTCGACCATAATAATTAGAGCCTGTATTTCTGACTGTTCAACATGATGAAGTTGTATCTAGTTGGGTATGTAACTTCTATAAGTCACATCACCAATACTTTTGGTCATCATCAGATTGTATTTGCTTTTTCCCAAAGCGATATTAACATACCCATGTGTATATTTTCGGAGAAACCACATTATAGTAATAAACTTGGCAGAAAATACAATTCTGTTTTCAAAAGATTTTTAGATTTAAGCGAACAAACGTTGAAGTATGGCTTTGGAAAACCATCAATTTGATTAGAAGGAAACAATGTCGAACAAAACATTCAATTTGAAATATAGGAATAAAATATAAGTAGAATACATAAATATAGACTGTTTGGCCAAGGCAATCATATTTTTACTAACTTATGGAACTTTGCTAACTGCTAAGTAAAACTGGATGCACAACTATCAAAATACAAGAGAAATGTAGAATTCAACAGAATTGAAGGGTTGTCAATATGTTATCTGCTGTTTCTGATGATAAGATTCTTTCTTATAGCACTCTTTTTCTGTAACGAGTAGCCTGAACTTTAGCCCTTGTTTGACAACCATTAAAATGAGTTTTTTTTGGGGGAAAATGAGTTTTGGAATAGTGATTGTTGGGAGAATGTGTGGTTAAAAAGTAGGAAAATGTTTTGAGTTTACGTATAGAATATTTTATTGTGAGATGTGTGGTTGAAAATGAATTTGAGGAAAAAAAAGTTTTATTTTAATGATTGTCAAACCCGGGCTTATTATTTTGATCTGTTTTCCACCATTCTAATTTAATAGCTGATCTAGTTTTTTTTATAAGAATTAAAACTATGCTAGTTTTTGACTTTTTGTGATGTATTTCTGAAAACTCACGAAGATATAACAAGGAAAGCTTCAATTGCCAAATATAGAACCTATTCCATCTCTAAGACCACATGCAATTATTAACCTAACAGTCCCTCAACTTGAAATCAAATACAAACAACACCTAACATGAATCATCACTGGGTGACATCATCACCCTCAACAGGTTATGACCAAATTCACATCTCTGCGGCCCTGTGGATGCAAAATAACCAGATCAAGCATTAAATGGGTCAATCCTCGACGACCAAAAGGAAAAGAGTTTAAACACAAATAGAAACCCTAACTTTGTTTCTAGACCTTTCTTAGTCACCATAACCTCCAATGGAATGTCATTGCCAACACATATATTGACCCCCTTAGCCATGTTCACCTTTCTGTTATTGTAGATAATCAACCACGGAAAATTACCAGCTAGCCTTGTAATGTTACCACCACCGACCAACTGAAAAACAATAATCTATCATCAGCCTTCGTTGAGCACCTCAGATTGAATTTCATTTGTACTATCAAGTATCGACCACAGTTTATCTAGATGTGCATGGGTGATATATGACACAAATATCAATGCTGGAATTTGAATTTTACATCTCCCTTCAAAAGAAAAAACTTAAAAAGGGCACCAGCGTCAGCTCAGAAATACGTGCTAACTATTTTAGTGCATCATATGTTTACTGACAACAGAATTGTAGACATAATTTTCAAAGATGATAATGTTGCCACTGTAATGCAATGTCTTTATTGTCTCGTTCTCCTAAATAGTTTGAATTACCATCTGTGTGTAGTTCTCTGTCACTTTCCTTGTGCTTATCGTAGATTGTCATGGAGCAGGTACTATATATTTGTGAGTACAACTATTCCCATTTAAGCTGCTTTTTTCATGCTGAAATCCGATATCAATGACTTATCTTTTTTTCAAAATCTGCTATCGTCAAATTTTAGTCATTGCTGGTTTGTGAAGTTCATATGATGATTAATGACTGCCTATTGCTGCAAATTGCTTCTTCACTTGTTTTAACGGGAGTGTATTTTATTTTTCCTAGTCCATCTTCCTCTCTCTCTCACACTCTCGCTCTCGCTCTCGCTCTCACTCTCACTCTCACTCTCACTCTCATACACTTGCATCAAATTTTGCTTTGCAATGCAGTCGGCCTTCAGGGAAAAGGCAAAGAAGCTTCACCCTGATCAGAATCAGAATAACAAAGGTGTGAATTCAAGATGGATATAGAAGCTTTATATTCATTTTGAACTAATTATTGCTTGCTTGATCAGCCATTTGAATTGGATGATTGATCTGTTGTATTGTTTGCAGAGGTTGCTGAAGCAAAATTTAAGGAAGTCATGGTGTCTTACGAGGCTATTAAATCAGAACGGAAGAACAATAAAAAACAATAGGAGAGCTACATCAGAGGTTGAACACTCAATTCATGCCTTCAAGTGGTCTCCGTCATTAACAAGAGATATCTACAAGATGTTCTGGGAATACCATACATGTTTTTAGCTTTTCGTGTTGTACAGGACAGCGACGACAAAGAACCTGGCAGAAGTTTTCAGTTTAGAGCTGCTGGTGTATTTATAGTTTGTATGGCTAATCAAATGGGAAAGAGACATTATCTACATTAAGCGGATTTGTTCCCACTTGCATGAGTCGATTTATATTGTTTTACAATAATAGAATTTTGTTGACTGTAATCTGCCTTGCACAAAATCATCCTGGGGAAATTATTGATGAAATGCTTCTGAATGTCAATTGGCTGTAATGAAAGGTCGATGTCGACTTTTTTTAGTACCTTTAAGGTTGGTTTTATGTTATTTACTATAATGATCCAATGTCATGATAAATAATATCATAGCATTAAATTATTTATCAAATTTATGCGATCAGAATTCAATAAATGAGACGAAATCGACATTGATGCTTGAAAACGCCCATTATTCTTTTGATAACTTTTAAGCATCAATACTGACACAAACTCGACTTAATATGTTTCGTACTCGTGTAGGATTGAGCAAGATTGGATAATACAAATGACGTGATTTTAACTAGTTTTTTCTTGCATAAAATTGTCGAGGATCCAAAGCTATCCAGTTCAACCCACTACCAAATATGACATCAGTGCTCTCTACTTTGGCTTTCACAACTCACTTGGCAGGAGGAGCTCTGTAATATGCAGGAACAGTTGCTGGAAAGAACATCTGCCTCACACCTTCTGCTTTGATAATTGGGAAGATTATTTCTGATGCACTCTGCATTGATGAAATCAAATCAGGGATCGAAAATTGTGAGAAAAAGTATGAGAGAAGAGAAGGAAATAACACGGGAAAGAAACAGTATTTACAGAAATCAATCTGGCTCCAATCCACATGCGTTTGGGAGATGGAAAAGGCAACAACAACCGTCCAACACCAAATATTGCCACTGCAAAGAAATGACAGACCAAGCTTAATGGCCGTGGGTTCAGCCCCGAAAGCAATGATATTGGCCCGTTTGAGAAAACACCTCCAAGGCTTAAATAGTCGAAGCATGCCCGGCGCATCTCATTCCGTGCTCGATCAGGTGATGCGCTGAAGACCTTGTAAAGTGCCCCTGCCAATGTGTTGATAGTGGATGCCACAGGCTGAAAATTGAAATATTTAAAATGAGAAGACAATACTAATACGTCAGAGCATGTTCGGCTAAGCTTAAAAATCCCATTTATCCAAAAACAAAGTATTACTTAGTTTAAAGCTTAGGCGAACACACCATGAGTGACTAGAACAACATGCTCACATGGATATTAATTCACGGTCCATCATTTTTAACGACTCACCTTCCGCAAGGTGTAAAAGGATTCAAGATATTTGCAGAGAGTATGTGCATCATTGAGATCAGGCAGAGGCTTAAGAAGATTGCGCAGTACAACAATATCAGAAAATGCAACAGTCATTCCTCCACCGGTCAATGGGTGGCGCATGTTGAACGCATCCCCCATGAGCAAAGCCCCAGGTGTAGGATGCGGAGCAGCAGGCATGCTTCTGTTGGGCATTGTCCTTATATTTCCTCTCTCAATAGAAGAAATAAATGCATCAAACAGCTCAGGAGGGACCTAATACAATAGTATAAACTATCAGCCTAGAGCACCAGCAGAAAACAGTAAGAGCGCGTTTCGTATGCAGGACTCAAAGTGTAATGAACTAGATTTTTAACTTCGTTTACGTTCCAAAAACTGTCTAATTGTCCCGTTCATTCCTCCATGCTAAACATGCCACAAGTTCTTAACTATACTTACTTGGGGTGCAACTGTGGTCTTCAAATATTTGGCCATTTCACCATTTGATATAGTAGGGACCTTTTGACCAGGAACATCAACCAGACAGCGAACCTCAGTGCTGCTTATGGGGTAAAACAATATAGGTGATGGGTCAGCCAAAATAACATGCCCGTGGTTTGCATAAGGAAGCTGACAGTCCTCCAGGACCAGACCAACGAAACAGGAAGGCACGTCTACCATAAGCATACAAAATGATAATGCTGGTAAGTCCCAAGAGAAACGGGATAGCACCAATCAGGAAGGCACGTCTACCTTTAGCATACAATATGATAATGCTGGTAAGTCCCAAGAGAAACGGGATAGCACCAATGCAATTTAACTTTCGATGGTACTTGAAAGAAATCCAGTCACGTTAACAGAAAGGGGAAAAATTGCACCATCGGTCCCAATCTAAAGTCGAGAAGCAAGTTAGTTATTATTGTTCTGCAACAGTCCCCCAACAATGGAAATCTAAATTCTCATTTCACCGTCACATGGCCTCAATTTCTGGATACCAGCCAGAGTTAGAAAAGAAAAACTTACCTTCATAAAATTACGTAAAGATTAGCTAATTTTGGAAGGTTTCCATGCTGAGCGACTGATTCCGAAAATATAATAAAAGGGTGAAGACTAACTTGGTCATCTTGTAAATATTGGGTACCAACTCGTTACTCTTGCAATATGTTGGGACCCATTGTGCAATTTTCCGTCACAGAATGAAGCGTCAAACTAATAGAAAAATGAAAAGTTTAGTAACTCTCACCTTCGGAGTGCAAAGAGAGCGTCGCAGGTTAGAAAAGCAGCCATCACATACGACAGTTAGAGGTGCATACGCTTTCAACTCCTCACCAGATTCATTTTTGTATTGGACACCTCTAATGGTCCCACTTTCTTCAAGAAGAGACGTGACAGTCCCTTGCTCCAATTGAACACTGTCAAATAGCAAGAGACAAGGTGTAACTATCAATTGGCCCAAAGACCGGCTTAAAAAACAGTAGTGACATAAAATCTTCTGATTGGGTAAGATCCCCTGGCACCAATAAAAGAAGAAGACGCAAGTGAATACATGGGGAGAGATGCAGCTTTTTCGCGCATCCTCTGTATGAAGCGTCCATTGTGAAAGCTCCTTCCAGATACATCAGAGTGAAATTTATCCAAAGGATAAGAAAGTCGAGTGGCTTTTCCATCCTTGAACAGAGCATAACCAAACACCTTTTGAGCATCAATTTCCTCCACGCAATCTGTACAAAAAAATCAACTTTTCAGCAACACAAATTTGGGAGAGAAATCCATAAGTCGGTAGAGAAATTGAATAACAATCACAGATAGTTGTGTATAAACACGGCCTTGAGATATGTACAAGTTAATAACGCAGCAAGATTTACCTTCAAGTCCTAACTCAATTAGTTTGAGGTAGCCACCTGGTTGTAGAAGTTCTCCAACAATTCTGTCGGGCTCCTTCAAGTCCCTTTCAATCACATGCACCCTGCGTCCATCCTGCAAGTGGAATTCCACAAAAAACATGAGTTCTGTGTTGGATTATGTGGAGCCAAATTATATTATTCACTTATCCATTCCTATTGAAGTTTTTCTTGTCATAAAGGTAAAATGAGAAATGCATATTTTTGCATTAGGTCGCCAGTTTCCTTATAAAAAGGAAGCTGAGGGCGATTTTTTTTAGAATAAGACACAGGTGTGAGGAAAACTTAATAATCTCCTTTGTTATGGTAAAGCTACAAGTGAACCGCTATAAGTCTATATGTTGGCATGTGGGTATATTTCGTTTTTTCATTTCATTTATTTTTACTCCCGGGAAGGAAATTAGAGCTTAATGTTTAACATTTTGCAGTTGAATCTTTCATTCCCAAAACTTTCAGTCGAGACAAGTTGCAATACGAGATTATCGAGCAAGATAAACAAGATGCAATCAAATTTCAAAAATTTGATATCTTTATTCTGCTGTTTCCGTTCCTCAACATTCAAGAATCACAAGCTTAATTACAAACGAAATCATCAACGAAATAACCAATAAAAGCAAGAACCCAAAAATTAAACAAGAAAATGAGACTACAAACCAGAAAGCCAAATGAAATTTACCTCAAAAACAATGTTAACAGTTACATTAAGCAAAAAGAATCTCTATACTTAAAAAAAATAATCTCAGGTAGACAGGTACCATAATTAATTATCCTAAAAATAAATAGCCAAGAGATCATAAAACGGAAAATTAGCAAAAGCGTACCTTTCCAAGGGTGTGAGCAAGGGCAGAGCCGGCAACGCCTGCACCGACAATTATGACGTCAGCGTCGACGTCGACGTCGGCACCGTTCTTGGATCTGGAAATGACGGCGGTGGTGGTGACGGCTGAGGATTCTGATTCTGATTTTGTCTCTCCGTTTTTTTTGAAAACCAAACGATACAACACCACAAACCCAAAAAGAAGTGCAAAAATGGAAGCCAAAAGGGTCTGATCCGCCATTTTTACCGACAATGCAGAAAATCCAGAGATTGGCTCCATTGCCGGAGGAGAAGAAAGAGAATGTACGACGTCGTTGTATCTTTCTCTCCACAGAGAAAGGGAATATATTATCTGTCCGTCTGTCCTCTGGTTTGTGCTTTGCTGGCTTTCTTTGCGTTTTTTTTGAAAAACAAACGTTGTTGTTGCAAGTTAACGTTGGAGACTTGGAGTGCACCCAACAAAACAATGTATGTTTATAAGCTCGCACCAAGCATTAAAATTGAAACTTTTGTTTTTCAATTGGTCCCTCAACTTTGTCCTCATTTTAATTTAAGCACTCGAGACAAAAGATTATATGGTCTAAAAGCTTGACAACGGGGAGGGTCGGGACCAGGGTAGCCATTTCCGCCCCCCCCCCCCTATCTCATCGAATATTTTTATTTCCTTGTCCCAACTCCATATCCGATTAAGCCAGGGCAATCGAGTTTGATGCGACAGCAGGTTTCATGCCGCTTATGGTCACATTTATTTTTTTAATTTTTTACTTTTATTTTTTTAGTTTGTGAAAATCATTACTTTCTTTTCAAATTGTAGAAAAATTCATGTTTCCTCTAAAAGTGATGATATATTTTTATTTTTTTTTTGGTGATAAAATATTATATTTTGAAATGAACTTTAAATGGGGCGAGAGTACCCGCTCCCCCCGCTCTAACCTACCTCGTCTCGGGGCAATGACCATCAACCCGTTCTCACCCCCCATGAACCCAATTAGGCGAGAAATTCATATCCCGTTCAGGGCGAGGGCCCCACGATGTCGATATAATAGGTTTTATGCCATCTCTATGAAATCCCTTTAATAATAGTTTCATTGTTCAAGTTACCAAAATAACATTGCTTGATATGCATCACGATGCAGTGTCTGGAGGAGCCCTTAAGCAAGCTTTCCATTCACATGGCTAGTAAACTTGCTATAAACACGTACATAATGACAATACTTGCATATGATGATATTCATTAATATGGGCCACACATAGCTTTGCCTATCAAATTGAGCCTGCGAAGATTGACAGTTCGCTATTATTATTCATCTCTAAAACATCAATGCATTTGTAAAGGGCATGTTTGTTTTTTTATTCTCAAATTCTATAGGAAATCAATTCTTATTTTCAACCACACATTCTTCAATAAAATAATATTTTCCATCACTCCAATAATTTTTTTCTTTTTCAACCACACATTTCCCATCATATCATTATTCAAAAGTCAATTCTTCCCCCAAAAATCCATACCAAACAAGCACATAGTAACATTTCAATAATGAAAGCATTTTTGGTGATTTCATGACAATCAATACATTAGCTAACTTTTCAAGCTATATAATATTTTTGGTCATACAAGTCAACAATTTAGTAACTTCTGAAAGACTAAGGTAAGTATTGGGCTGTAATGCTAGGTCCAGTCCAACTTTGGACAATGATGAAATGACCTTCGTCCCAGACAGATTAAAAATTTCCCAATAACCTGATTAAGATGGCCCACAAGCCAGCCCAAAACTAGTCGGATAACTCATATATTCAAAGCACACTTTTAGTGCTGTTGGAGAAAGAATCAGTTGCTCTGATCCGTTGGATTCATTTCAGATCAATGGTTGGGGCTGTGAGTATAAATGTTGTATTTCCTATTCCTTTACGGGTGATTAAGTTATTCTTCTGTGGTACGCCTCTTGGTCTAGAACATTCAGTTGAACCCTTCTTCTTCATCCTCTCTTTCTGTCATCTTCTACTTCTATGTAGTTGAACTCTTTTTCTAAGTGGAAAAGAAATATGTGTGATCTCTTAGTGAGTAGGTCATTGGTGTGGTGTAGGTTCTTCTGGCCATTGAAGTAACTTCATTCGCGTCTGGTTTGGTGAGAGTTTTGGATTTTTCCGGTTCCTGTTTGATAACATATACACGTACAATTGAGTGAGCCTAAAATTGAAGAAATCTTGAAGCCGATTTGGTTAGATTAGTAGTGATTTTGGTGTATTCTTTTAGATTTGTGTAAGTGAATTTGGAGATCCGTATTAATAGTGGTATCAGAGCTTACGTTGGTATGTAAAGAGGCTTCGATTGAGTTTTTGTCACTGGAAAATTAATTTTCAGGTGATAAACTTGGATCGATTTGAAATCTGTCAAAATCCTAGGATTATATTTTTCTAGATCTAATAGTTTCTAGTGTGGATCTTAGTACTGGTAACACGATTTGAAAGTGACATTTGGTTTTCTTTGTGTTTCTTGGGGGTGAAACCCTAAATCTGGGTTTCATGTATGAAAAACCTAAACCTATTTGATACTCGTCTGTGACCTCTGGTAAGGAAAACGTTTAGGTGGTCATATTATAGGACCACCATCTTGGTTGCATTTTTTCTAACCCTAATTCCGTATTTCTTGTTTCGAACTTGATATTTCTGTTAGTTTTTTTTTTTAAATACCAATGCTTAATTCAGTATAATGTTATTCTGCCCCTTATTCTTGTGTAATCCTTGTTTCTGAGTTATTATCAGATTTGTACCTCAGTTGAGCCTTGACTTGAGAACTTGAGTCCTATGGAATCTTGGTGAACTTGGGTATTGGTTTGGTTCTAACCTGCTGAAATAACTTGTGTAGTACTTTTATTCTATTGATTCATGTGATTTTACTATTTCGTACATAACAACAACTTGAAAGTTCCTGTACTTGTATTTGATATTTGGAATTTCTGTAGTGATCATTGAAATTCCTCTTATTGTAGTCACTGTTATATTCCTTTTCTAAATTTTTTTCTCTTTAAAATCTTTAACTCAATCTCTTTCTAAAAGAGGGAAGCAGTGAGATACAATGACAACTGCCACCTTTGAACTTGGTATTTTTAATGAAAATGGGGATTTCCCTATCTGGCAACAAAAGATGAGGGGTGTTTTAGTTCAACAAAAGGTTTCCAAAGCAATCACCGTAGAATTTCCTGAATCCATGACTTTACCTAGCAAAATAAGTTGTTTCTCTTAAAAAGATTTTTTAGTTTTAAGATTGATTTCTCCAAGGATTTAGATGATAACCTAGATATCTTCAATAAGTTAGTTGAAGACATTACTAACACACGATATAAGGTATTAGAGGAATAAAAGCTATGGTCCTTCTAAATGCAATTCCAAAATCTTATAAGGATGTCAAAACTACCATAAAATATGGCAGAGACACCCTTACACCTGATATTGTCATTAATTCCTTAAAAAGTAAAGAAATGGAACTAAAATCTGAGAAACATGGAAGTATATCTGGGAGTTTTTTTGCTAGAGGAAGGCCTCAGAATAGGCAAAAATGAAATCAATAAGGCCAGAGTAATCAAGAAAATAATAATAAGAAAAAGAATAAAGGGATGAGTAGATCAAAATCAAATGCTAGATATAAGAAATGTTGAGTAGTGCTACACGTACAACACCATCCATCGAATGGGTTACAGCCTGATGACGTGACTATTTGTTTGGAAAGTCAAAATCTCGCCAAATTTCTTATATATTTTTTTTTTAAAAAAAAAAAGTAATGGAAATGCGGCATTTTAATCTACCCTACCCCATTATTTCCTCATCCCCAATTGCAAACCCTTTCCTCTCGATCAAGGTTAGAAATTCTTTCATTCCAATAGGTCGGCAACAAAAAACTCCAGCAACGTTGACACTGATGTCCCTATGGTGAACCCGACATTCTTACCCCCATCTTTTACGATCGAAGCGAAACATTCGTTTTATGGAGAAGTCGACGAAATGGAAGCCGACGACTCCCACGGCTTCAACTTTGACGCTAGCGACAACATGGGTACGATTTTTCCAACTTACTCTTCTTCTAGCTGAAGCATTTATTTTTCAAGCTTACTTTTCTAGTTTCATTCTCTCTTTATTTTTTATTATTTTTTAATTATTATTGTCATGTTTATAAAAAAACTGATGATAAATCTGTTGACATTTACATCACGAGATGAACTTTGTTATAGTTTCACTGCAAAACAATGAAACTGGGGAATGAATAACATGTTGGACTCATATCTAGTGCGTGCACGTTAGGGATTAAGGGGGTTTTTTTTGTGTCCAAACATTTTGTTCCTGGCTTTACTTTTTTTTTTATTATGGGAAATGATAAAGTGATATTATTGTAAATTGAATTACATAAGAAAGTGTTCATGCCGAATCTAATGCTTTATTTATGCACATCTCTCTCAATTAATTTCCTTTTATAGTTTTAATTCTATATTTCAATGGTGTTGTGCCAACAATTCTAATTGATTTGTCAAAAAAAAAAAATTGTGGATGTAGAATATTTGGAAATTCTTTCATCCGAAAATGACAATCCGAATGATAAGAGCTCATGGGAAGGAACAGACATTATTGTGCCCAGTGTTGGAATGAAGTTTAAGAATGAGGGAGAGGTGTTTGAGTTTTGCAAAAAATATGCTTACCAAATCGATTTTCCTATGAAGAAAAGAAATTCGAAGAAGGGTGATGACATGGTTGTACGTTATGTAACTTTTACATGCAGTCGGGAAGGACGTCGAACTAGTGGAACAAATGCAGTTTCGAAGCCTCAACCAACCATACAAACTGGGTGCGAATCGAGATTGACAGGATGTTCTGAACTTAATGGAATATAGCATATTAACAATGTTCATCTGAAGCACAATCACAGAACAAGCCCGTCAAAATCACGGCTATATCGATGTCATTGCCAAATCAGCGCACGAGTTAAAAGACAACTTGAAATAAATGACATCACCGGTATGCCACTGTACAAGAATTTTAACTCAGCCGTAGTTGAAGCCAGTGGTTATGAGAATATTTCATGCGTTGAGAAGGATTGTAGAAATTTCATTGACGAGAACGTTGATTAAGACTTGGTGAAGGAGAAACTGCTGCGATACAAGCTTATTTTTCGAGGATGCAAGCTAGTAGTCCTAGCTTCTGTTTTAGTATAGACTTGGATGAGGATGCCCGTCTGAGGAACGTTTTCTGGGTAGATAACAGGTGCAGACAAACGTGTGAGGAATTCGATGATGTAGTAACGTTTGACACCATGTACTTAACTAACAAGAACGAAATGCCTTAAAAAGCAAAGTCAGTCTGAGCTGAAAAGCTGTGTTTTTTATGTTGATAATTTCAATGTTTTTATGTTGAGACATAAAAGTGAAATTCTTTATGTTGTGCATGGGTTGGTGTACGATGTGCAAAATTGTGAGAAATTTGAGTGAGGTTGGAATAAAATGCTGGAAGATTATGAATTGGTAGAACATTCTTGGTTGAATGGATTGTGCAATGAGAGAACTCGATGGGTGCCATGCTATTTGAAAACTTCATTCTGGGCAGGTATGTCAACCACTCAACGAAGTGAGAGCATTAATGCATTTTTTTATGGCTATGTTCATTCGAAAACATCCCTAAAGCAATTTGTAGAGCAGTATGATCATGCATTGAGAAGTAAAGTTGAGAAGAAAGTTCATGCTGATTTCAAATCATTTTCACAGATGGTCCCATGTGCGACAAGGTACGAAATGGAGAAGCAATTCCAATCAGTGTACACAATCGCAAAGTTCAAGGAGTTCCAATAAGAGATGTAAACCGACCGTACTCGAGGGTTCCGATCAATTACGATGGTTGGATCAGTACTCCAGACAAAGTTAGATATGAGCAAATGTGCAATGCATTTACCAAATTAGCTGATTTGGTTTCACATGACGAATCGCGATCGAAGGAAATTATTGAGTGAATTGAATTTCAAACCATATAGTCATCCATGTTGGAGTCTAGGATTCATGTCTCCCAAAGCTTTGATGAAGTAGGAAAGTGTGCTAGTGGAATCATCTTAGACTCGAAATACTTGAAAAGCAAAGGAGCTCCAAAAAAAACTTTGTCGAAAATGACATTTTGAAACTAGTTCAAAGAAATCAAAAAATTGTCAAAATGTTTGATTTTTCTTTATTTTCTTTTGTTTGTCACTGTCATTGTGTAATCATAAAATTTCTAGGTTTTTTCATGCCGCATAGGGGCCAACGAAGTCAAGTACATCAAAAAAGCATAAAGAAAAAGATTCGACTGTATTCAATGATCAGGTAAATGAGCTTTACATTGAAATATAACAAGTTATTTGAGTTTAGTTTTGAGATTTTTGTAATTGACATTACCAATTTCATTTTGTAGGACTTTCAAGTAAAAAACATCCATCGTCACGGCCATCAACAAGTCGGCACACAAGAGAGCGTGTCCGGTTATGCTTTTGGGATCTAAAATAGCTTCAAATGAATATATTTTTTGGATGATTATTTTTTTTAAGCTATTGTGTTCGCAGTACTTTTTGTAGATTCGCCGGATGTCAGGATTTATGAAACATAAGAATTTGTATGTTCAGCTATTGTATTGGCAGTAATCTGTATCTTGATAAGAATTTGTGTGGTGGCTTTTTTGTTGATTAGGAGAAAACAAATTTTAAAGGCCAATGGTGAATATAAACCAAACAGAATACCACATTCTATACAAATAACACCATCTATAATTTTTATGTTTAATTCTCTTTTCTTGGAGGAGAATACTTCGATAGAGATCCACTGGATTGAGGCTTACAATTACGATGATGGATTGAAGCGAATGATGGTACATCAAAGTATCCGCGTCTTGGTCACTGATCGAGTGAATTTGTAAACTTCATTGTATTCTTTTTTGTTACAAGTTAACATTTGTTTATTCATTAACATAACAAATGGATCAAAGAAGGTGTTTTTCTTCTTTGATATCATATTGTGTACATTGTACATAGTATATTAACTGATTTAGAATTTTTTTTTTTTTTTTGTGAAAACCTTTTGTCTGAGTATTAAATTTATGATTGCAGTACTGAAATTTTATGGCAAATATGTATTGACTCTATTGGAAAAATCAGTTGGATTGCTGCATGGTTGGATTGTGAACCAAGATAAGCTAGCTTCAGGAAAATTGTGTTTCAATGGGAGATTGTCTAAATGGGAGTCATTAACCCATAGGCACAAATTTTTCGCTAAAAGCTGCACATTTGAGTTTCTTTCATGTGTTCTTACGTCCTTCTTTTTTTGCATTTGTTTGCCATCTTATGTTTCTTTTGGGCGGGTTATTCTTTCGGTTAGAATAAGTAGTTGCCATTTCTTGGGATTCTTGTCTACATTTTCCGTGAGTGGTAGTTTTGTAGAATTTTTTTGTTACAAGTTTTAGAAATGAAAAGTATTTTCTCTACCTAATTGTTAGTTGAAGAAAACTACATCAACATGTTTGATGTCTTTCTAGTTCTTTGCAATGCAATTTGCCATTAACATTAAAGCATTACATTGTCATTAACATACAATCACCAAAGATAAAATATTCAATTACCATCCCATTACATTGAAGTTCATAGAACATCTTCTGAATCTCATTTCCCCTTGCGCATTGTTATGATGTTGAGGAAAATCTCAATGTCCTTTTTCTCGGCTATTTTCGCACACGTTTCCAACATACGTGACAAATCATCAATTGGTTCACTACCATTGGTGATGCCACTTGATTGACCTTCATCTTGCATTGGCTATGCTACGTATGGAGGACATTTATTCCAATCGAAAAATTGACAAACGTAGCGGGTACAACAATGGAACAGACGTCATTTGTTATCGGTTTGCTTTTCCACCTCCATCCATTTAATATATTTTTGGCCACAATTTGGGCATCTTCTCTTTCCGGGACAATCTGATAACATGTGCCCTGGCCGTCTACATGAATGACATATCCCCTTATTCCTTCTGGCCATCGAAGAATTCTAATAGAACAACGAAAAATAACCACATCATAATAATCTCCAAATCAGCAATTAAATGTAAATGCAACAATTTTCTCCAATTGACATATAATGTCACGTAATTGAAAAAAAATAAATAAATTAACACACAATATCATGTAACTACATTTCTACATTTACTGTGGCGGGAATTTGCTTCAAAAAAAAACCGATTACTCCCACTTTTGCAATAATACTTCCTCAAAAAAATGAGCAAAGATCAAAAGAATACTTCTGCAACTACAGCTCACAAACTACAGTATTGGATAATCTATTTCATCATCAAAAATGAGCAACATAATGAATCAAGAAAATATATAAACTACTCATTTGAAAAGCCTAAAATGAAGATATGTAGAAATAAAGCAAGAAATGATTTATTTCGCTCATTTCAAAAACATACATTTTTCGGATGTAGAGTCTTCAGATGTAAATCAACAAGAAAATATATAAACTACTTGTTAAAAAACCTCCAAAAAGAAAGATCTGTAGAAATAAAGAAAGAAAATATTTATTCCACTCATATCAAAAACATACATTCGTCATGGCGGATGTAGATTCGCCGGATGTAGAGTCACCACCAAGAGGTGTTCAATACGGGCTGAAATGTGCGAGGGGAGAGATTATCTGATTTTCCACAGAGTTTTATAGATAAGCATACACCTAATTATGTTTGTCTATTAAAAAGGTCTTTATATGGTTCGAAACAATTCTCTAGACAATGGTACTTTAATATTTTTGTTTATTCAATTGGCTTTATTAGAAGCTCTTTTGACCACTGTTTGTATTTTAAAAGAAATAAAAAAGATGATGTGATTGTTTATCTATTGTTTTATGTGAATGATATGTTACTTATTGGATATGACATTAATTGCATCCATGATATTAAAAGATCTTTGAGTTTAGAATTTTAAATGAAAAATCCAGGACATGCTGAAAAATTTTTAGGTATGGACATTGTAAGAAATAGGCCAAAATGGTTACTTGTTTTGAAATAAACTTCTTACATGGAAAATATATTGTCAAAATTTGCTATGTATGAATCCAAATATGTTACCTTACCTTTGGCCATTCATTTCAAATTAAGTAAAGAACAATGTCATGTATGTTAAGTATATAGAAAAAGTACCTAATACAAAAGTTGTGGGATCTATTTTGTACACTATGGTATGTATTAGGCCATATATAGCTCATGCTATTAGTACCCTGAGTAGGTTTATGGCCAATCATGGTCTGAACATTGGACAACTTTAAAATGGCTCTTGAGGTATTTGAGGGAAACTTCACAATTGAGAAACATTTAAAATGTTCAATAACAATTGGTATACATAACCCTAAGTTCGGTTATTGAAAATGTTTCTAAGTTATTTTTTATTTATTTATTCTAAGGTAGTATTTTCTGAGAGTTAAATAATCAAGTGACCATTGAAATTCTCAGGTGTTCCCTAATTGCTATTGACGTAAAAAAAAAAAAAAAAANATTGAACTTTAGAAGTTGCTAAAAGTTGCCCAAGTTATGACTCAACTTACAAAATTGTTATCCAATTTGTCACTCGTCGCTCATTTGTATAGAAGTTAACAGACTTATTTACATGTCAATTGAAATGCCAAATGGGATAACATTTTATTAAGTTCATTAATTTCTTTAACTTTTAAAATGATGAATAGTAACGAAGTGTCGGATGTGACAATATTTTGGTAAATTCGATAGAAAATCAGAAATTTTTTAAATTTCAGTGATAACTAAAAAACATTTTAAAGTTCAATAACAATTAAAAGATATTTGAGAAAGTTTAGTGGCAACATGAATATTCTCAGCTTTACCAGCTTATGGATCCATGCAAAATAGCTTCATGAAAAAATAAAGCATTAATTTTTGAAATAAAATCACCTAGTCAAGCTTAGCCATGGACCGAACACTCAAGCTTGACTCGTTGACCAAAGGCTTCCCGTGATGAGGTCAAGTCAAGGCAGCCCACGAGCTTTTCAAAATTTTACGAAGATAATGAACAAGACATATATTAGGTGTTTACTATACACCATTTCAATTTTAAGAAATAAATTTTAAACATTTAAAAGTCACATGATAAATTATTTATATAATGCATTATATGCATAGTGTATATTTAAATTAGATTCTAATAAATATTTATCATAAAATCAAACATTCAATTACGACATGTTTTCATTCCAAATAGGACTATCCAATTTAACAAATTATGACGATCAAACAAAAAAGAAAAGCTACAAAGAACTCCCCAGAACAAATAATCTCGATTCCCACCTTTAGAATCTAACCCATTGAAAATCGCTAGATTATTGAGGTTACAAATTAAAAATTATAGGCACTGTAAAGTAGACTTTTTGAAAGCAATGGTCACAAACTGAGGTGATAAGAAAAGTAACGAATTGAGCTTGGTAATCATCTGAAGTAGGTTTAACCTGTTTCGAAGTCTCAATTGGTGGCACACAATATTGTATTGTTGCTGGATCTTCTTTATTTGAATTGATGAAACAATATTGAAGCTCCAATCATGAGTTACTGTGATGAAAATTGAAAAGATCAATTGGCCTGTAAACTGTGACATTGAAAAGACTCATTAGCCTGTAAACTGTGAATTGTTATTACAGAAATTGAAAAGATCCATTGTTACCTGTGATATTGATCAAATGGCTTGTGATCAGTTCTCTGTAATATGCGACATGTTCATATGGCTCTGTGACTTATGCATAATGATATATGACCTATGAACTGTTACATGTGGCTTGTAGGGTGTAAACTGTTTCCTGTGATATTAATCCAATAGCATGTGATCAGTTCTCTAGATGTGTGACTTGTAACATATACACTATGACATGTAACATGTCAACTGTTATGTGACATGTGACCTGTAAACTATTACCAGTAATAATGATTCAATGGCATGTGACCAGTTCTCTTAGATCTATGACCTATGGATATTGATATATTAAACATGCAATATGATATGTGACTTGTGAACTTGAATCTATTGATATATTACCTATGCAATATGACATGTAACATGTGAACTTGACTATGTGACCTGTTATCAGGGCACAAGAAATGTGATGTCTGATCTGTGACCTGTTGACATTGATTTATGTCCTATACAATATGACATGTGACCTATGAAGTGAGACTTGTGACGTGTGAACATAAATTAGTGATTTGTGACTAGTTCTATTTGACTCGTAACATGTGAACATTGATCTGTGACCTATGCACATTGACTTTGACATGTAACAAGTACATATTGAAATTTGACAACTAAATTATGACTTGCAACAAAGGATTTGTGACCCATGCAAATGGACATGTGACCAATAGCATTTAACGGTACACTCTATACACATGTGACCACTACCTTACTATCGCTACCAGCACCACCACATGCACAACCGCAGCCAATAGCACTACCACCTCACCACAAACGTCGCACCACTACTTGCATCACCTCACTACAGCTACCATTTACCCCACCACCTCACCATTATATTGTAAACCCATGATAAAACACCAACTCCCGCCACCGTGAAGCATTCCGAAGTTAGAAATCCAAAACCCAACATGAAAATTGTTATTACAAAAGACACCAAATTCGAGCTGATCATGACTAGCAAAGGAATGGCCAAAGTGAAAAGCTATCACAGTCATGACAAGGGTCAGTCTTAAGAGAACCAATAAGGAATTGTCAACGGTGGCGCATGTCGCCACCTTCACCACCTGATAAGTACGTTTTTACATACTTATTTTACTGTCAAAATATGAGCATTATTGATTAATATGTTGGAATATAGATTAATTATATGCAATTCATGTTTTGTAAGACAAGTGATGAATGTAGCGGAAATAAGGAGAAACAAGTAAAAAAAATGACTAGAATGGAAGAAAGTGAAAATTCAGGGACTAAAGTGCAAATACTCAAAAATTATGTCGGGGCTCACGATGAAGTTTCGAGAGTGTTAAGGGTCAATTGGAAGCAATTAGAAGTAAAAAAAAAAAAGGAATGGAATATTATCAAAATCAATTTCCAATTCGCACAAGATATATTCCAGATTTTTAGTCGAAAATTGAGACACATTTTTGGCATAGTAAAAGTCTGAATTGGAAATGTGCTATTTCTAACAAAGTTGTATCTCTTTGATTTATCTGTCTAAATCATTTTGAATCGTCTAAATTGGATATCGGAAGAGAAATTTATAACCAAATTATTGACTGCTATGCAGAGACAGAAAATCCACGCGCGAAAGCAACTTTCCTTATTCGATTAGAACTTTTTTGGAAACCAAGATTTTCATCCAATTTTCGAATCGTACAAATACTTAACAGCAGAATACATATGAAGAAGACCTCCATACACCATTCTTCTCCTCTTTGGTTCAAGAAACTCATGGAAAACTAAAACCCTTGGTGAAACTATGAAGGAACTCGGTTGGAATTGGTGATTTCATGTGTATTATTCATTTAATTTGATATTTTCATTGTCAAACAATGCTAGAATTTAGATTTTCATTCTCTTGAATTTATATTGAAATCGGTTTAATATTTACAAGATTTTTCATAGATTCAGTCATGCTTTTTTCATTGTTCAATCAAACTATTTATTGAGTTTCAATTTCAATTATTTATTGTTGAGATTGGTTTAACAATTATTATATCTTTCATAGATCCAGTCATACTTTTTCTATCGTTAGATTAAACTAGTTGTTGAATTTTAATCTCAATTTCACTTTATTGGCGGATTGATTACTGCCTTATGTTTGATGTATATGGTCGATCTTTGATCTTGTTCCAATAAAAATGTGCGAATATGTATTAAGTCTAAATTCTAGAATTATATTTGTAAATTAAATTGATTTTCACGATATATCTTCCGATTAGAGTACCGGGATGAAAACCTTAAATTGTATTATAAAAATGAATAATTGATATGATTGATCCAATCCAATTGAGGGAATTCTGATGCTTCACTATTTCGAATTATTGATTTTAATTTCACCTTTCAACATTAAATTTTATTACACATTTGAGAGAACAATTCAACATTTTTTATTCTTTAAATATTCTTCCATCTCCCTGTGGATACGACACCCAAAAGTTGTGTTACAACCACCGCGTTATTCTTTGGGCGTAATCACCACCCGATAGTATCATCGTTGCTACGCGGCGTCGATACGGCGCGACGATAACTTTGCTGTACAAATACGTTCACACCATTGTAAGCGTTGCGAGCAATGCTCCGATGGTCTTCCAATGTCTCTCGATAGTGGTGTTCATGTGTGATAAAGAGAGATGAGATAAGGGACATGATAGAAAGACATAAGGAGGAGGAAAATGATATAGGGTTTGGGAGTGTAGTTAAGTTAGGTGAGGTGGATGGGGTGGGGTGCGTATGTAAATTAATATAATATTACTATTAATATTAATATTAAAAATTTGAATTATCATCTGATTTTTGAATAAATAATTTTTAAACTTAATTTTTTGAATTAAAAAGTTAAAAAAATGTGTGGATGTAATTTCACACTAAAATATATATACGTACACATATACAAAGGTGCATCTATATCCCTACTTCTCTTAAAAGAGTGAATCATTGGACCACTGTTCGTTTATGTCACGCGAGTTTTCACATTTATCCTCTTTTCATTTGATTTTGCTATAGTCACTTTCTAATCTCTCTAAATATCTAGTCATCTTTGTTGACTAATTGGTATATATTTTCCTCAGCCTTCCAGTTGCAGTTGATATTTTATAAATATCTTCTCCATGTACCTTTTGTATTGGACAAGCAAACCAACAAGAGAGGAACCAAGAGTTACATTGTTCCAGCATTAGCTTTGTGTAACATTTTCATGTTCCAGCCTCAGCATCTCCAACAATGTCGTAAACTAAAATGTTGGTTAATTGCAGATGAAATTGCTAAATTTTTTGCATCCTTGTTTCGACAACGATCAACAAGGTACCAGGTCTTTGATGTCAGTTTCACCATTTCACTTGCAATTTGCAATATTTGCTTTCTGAATTCAAGAGCTTAAATTTAGTTCATGGGTTGCAGACTACTTGCATGGTCATTGCAAAGAGAAAACATTCTATGGGCTTAGGGGTAGATCAATTCAGATCATCACATGCAAATATATATTTTTGACTCCAGAGTACATTTACCCTTACATATTTCAAGTAACTTTCTAATTTAGGTATACGATGTTCTTATTATTTTATTAATTCATTTTCTATGCTTTTAGGAATTAGTTTTTCTGACTCGGTTAGTTCTCTGAACTTTTTGCAGATGAAGTTTTTACTAGATGTTATAATAGGGGACTCTTAATCTTCTTTCAGAACTTCAGTCTTATAATATCCTAAATAAGAAGGTTATACAATAGGTAGATATTTTTTTTTTTCCTGAGCCTTGTATTTGTTGGTAGAAAAGCACTTTTGTCTCCAAGCTTTTCTCTATTTCCCAAAAGTGAGTTTTTTTATTTTGGCTGATCAATAGTTTATTAGGTGCTGAATCCAAGACCATTGCCTCTCTACTAATGGATACATAATTCTCTTCGCAAAAGTTTGTAAACTATAATACATTTCTAGTGTTCTGAAATCTCCTTTTTGGAGCTGTGACTAACCTCATATTTCTGTCTGCAAGGCAAGACATACAGTGTTGAGGAGCTACAAAATATGTTTTGAGAGATGTCTCGAGGATTTGAGATTACTGAATGCAAGTTGTCCTCAAAAATCCATGTATGGATGACATTCATGTTCTGCACACATCTTTGTAGTTGGGAAGTTTATCGAAAACAAGCCTACGTCAATTTGCCTTTGAAACCTATGCAACAAATAGGTTTTGCCAGTGAGAAATAAGTGTAAAGTTTTCAAATAATTATTTGAAACAAAATATGGTTTATTTCACGGCCTGATTTAACATAGTAAAATGAAGAATGTAGCCTTTTCTGAGCTATGGGAGAGCTGTTGATGTAGTTTCTTCAATGTGAATATTCATGATTTAGTGATCAAATATATCTCGTCGACAATGTTTATTTAGTTTTTATACCATTCTTGATGGTTGTTTTCAAGTAATACAATTTTGAATTGGCCAATTTAATTCTGTTCAAGCTCATAATAAACTAAATGGACATCATTTTCCATTATTATAGATGAATTAATGTCTTTCTTAGTTATTGTAAACTCAAAGACAAATAAGCAGAAGTCAAACCTCCAACGGCAAAAAAATGGAAAAATAGCTAACTTTGAGGGCAATTTTGACCCACCAAATGTTGTGGAGAATAGCTCGAAAGATAGTTAGCCCGAAGATAGTCAGTTAGATACAGATTATACGAATCCAACGGCACTGATCTTGCACAATTTCGAGCTACGGTTTCAAAAATACAGCCATTTTCGTTGAGGTCGCGCAAAGTTGAAAAAAATCTAGATTGTACAATTATTTTGAAATTCCAACACATACACCGCGCAGAAAGGTTACTCTGTGGAGGGGGGACGGAGAAGTCTCTGTGCTGCACGGAGAGACCCTTCTCACAGCACGGAGATTGTTCATCGCGCGCACGCGGAGAGATGATCTCTCGCATGCACGGAGACATCTCTGCACAACACTCCACACTGTACAGAGATTCACTCAGCATAGCGTGGAGATGTCTCTGTGCATGCGCGGACCTTTTTTTTTTTTTTGGCCAAAAATGAACATTTCATTATTCTTTAGATGATAACATTTGTTTACATTTTGTACAAACTAAATACAATTTCACTTATTGGTAATTTAATTCAAAAACATTAATAAAAATTACAAAAGATCACAATCGTTTACAAATCAGAATTTCTTTCGAGGCAACGAGGGACGTTGCCCCCTTGACCCCCGCGACCTAACCGGTCAGGTCGATCTCCGTTGGGAGCGTTGCCCCCGAGCCTCACTAGGGCCGCTGCCCCGTCGACCCCCGCGACCTGACCGGGCAGGTCAATCCTCGCCTTAGGCATTGCCCCCGCTACCTCCTTATGTCATCGTATGTGATTCGATTCACACTCCTCGTTCTGCGGAGTGCCTATTTCATACATTTTTCATCTCAAATATCAACTAAATATCTCTAACAGAGAATTTCTTCGATCTTCACCGTCGATTTGCCTTCAACCTAATTTCATCATTCTCTCTCCTCCTTAGAAAATAGCGGTAGCTCCCTTTTGTTACTCTCATCTTTTCTTCACATCTGATTTCACAAAAGGGTGCTATCAGTTAATATTTGTTACCCATCGATTTCTGAAAATCAGAGCCCGATGAGGAGGAGGAGGAAGGAGCGTTGAAGCAAATTTTACTTAATTATCTTAAATATTATTATTTTAATTTTATTTATTTCAAACTAAATGAAATTATGTTATGTAGCGCATATTGGGATGATGGATCTAACAATCTGTACGGAAGAGACCTAATAAAAGCTATAATGGACACAACACAAGATATGACTACTGCAGTTAGTAAAATTCATTCATCATAATACATTTAATTCCTTAGGTAATATATTTAATTTACATCTATTTATTCTATTAGAATCTTGATCTGGAGTTAAAATTGTTGCGACAGCTCATCAACGACGATTCCACACATGTTTCAAAAGAATATGCAATTCTAGACTTCAAATGTGAGAACAAGTGTACTCGTCAAATAATGGTGCAAGTAGAAATTCGAGGAGGGAGTGCCGGTAGAGATTCAGGAAATTTAACCATTTTACAAGAATACGTAAATGACAATTTGCCAGTTGCTGGTCGTCCTGGATAAAATGCAAGTATCTATTAATTCCATGTTCCCAGGAAACACTTGGTATCTCTTTCTTGTGAATATCCCCAAATGGAAATTTCAAATATACAATTATAGCCACAACGTTCATACGCCGAACAAGTCAGGGTACATTCGAATGCAATAGTCAATTTAACTCAAGCATTATTAATGTCTCCAGAATTTTCTACCTACAGAAACTATATAAGGAAAAACACAAATAGATTAATGGAGTTAGACATCATACTATATCTACCTTGTGCAAATAATGGGTGAGTATTTAAACTATTTATTTTTTACTATAATATTTCGTTCTCTACTTAATTTAATTGTACATTTATGATACTAATTTAATTTAACGTAAAACTATTTCTTCTGTAGGCCAAACTGTGGAATTTTTTTGTTCAAATATATAGAATGCTTCATTTTAGAATATCCAATAGAATCAGTTTCTGCAGAAATGATGACTTTATACAGACGAAATATTGTAGTTGATATTTGTTTTAATGAATACTTTCTACGTCCTCATTGTTCCTGATACTACTAAATAATCATATTTGTGTAAAAAAAATGATGACATTCAATTCATACTTAACAACACAGCTGAAGGAAATCATTTACTTACAAACACAAAGGTACATATAAATCAATTATCTTTATTCTTAAACACATGTTAAATGTTCATGTTTTAAACTACATTTCCAATTAGGATTTTTTATTCAATGTACCATTTAACAATTATCTTAATAAATTGCTATTTGTAATTTCACTCTTAAAATTTCTGTAATAATCACTTCAACAACTGAAAATGCTTTACATTTATTTTATTTTCACGCCTATAAATTTTTTCTATTTCTTGAAGACAATGTACAAGAAAAATCCCTCTCGGCGGCCTACACAATAGAAAATGAAGAGGAGTTTGAGCACAAGATTGAGGACCTCAAGACCAAGGCACTTCCCTAAAACTTTATTTTTCACTTTTCTTTTCCCTTTTCCTCGAAGAGCTGCCCAAAACTATTAATTATTGAGTTTCATAAACAGAGGCTAAACCTTTCTTGCAAGATCTGTTCGAAGAAGCTAAAACTCGAAATAATAATTGAAACAATGTATTTTCGTTAATAAATTTCAATTTTCTTACTATAAATAAATGCATAATTTGCCAGTAACTCACTTAAATTCTCAACTTCTTTGAATTTTTGAGGTAGAATTTTCCTTTATACGACAGAGTGAAGCAGAAGCCATAAAATGCAATACTGATGTAAAGACTAAAATTAGATACCTAAAGCCTGAAGGTACTTTTCTTCTCTCTTACTTATAAAATATATTTTTATATTGATCCAAATTGGAAATAAGTGAAATGTTGAACGTGCATATTAATATTTTGTACAAATTTGATCTTGAAGTAAGCTAACACACCTCAAATGGAAGTTGTTCAAATGGAATGAGTTGCTTAATATTGTTTCCATTCGAAACTGTTGAAATGGAAAGAGTTGCTTCGTTTTTCCGTGTTTGTGGAACTGATTATTTAGTTTGAACTGCGTTTAGTTTTATAGGGTTGAAATATTGTGAAGTTATTGAAGATGGTGGTAAACTGAAATAGTCAATTGAGCCTCAAAATAGGTTACTTGTGAAGGAGAGAGACTGTGGCACCAAATTTCATTGTGTTGGCGTGATCTCAAAACAAGGTAAACTATCAGGCTTTGATTTTCCACATTAGTTAGCCTATATCTTCCACAACCAGTCTCTCATGGTTAATTGTATATAGTATTATCATGAGCAAGAAAAAATACCTCAATTAAAGTATAGCTGAAACCCATACACACATACCATTTGCACAACACATGTATTTGCGCAGCTTCCTCATATAATTATAGAAATTTCATTTTAGTTTCAGAGTCTAAAATTTATGTGCCTTCTATTATGTGAAAATTTGTTGTACCCTCATTATGTATAGCTATAAATATTTTGAAGAACACTTTACAGTCAACTACCTCGTTTCTTTCCTCTTATATTTTTCTATTTTTAAGCTAATTTTAGTATTTGATGTAACATGTTAGTAGGCACCCATAGTTCCAAGATAGAGCTGCTCATTTCTCTCCTTATTCACACATATTCATTTGTACATTCAGCTATATGATTATTACATGTCATCTATTGTTTATTTATGCTATTTGTAAACTGAATTTTACTTAAATGCTTTAGCATGAAGAATTGCATTTTATGACTGGGTTTTACAAGTTTTTTTTTTTTTTTTTGGTCTGAAATTGTGTTATTTCTTTCATTAAAGGGATTTTGAGCTTTCTTAATTGCAAACAGAGAAGATAAATTTGAAGAATATTATGATTATATGCTTCTTTTTTTCCAAATGTCAAGTTTTTCTTTATAAGGACTGTAATGGAAAGACATTGACATGTATATAGATTAAATGTTCTATGACCATGTATTATTATGTTGGATAAAAATTTAATGAACTTTCACAATAATTTAGCTTTTCATTAATATTTGATACACTAACATTACCTTAAAAATATCAAAACCCATACATTGTACGGGCATAGGACTAGTATATAAGAAAAGAAGACGAATTCACAAAGTTTACAGGCTTACTTGGTGAGCTAAACTCATGTCACCCGGCCGAACTCTTAAATTTTAGGCTTGACCTTTGAGCTCGTGGTGGATGGATCGCGCTGTCCCACCAAGTCAGCAGACGATCGAGCCCATTGCCACCTCATGATTTTTGAAAAAAGTATCTCGAATCTGCTCAGCTGCTGAAAAATGCCGCTACGATTTCTAGTTGTATTCGATTAAACAAAACCTTTTTTTAGGTTTCCTTGGATCTAATAAAACGAACACAACGTATATTATAAGCGTAACCTCTCCACCTTCTCCTTGAGGTGTCGTATCTGTCTATAGTACATATAATTAATAGTAGTATATAAAATACAGCTTACAAAAATATATTTAAAATACACGTTGTGATCAGTATAATATATTACGGGTTAGAACATGCTTGACTACACACTCGAAACAAACGTCAAATTGATCGACCAATGTATTACTCTTTATCTTATG
>OU503036.1:18386600-18403451 GCA_912172775.2 Fraxinus pennsylvanica
CAGGAAGGCACGTCTACCTTTAGCAAACAATATGATAATGCTGGTAAGTCCCAAGAGAAACGGGATAGCACCAATGCAGTTTAACTTTCGATGGTACTTGAAAGAAATCCAGTCACGTTAACAGAAAGGGGAAAAATTGCACCATTGGTCCCAATCTAAAGTCGAGAAGCAAGTTGGTTATTATTGTTCTGCAACAGTCCCCCAACAATGGAAATCCAAATTCTCATTTCACCGTCACATGGCCTCAATTTCTGGATACCAGCCAGAGTTAGAAAAGAAAAACTTACCTTCATAAAACTACGTAAAGATTGGCTAATTTTGGAAGGTTTCCATGCTGAGCGACTGATTCTGAAAATATAATAAAAGGCTGAAGACTAACTTGGTCATCTTGTAAATATTGGGTACCAACTCGTTACTCTTGCAATATGTTGGGACCAATTGTGCAATTTTCCGTCACAGAATGAAGCGTCAAACTAATAGAAAAATGAAAAGTTTAGTAACCCTCACCTTCGGAGTGCAAAGAGAGCGTCGCAGGTTAGAAAAGCAGCCATCACATACGACAGTTAGAGGTGCATACGCTTTCAACTCCTCACCAGATTTATTTTTGTATTGGACACCTCTAATGGTCCCACTTTCTTCAAGAAGAGACGTGACAGTCCCTTGCTCCAATTGAACACTGTCAAATAGCAAGAGACAAGGTGTAACTATCAATTGGCCTAAAGACCGGCTTAAAAAACAGTAGTGACATAAAATCTTCTGATTGGGTAAGATCCCCTGGCACCAATAAAAGAAGAAGACGCGAGTGAATACATGGGGAGAGATGCAGCTTTTTCGCGCATCCTCTGTATGAAGCGTCCATTGTGAAAGCTCCTTCCAGATACATCAGAGTGAAATTTCTCCAAAGGATAAGAAAGTCGAGTGGCTTTTCCATCCTTGAACAGAGCATAACCAAACACCTTTTGAGCATCAATTTCCTCCACGCAATCTGTACAAAAAAAATCAACTTTTCAGCAACACAAATTTGGGAGAGAAATCCATAAGTCAGTAGAGAAATTGAATAACAATCACAGATAGTTGTGTATAAACACAGCCTTGAGATATGTACAAGTTAACAACGCAGCAAGATTTACCTTCAAGTCCTAACTCAATTAGTTTGAGGTAGCCACCTGGTTGTAGAAGTTCTCCAACAATTCTGTCGGGCTCTTTCAAGTCCCTTTCAATCACATGCACCCTGCGTCCATCCTGCAAGTGGAAGTCCACAAAAAACATGAGTTCTGTGTTGGATTATGTGGAGCCAAATTATATTATTCACTTATCCATTCCTATTGAAGTTTTTCTTGTCATAAAGGTAAAATGAGAAACGCATATTTTTGCATTAGGTCGCCAGTTTCCTTATAAAAAGGAAGCCGAGGGAGATTTTTTTTAGAATAAGACGCAGGTGTGAGGAAAACTTAATAATCTCCTTTGTTATGGTAAAGCTACAAGTGAACCGCTATAAATCTATATGTTGGCATGTGGGTATATTTCGTTTTTCATTTCATTTATTTTTACTCCCGGGAAGGAAATTAGAGCTTAATGCTTAACATTTTGCAGTTGAATCTTTCATTCCCAAAACTTTCGGTCGAGACAAGTTGCAATACGAGATTATCAAGCAAGATAAACAAGATGCAATCAAATTTCAAAAATTTGATATCTTTATTCTGCTGTTTCCGTTCCTCAACATTCAAGAATCACAAGCTTAATTACAAACGAAATCGTCAATGAAATAACCAATACAAGCAAGAACCCAAAAATTAAACAAGAAAATTAGACTAAAAACCAGAAAGCCAAATGAATTTTACCTCAAAAACAATGTTAACAGTTACATTAAGCAAAAAGAATCTCTATACTAAACAAAATAATCTCAGGTAGACAGGTACCATAATTAATTATCATAAAAATAAATAACCAAGAGATCATAACACGGAAAATTAGCAAAAGCGTACCTTTCCAAGGGTGTGAGCAAGGGCAGAGCCGGCGACGCCTGCACCGACAATTATGACGTCAGCATCGACGTCGGCACCGTTCTTAGATCTGGAAATGACGGTGGTGGTGGTGACGGCTGAGGATTCTGATTCTGATTTTGTCTCTCCGTTTTTCTTGAAAACCAAACGATACAACACCACAAACCCAAAAAGAAGAGCCAAAATGGAAGCCATAAGGGTCTGATCCGCCATTTTTACCGACAATGCAGAATATCCAGAGATTAGCTCCATTGCCGGAGGAGAAGAAAGAGAATATACGACGTCGTTGTATCTTTCTCTCCACAAAGAAAGTATTATCTGTCCGTCTGTCCTCTGGTTTGTGCTTTGCTGGCTTTCTTTGCGTTTTTTTTGAAAAACAAACGTTGTTGTTGCAAGTTAACGTTGGAGTTCACCCAACAAAACAATGTATGTTTATAGAGTATTGCTTTTTGTACATGTTGCTTCACAGTCTTCTTCACAGCCTTTTGAAAAATCCGACGTGGCATTGGCTGTTGGCTGGGTAATTGTTCAAAAAATCCGGCCGCACTGCATAGACTAAAAAACCCGACCCTGACCCGTTAAAATTTCAGCTCACCCTCTTCCTAACCTAATCCCCAACTTTCCCCAACTTTCCCCCAAATCTCCCACTCCAGCCCGTTCGATCCATCCACTCTGATTCCCATCTTCAACATTCGAGCTACTGAACCCAGTCACCGGTGGATCACCCTCTTCCTAACCTAATCCCCAATTCGAGTCTAACGTAAATCCCCAACTTTCCCACTCCAGCCCGTTCAATCCAGCCACTACGATTCCCAGCTTCAACATGCGAGCTACTGAACCCAGTCACCAGTGGATCTCCGGCCTTCCCAGGTGAAGCAAAAGTTGAGACGAACGGGACGAGATTTCAAGCAGCCAAATCCAGAAGGTTTATAAATTATTACCCTTCCCCACTCCAGCCCAACAATCCAGCCACTCCGATCCCCACTCCAGCTTCAACATTCAAGCTACTGAACCCATTCGCCAGTGGATCTCCGGCCTCCCCAGCTGAAGAAAATTCTACAAGAAGCAAAAGTTGAGACGAACAGGACGAGATTTGAAGCTGCCAAAGTAAGAAGGTTTATAAATTATTACACTTTCGAAAGAGTTGAAATTTGTATAATTTTTTGTAATTGCGTTTAGAAGTTGATTCATTGTGTACAATTCTATTCCAGAATGAAGAAACTTCAGAACAATGGATGAAGTAACAACTACAGTTTTTTAGCTGCGTTTAGAAGTTGATGCATTCGCAGGGGCAAAGCCGGCACTTTTTAATAAAATGTTGAGAACAAATAAAGCATTAATACTACGTTTTTCAAATTCCTGTTTGAAAATATGATGAGCTTGGGTGTAAATAATATGAAGTTGAAATGGAATGTTTAGAGTTATAGTTTCAAATGGCACTTCATGAATTCTACTTACTTGCTTATAGTGGTAAATTTGAAAATGAGCATTGCATGTGAGTTAGTAACAATGAATATGTGTTTGCATTGATGTAGGAAAAGAAAAAAATGGAAGAATTGGATGACGAAGTATGTGTACAATCCAACGAGGAGAAGTTGATGGATAATGTAGTCAACTTGGAAGACGATAATGATAATATAGCAGGAGATGTTACGATAGTGCCTGAGGTGGGTATGCAGTTCAACGATGAAAAAGAGTTGTTCGAATTTTACAAAAAATATGCATACGAAGTAGGTTTTTCGGTTCGAAAAAGGAATTCCAAAAAGGGTGATGATGGATTACTGAGATATGTTACACTGACATGTAGTCGTGAGGGAAGACCAAGGAATATTAGCAGCGCTTCTTTGAAGCCACATCCGACAATTCAGATAGGTTGCAAAGCGAGGATAACTGCTTCCTCAGATGCTCGTGGAATATGGAAAATTTGCACGGTTGACCTTGAACATAATCATAAAACAAGCCCGTCGAAGTCCAGGTTGTATCGATGCAATCGAGAATTGAGTGCACATGTAAAACGAAAGTTAGAAGTGAATGATATGGCTGGAATTCCTTTGCACAAGAGTTACAACTCTGCAGTAGTTGAAGCTGGTGGGTATGAGAATATGACTTGCATTGAAAAGGATTGTCGAAACTATGTTGAAAATGTGAGGCGATTAAGACTAGGTGAAGGAGATGCCGCGGCAATACAATCCTACTTTTCAGAAATGCAAGCACGTTGTTCTGGGTTTTACTTTTCTATAGATTTGGACGACGAGTCACGACTTAAGAATATTTTCTGGGCAGATAATAGGTGTAGGCAAGCATATAAGGAATTTGGGGATGTCGTGACGTTTGATACCACTTACCTGACCAATAAATACGACATGCCTTTTGCCCCATTTGTTGGAGTAAATCATCACGGACAATCAACACTGCTTGGATGTGGGTTGCTATCAAATGAGGATACACATACCTTTATTTGGTTGTTCAAAACATGGTTGTTGTGTATGCACGGTCAAGCCCCTAATGGAATTATTACCGATCAAGATAGGGCTATGCAAAATGCAATTGAAATAGTGTTTCCAAATACTCGGCATAGATGGTGTTTGTGGCACATATTAAAGAAGTTGCCTGAAAAGTTTGGATATCACGTGGATAAGAACTCAATTTTTTCTTGTATACATGGATTAGTCTATGACTCGCAGTTCGTTGAAGAGTTCGAGGAAGGTTGGAGAGTGATGATTGATACGTACAACTTATCTGATAATGAATGGTTGTCCGGGTTGTATGAGAATAGGGGTCGATGGGTGCCATGTTATTTGAAAACGAGTTTTTGGGCAGGGATGTCAACGACTCAACGTAGCGAGAGTACGAATGCGTTCTTCGATGGTTATGTACATTCTAAGACATCGTTGAAGCAATTCGTTGAACAGTATGAACGTGCATTGAGAAATAAGGTTGAGAAGGAGTTTCAAGCAGATTTCAAGTCGTATTCGCAGATGGTACCGTGTGCAACGAAATATGAAATGGAAAAGCAATTTCAAGCAATTTATACCATATCCAAGTTTCGGGAATTTCAGGATGAGATTACTGGGAAGGTCTACTGCGATGTCATATCTGCATCGGATGGCTGTTCAGGGAAGATGTACCAGGTGGAGGAAGATGTCATCTATGAAGAAAAGGTGAGGAAGAAAAAATTTTGGGTGGTGTTTCGTGCAGAGGAGTGCAATATTATTTGCAGTTGTCATCTTGTCGAGTTTCGAGGTATTATGTGCAGACAGCGATATCGGTGTTGATGCGTAACGGCGTCACATCACTACCGGATAGGTACATATTGAGGAGATGGAGAAGAGATGTTTGTAGAGCCCACACAAGGGTTGCAGTGAACTACGATGGTTTAGTCAGCACTCCTGGGCAGTTGAGGTATGACAGAATGTGTGCAGAATTTGCTACGTTGGCAGACATTGCCGCAGAAGATGAGGATCGATGTCGTGCGATAGTTGATTGGATTCGGTTACAATCGAAAGAGATAATGTCTACGAATTTGATTTGTGAAAGTAATAGCATTTCCGTGCCGAGTTTGCATTTAGGATCCCAATCTAGAGCATCGCATGAAACAGGTGAAGGAAGTATACAAGATCCTCAATGCTCGAAAAGGAAGGGTGCGCCAAAGAAATGTCGTAACAAAAGCCCATTGGAGTTACAGTCTAAGAAATCGAAGGTATTTTCTTCATCTTTTTTTTGATTGCAGTCATTTATATAAACAAATAGAAAATATAAATGATCATAATATCGTACAGGCTACATCAAGTTCGAGTAAAGTACCTAGATCGAGACCGAGAAAAACCAATCTTGGACAAGATACACAGGTCGTTCAGTCAACCCAGCAATCAGTATATTCACAACTCATATTGGTAAGTAAATAGCTTTATTCGTTAAATTTATATGACTTCATTTTTTACAACATTTTCATTTCACATATCACTGACGTGTTCTATAAAATGTTTATACCATATATGAGAATTATATTTTGATATGATTCTTCCTGCAGCCATTGCATCCATTCCAACCACTGATGTCACCCACTCAAAGTGCTGTACCAGGTTGGATGTCAGGTGCCACAAATGCCATTCCTCAGGCTACCATTATTGCTGGTCCTTCCGCTCACGCTCACGCTCATGATCCAAATTCTGGAATGACGTATCAAGCAGCTGGTATTGGAATGGACTGTCAACTAGATTGTACTGATTTGCAGCTAGATTGTACTGATTTGCAATTATAAGTTGTGTTTATTTCAGATTGTAATGACATGTTGATGACTTATTAATGTGGCCAATTTTTTCTACCTAACTTATGATGGCTTTTATGTTTGTAAATATCTCATTTATCCGCAATTTCATTTCACATATGGATTGAAGACCAAACCCTCAGCTCCCATCTTAGACATGTAACAAATAGCTAAAAAATTTAACATATTGGAATATTGATAATGGACGTCCCATGTTTTTGTCAGTATGCACAAGCATGGCTTGAAGCCTTCAACATTAGAAATTTGACTACACACTTGAAGTCTACAAACTACTACATATTTCATTTTCACGTTAAAATTAACATTGACATGTCCAAACTACTTCAATTCTATTACATCGAATTTTAGTCACAAGCATCCGAAACTCTTTTCCCCTTACACATTTTTATGTTGAGGGAAATCTCCAAGTCTTTCTCATCCGTTAGCTTGGCAAGAGTTTTCAACATACGCGACAAATCATCGACCGGCTCACCTCCGTTTGTAATGCCACTAGATTCACCGTCATCATGCAATGGACATATTTCGTCGGGATCATTTTTACACCATTTAAAGTACTTGCAGTCGCGAGTACAACAATGAAACAATAAGCCTTTATGTTCATTGTTTTTTTCCACCTCCATCCATTTGATGTAGCCCACACCACAATTTGGGCATTTTCTTTTTTTTGGGCATTCCGGCAGCATATGTCCAGCGTGTCTACAACAATGACAGATTCCCCTATTCTTGCCTGCCATCGAAGTAATCTAGTTCAACCACGTAAAAGAACCACATCAATATAACACATATTCATTGAATTAATCTTCACAGTTCAACAATGACAATTACATAAAATGTAGTCAACTCGTAAAATCCATTTCCCCCTGTATTTTCACATTTCTGTGCATTTTTCAAACACAGGGCAATCTCTGATTCGAGCACTCATCATCGAATTTGGAAAAAGAGATCTCAATTTCCGAATCAAGAATTCTTAAACATCGTGTTGGTTTTTTCAACTACACTAATCCGTTACAAGGTTGTGTAATCCCAAACCAATCAAATATTATTCAAATTCAAATACATTTACACTCAAATCTCAAACAACCGTGAAGATGGCAACACTGTACAAGAAGCAAAACTCAAATCCTAAACTGTAAAACAACTGTGAATAGCGAGTGCGAGATGAATTAAAAATTATTCGTGAAAACATCCATACGAATAGCGAGTGTGAGATGAATTTCCCTGAACCCTATATACCCATCGAACTAATTTGAAGAAATGTTTTCAATAACTTGACTGGGGTACCTGTGAATGATATGTTGTGTCTGCTGGGCGACGGAGAGAGAGAACGTGCTGGGCGACGGAGAGGGGGAACGACGCAGCCGGGGGAACGACGCACCTTCTCCTACAGTTTTCTTCTCAACTGGGGAATTGGGCGGAGGGCTGGAGGAGTAGTGCTGGGCGACGGAGAGTGAGTTGTGGCAAGATATACCACCGTCTTTCGCCTGAAGTTGTTGAAGCCTTCGTACTCGAACGGGCTGGAGTGGGAGATTTGGGGGAAAGTTGGGAAAAGTTGGGGATTAGGTTAGGAAGAGGGTGAGCTGAAATTTTAAAGGGTCAGGGTCGGGTTTTTTAGTCTATGCAGTGGGGCCGAATTTTTTGAACAATCACCCAGCCAACAGCCAATGCCACGTCGGATTTTTCAAAAGGCTGTGAAGAGGACTGTGAAGCAACATGTACAAGAAGCAATACTCATGTTTATAAGCTCGCACCAAGCATTAAAATTGTAACTTCTGTTTTTCAATTGGTCCCTCAGCTTTGTCCTCATTTTAATTTAAGCACTCAAAAGTACTTTCGAATATCGAGACAAAAGATTATATGGTCTAAAAGCTTGACAACGGGGAGGGTCAAGACCAGGGTAGCCATTTCCGCCCCCCATCTCATCGAGTATTTTTATTTCCTTGTCCCACCTCCATATCCGATTAAGTCAGGGCAATCGAGTTTAATGCGACAGCAGGTTTCATGCCGCTTATGGTCACATTTATTTTTTTAATTTTTACTTTTATTTTTTTAATATTTTTAGTTTGTGAAAATTATTACTTTCTTTTCAAATTGTAGAAAAATTCATGTTTCCTCTAAAATTGATGATAACTTTATTTTTTTTTTTTTGTGATAAAAAACTATATTTTGAAAAGAACTTTAAATGGGCCGAGGGTACCTGCTCCCCCCGCTCTGACCTACCCCGTCTCGGGGCAATGACCATCGTCCCGTTCTCACCCCCATGAACCCGATTAGGCGAGAAATTCATATCTCATTCAGGGATAGGACCTATGATATCGATATAACAGGTTTTATGCCATCTCTATGAAATCCCTTCAATACATAGTTTCATCGTTCAAGTTACCAAAATAATATTGCTTGATATGCATCACGATGCAGTGTCTAGAGGAACCCTACACTAAGTACAAGAGCCTTTAAGCAAGCTTTCCATTCACATGGCTAGTAAACTTGCTATAAACTCATACATAATAACAATACTTGCATATGATGATATTCATTAATATGGGCCACACATAGCTTTGCCTATCATGCTAAGATTGAGAGTTCGCTATTATTATTATTATTATTATTCTCTAAAACATCAATGCATTTGTAAAGTAACATTTCAAGAATGAAAGCATTTTTGGTGATTTCATGACAATCAATACATTAGCTAACTTTTCAAGCTATATAATATTTTTGGCCATACAAGTCAATGATTTAGTAACTTCTGAAAGACTAAGGTTAGTGTTGGGTTGTAATGCTAGGTCCAGTCCAACTTTGGGCAATGATGAAATGACCTTCGTCCCAGATAGATTAAAAATTTCCCAATAACCTGATTAAGATGACCCACAAGCTAGGCCCAAAACTAGTTGGATAACTCGTATATTCAAAGCACACTTTTAGTGTTGTTGGAGAGAGAATCAGTTGCTCTGATCTTACTTTACGGGTGATTAGGTTATTCTTCTGTGGTACGCCTCTTAGTCTAGAACATTCAGTTGAACCCTTCTTCTTCATCCTCTCTTTCTGTCATCTTCTATTTCTATGTAGTTGAACTTTTTTTCTAAGTGGAAAAGAAATATGTGTGATCTCTTAGTGAGTAGGTCAATTGGTGTGGTGTAGGTTCTTCTGGCCATTGAAGTAACTTCACTCGCGTCTGGTTTGGTGAGAGTTTTGGGTTTGTCGAGTTCCTATTTGATAACATATACATGTACAATTGACTGAGCCTAAAATTGAAGAAATCTTGAAGCCGATTTGGTTCAATTAGTAGTGATTTTAGTGTATTCTCTTAGATATGTGTAAGTGTATTTGGAGATCCATATCAATAGTGAAAAATTAATTTTCAGGTGATAAACTTGGATCGATTTGAAATCTGTCAAAATCCTAGGTCTATATTTTTCTAGATCTAATAGTTTCTAGTGTGGATCTTAGTACTTGTAACACGATTTGAAAGTAACATTTGGTTTTCTTTGTGTTTCTTGGGGGTGAAACCTAAATCTGGGTTTCATGTATGAAAAACCTATACCTATTTGATACTCGTCTGTGACCTCTGGTAAGGAAAACGTTTAGGTGGTCATATTATAGGACCACCATCTTGGTTGCATTTTTTCTAACCCTAATTCCGTATTTCTTGTTTCGAACTTGATATTTCTTGAAGTTTTTTTTTAAATACCAATGCTTAATTCAGTATAATGTTATTCTGTCCCTTATTCTTGTGTAATCCTGGTTAGATTTGTACCTCAATTGAGCCCTGACTTGAGAACTTGAGTCCTATGGAATCCTAGTGAACTTGGGTATTGGTTTGGTTCTAACCTGCTGAAATAACTTGTGTAGTACTTTTATTCTATTGATTCTTGTGATTTTACTATTTTGTACATAACAACAACTTGAAAGTTCCCGTACTTGTATTTGATATTTGGCATTTCTGTAGTGATCATTGAAATTCCTCTGATTGTAGTCACTGTTATATTCCTTTTCTAAATTTTTTTTCTCTTTAAAATCTTTAACTCGGTCTCTTTCTAAAAGAGGGAAGCAGTGACATACAATGACAATGCCACCTTTGAACTTGGTATTTTTAACAAAAAGGGGGATTTCCCTATCTGGCAATAAAAGATGAGGGGTGTTTTAGTTCAATAAAAGGTTTCCAAAGCAATCACTGTAGAATTTCCTGAATCCATGACTGATGATCAGAAAAAGAAAACTGATGAACTAGCTTATACTTCTATCATTTTGTATTTATCTGATCATGTTTTAAGAAAAGCAGGTAAAAGAGGACATCACTAAGGAACTATGGAATAAGTTAGAAGAACTTTACCTAGCAAAATAAGTTGTTTCTCTTAGAAAGATTTTTTAGTTTTAAGATTGATTTCTCCAAGGATTTAGATGATAACCTAGATATCTTTAATAAGTTAGTTGAAGACATTACTAACATAGGGGATAAGGTATTTGAGGAATAGAAGATATGGTCCTTCTAAATGCAATTCCAAAATCTTATAAGGATGTCAAAACTGCCATAAAATATGGCAGAGACACCCTTACACCTGATATTGTCATCAATTCCTTAAAAAGTAAAGAAATGGAACTAAAACATGAGTAACATGGAAGTATATCTGGGAGTTATTTTTGCTAGAGGCGGGCCTCAGAATAGACAAAAATGAAATCAATAAGGCCAAAGTAATCAAGAAAATAGTAATAAGAAAAAGAATAAAGGGATGAGTAGATCAAAATCAAATACTAGATGTAAGAAATGTTGAGTAGTGTTACACGTACAACACCATCCATCGAATGGGTTACAGCCTGATGACGTGGCTGTTTGTTTGGAAAGTCAAAATCTCGCCAAATTTCTTATATATATATTTTTTAAAAAAAATTAATGGAAATGCAGCATTTTAATCTACTCTACCCTATCATTTCCTCATCCCCAATTGCAAACCCTTTCCTCTCGAGCAAGGTTGGAACCTTTTTCATTCCAATACGTCAGCAACAAAAAACTCCAACAACGTTGACACTGATGTCCCTATGGTGAACCCGACATTCTTACCCCGATCTTTTACGATCGAAGCGAAACATTCGCTTTATGGAGAAGTCGACGAAATGGAAGCCGACGACTCCCACGGCGGCAACTTTGACGCTAGCGACAACATCGGTACGATTTTTCCAACTTTTTCTTCTTCCAGTTGAAGCATTTATTTTTAAAGCTTACTTTTCTAGTTTCATCCTCGCTTTATTTTTTATTTTTTTTAATTATTATTATCATGTTTATAAAAAATTGGTGATAAATCTGTTGACATTTACATCACGAGATGAACGTTGTTATAGTTTCACAGCAAAACAATGAAACTGAGGAGTGTCCAAACATTTTGTTCCTGGCTTTACTTTCTTTTTTATTATGGGAAATGATAAAGTGATATTATTGTAAATTGAATTACATAAGAAAGTGTGCATGCCAAATCTTCCCAATGGAAACTGAATGCTTTATTCATGCACATCTCTCTCAATTAATTTCCTTTTACAGTTTTAATTCTATATTTCAATGGTGTTGTGCCAACAATTCTAATTGATTTTTGTCATTTTTTTTTTTTCTTGTGGATGTAGGATATTTGGAAATTCTTTCATCCGAAAATGACAATCTGAATGATAAGAGCTCATGGGAAGGAATAGACATTATTGTGCCCAGTGTTGGAATGAAGTTCCAGGATGAGGGAGAGGTGTTTGAGTTTTACAAAAACTACGCTTACCAAATCGATTTTCCTGTGAGGAAAAGAAATTCGAAGAAAGGTGATGACGAGGATGTACGTTATGTAACTTTTACATGCAGACGGGAAGGTTGTCGAACCAGTGGAACAAATACAGTTTTGAAGCCTCAACCAACCATCCAAATGGGTGAAAAGTGAGATTGACGGCATGTTCTGAACTTAATGGAATATGGCGTATTAACACTGTTCATCTGAAACACAATCACAGAACAAGCCCATCAAAATCACAGCTATATCGATGTAATTGCCAAATCAGCGCACGAGTTAAAAGACAACTTGAAATAAATGACATCGCTGGTATGCCACTGCACAAGTTTTAACTCAGCCTAGTTGAAGCCGGTGGTTATGAGAATATTTCATGCGTTGAAAAGGATTGTAGAAATTTCATTGATGAGTACGTCGATTAAGACTTGGTGAAGGAGACGCTACTGCGATACAAGCTTATTTTTCGAGGATGCAAGCTAGTAGTCCTGGCTTCTATTTTAGTATAGACTTGGATGGGATGCCCGTCAGAGGAACGTTTTCTGGGCAGATAACAGGTGCAGACAAGCGTGTAAGGAATTCGGTGATGTAACAACGTTTGACACCACGTACTTGACTAACAAGTACGAAATGCCTTTCGGTCATTTTGTTGAAGTAAACCATCATGGACAATCAACTCTACTTGGATGCGGTTTGGTCTCATCTGAGGATACAAGCACTTTTGTATGGCTATTCAGAACCTGGCTTGAGTGAATGTATGATCAAGCTCCAAATGGAATTATTACAGATCAAGATCGAGTTATACAAAATGTAATTGAAATCGTGTTTCCAAACACATAGCATAGATGGTGCTTGTGGCATATCCTAAAAAATTACCAGAAAAATTCAGCGGTCACAGACATAAAAGTGAAATTCTTTATGTTGTGCATGGGTTGGTGTACGATGTGAAAAGTTTTGAGGAATTTGAGTAAGGTTGGAAAAAGATGCTGGAAGATTATGAATTGGTAGAACATTCTTGGTTGAATGGACTGTACAATGAGAAAACTCGATGGATGCCATACTATTTGAAAACTTCATTCTGGGCTGGTATGTCAACCACTCAACGAAATGAGAGCATTAATTCATTTTTTGATGGCTATGTTCATTCGAAAACATCCCTAAAGCAATTTGTAGAGCAATATGATCATATATTGAGAAGTAAATTTAAGAAGGAAGTTCATGCTGATTTCAAATCATTTTCACAGCTGGTCCCATGTGCGACAAGGTACGAAATGGAGAAGCAATTCCAATCAGTGTACACAATCGCAAAGTTCAAGGAGTTCCAAGAAGATATGTGAACCGACCGTACACGAGGGTTCTGATCAATTACGATGTTTGGATCAGTACTCCAAACCAAGTTAGATATGAGCAAATGTGCAATGCATTTACCAAATTAGCTGATTTGGTAGCACATGACGAATCGCGATCGAAGGAAATTATTGAGTGGATTGAATTTCAAACCATAGAGGTATCCATGTTGGAGTCCAGGATTCATGTCTCCCAAAGCTTTGATGAAATAGGAAAGTGTGCTAGCGGAATCATCTTAGACTCGAAATACTCAAAAAGCAAAGGAGCTCCAAAAAAAAACTCCGTCGAAAAGGACATTTTGAAACTAGTTCAAAGAAATCAAAAAATTGTCAAAAGGTTTGATTTTTTCTTTATTTTCTTTTGTTTGTGACCGTCATTGTGTAATCATAAAATTTCTAGTTTTTTTCATGCCGCATAGAGGCCAACGACAAAATTGTTATCCAATTTATCACTCGTCGCTCATTTTTATAGAAGTTAACGGACTTATTTACACGTCAATTGAAATGCAGGATGGGATAATATTTTATTAAGTTCATTAATTTCTCAACTTTTAAAATGATGAATAGTAACGAAGTGTCGGATGTGACAATATTTTGGTAAACTCGATAGTAAATCGGAAACTTTTTAAATTTCAGTGATAACTAAAAAACATTTTAAAGTTCAATAACAATTAAAAGATATTTGAGGAAGTTTAGTGGCAACATGAATATTCCCAGCTTTACCAGCTCATGGATCCATGCAAAATAGCTTCATGAAAAAATAAAGCATTAATTTTTTAAATAAAATCACCTAGTCAAGCTTAGCCATGGACCGAACACTCAAGCTTGACTCGTTGACCAAAGGCTTCCCGTGATGAGGTCAAGTCAAGGCAGCCCACGAGCTTTTCAAAATGTTACGAAGATAATGAACAATACATATATTAGGTGTTTACTATACACCATTTCAATTTTAAGAAATAAATGTTAAACATTTAAAAGTCACGTGATAAATAATTTATATAATACATTATATGCATAGTGTATATCTAAATTAGATTCTAATAAATATTTATCACAAAATCAAACATTCGGTTACGACATGTTTTCATTCCAAATAGGACAATCCAATTTAACAAATCATGACGATCGAACAAAAAAGAAAAGCTACAAAGAACTCCCCAAAACAAATAATCTCGATTCCCACCTTTAGAATCTGACCCATTGAAAATCGCTAGATTATTGAGGTTACAAATTGAAAATTATAGGCACTGTAAAGTAGAATTTTTGAAAGCAACGGTCACAAACTGAGGTGATATTAGAAGTAACGAATTGAGCTTGGTAATCATCCGAAGTAGGTTTGAACTGTTTCGAAGTCAATTGGTGGCGCACAATATTGTATTGTTGCTGGGTCTTCTTTATTTGAATTGATGAAACAATATTGAAGCTCCAATCATGAGTTACTGTGACGAAAATTGAAAAGATCAATTGGGCAGTAAATTGTGACATTGAAAAGACTCATTAGCTTGTAAAATGTGAGTTGTTATTACAGAAATTGAAAAGATCTATTGTTACCTGTGATATTGATCAAATGGCTTGTGATCAGTTCTCTGTGATATGCGACATGTTCATATGGATATGTGACTTATGCACAATGATATATGACCTATGAACTGTTACATGTGACTTGTAGCATGTAAACTGTTACCTGTGATATTAATCCAATAGCATGGATCAGTTCTCTGGATGTGTGACTTGTGACATATACACTGACATGTGACATGTCAACTATTATGTGACATGTGGCCTGTAAACTGTTACCAGTAATAATGATTCAATGGCTTGTGACCAGTTCTCTTGGATCTGTGACCTATGGATATTGATATATTAAACATGCAATATGACATGTGACTTGAAGACTCGAATCTATTGATATAACCTATGCAATATGACATGTAACATGTGAACTTGACTATGTGACCTGTTATCAGGGCACAAGAAATATGATGTTTGATCTGTGACCTGTTGACATTGATTTATGGCATATACAATATGACATGTGACCTATGAAGCGAGACTTGTGACGTGTGAACATAAATCAGTGATATGTGACTAGTTCTATTTGACTTGTAACATGTGAACATTGATCTGTGACCTATGCACATTGACCTGTGACATGTAACAAGTACGTATTAAAATTTGACAACTAATTATGACTTGTAACAAGGGATTTGTGACCCATGCAAATGAACATGTAACCAATAGCATTTAACGGTACACTCTATACACATGTCACCACTACCTTACCATCGCTACCAGCACCACCACATGCACAACCGCAGCCAATAGCACTACCACCTCACCACAAATGTCGCACCACTACTTGCATCACCTCACTACTGCTGCCATTTACACCACCACCTCACCATCATATTGTAAACCCCATGATAAAACACAAATTCCCGCCACCGTGAAGCCTTCCGAACTTAGAAATCCAAAACCCAACATGAAAATTGTTATTACAAAAGACACCAAAATCTAGCTGATCATGACTAGCAAGGGAATGACCAGAGTAAAAAGCTATCACGGTCACAACAAGGGTCAGTCCTAAGAGAACCAAGAAGGAATTGTCGACTGTGGCACCTGTTGCCACCTTCACCACCCGATAATATCATCGTTGCTGCGCGGTGTCGATACTGCTCAACGACAACTTTGCTGCACAACTACGTTCACACCATTGTAAGCGTTGCGATCAATGCTCCAATGGTCTTCCAATGTCTCTCGATAGTGGTGTTCATGTGTGATAAAGAGAGATGATTTAGGGTTTGGGAGTGTAGTTAAGTTAGGTGAGGTGGATGGGATGGGATGGGGTGGAGTGGGGTGGGTATGTAAATTAACATAGTAAAATGAAGAATGTAGCCATTTCTAAGCTATGGGAGAGCTGTTGATGTAGTTTCTTCAATGTAAATATTCATGATTTAGTGATCAAATATATCTCTTCGACAATGTTTATTTAGTTTTTATACTATTTTTGATGGTTGTTTTCAAACAATGCAATTTTGAATTGGCCTTTTTAATTCTGTTCAAGCTCAAAATAAACTGAATGGACATCATTTTCCATCATTATAGATGAATTAATGTCTTTCTCAGTTATTGTAAACTCAAAGACAAATAAGTAGAAGCCAAACCTCCAACAGCAAAAAAAAAATGGAAAAACAGCTAACTTCGAGGGCAATTTTGACCCACCTAACGTTGCGGAAAATAACTCGAAAGATAGTTAGCCCGAAAACGGTCAGGTAGACACGGACGATACGAATCCAACGGCAATGACCTTGAGCAGTTCCAAGTTACGGTTTCAAAAATACAGCCGTTTTCGTTGAGGTCGTGCAAAGCCGAAAAAAATCTGGATTGTGTAATTAGGTTGAAATTCCAACACATACACCGCGCAGAAAGCTTACTCTGTTGGGGGGGGGGGAGAAGTCTCT